>OZ010575.1:17180210-17330210 GCA_963932145.1 Acanthosepion lycidas
ACAGATATATTTACCAAAATTACACAAAAATATCTTGAAATATTAAAGAGTAAATTTATTCAATAAAATCACCATTGGCTTTAACCAAGGCTTCCAGACGACTTTGAAATCTACTGCAACACTTCTAGATGGTCTCCTTGTTTTTTTTTGGTGAATGTTGCCATAATACTTGCTTTCAGTTCATCTTTGGTGTTACAAGGAGTTTTGTTGGATTCTCACTCAACTGTGCCCCACACACAATAATCAAGGGGGTTGTCGCCTGGAATATTAGGTGGCTAGAAGTAAGGGGTGATGTGGGTGCAGAAATTTTGTGACAGCCATGACTGAGTTCTCCTGCTTGTGTGGCATGGTGCAGAGTTCTGTTGCCAGACATAGGGTCTTCCAGCAGCCACCATCTTGACCAAAGGCTGCACTACCTTCTCAAGATTTAGGCCTCCATGTTGACTCTGAGGCCTGTGGGAAGATGAATGGAGGCATAACATCATTATCACTAGTGATCATTCCAAACTCCTTTGTAATCATCATTAGACTGATCCAACTCTTTCCAAATCCTCTGCACTTGCCTCAGATTGACCCCCAAACACACAGAAATGTTCATATTGGAGCTTCCACCATGAATTCCAAGCAGTACAGCATGCCATTTCCAAATTTCTGGCAGAGTGAATTATGCCATGGTGCTCTTTTTCTCACAGAGGGTGCCCAACTGACCCTACTATACTGTGCAGTCAACAAAATCAAAAACAATGTACATGCATAATATTAAAAACATAAAATGGCGACAATTTACCCATCGCGCACTGTATATATATATATATATATATATATATATATATATATATATATATATATATATATATATATAATTTTATATATATATCAATTTAGGTCTAGAAAATGATAGTTATCAATCTCTGTCTATTTATATACAATGTAATGATGAAAAGTTTTCCACTCCACCACAAATTCTGATGTTTGGTTATTGGATCAGATTTTAGGAAATTAAATGAATTGAGAACTTTTTCTTCTATGTGTGTGTGCGTATGAGTGTGGGTATATGTGTGTAGGAATTTATGCACATGTCAATCATAACATCACAACCAAAATGCAGCTATCATCATAAGATAAATATTAGTAGTCTACCTGTGCTATCAAAAATTACAGCAATCATATAAAATCATTTGGACTATTTACATGTGGACTATTGTCCTCATCTTTGTTGTTGTTATCATACTGTTTTGGCTATTGTGTTCTCCAGCCCTCATCAGGTATATGTTGAACCAGGTAACCTACAGGGAATTCCAAACTGAACTCTTTATTTAATCTATGGAGGTAGACTGTTCCCATTCCATTGCCCATGTTTAGGGATATGTCATCTTGTTCTTATTTTTGTCCTGATTAGTTATTGTTTGCACTGAGTCCAAATACACACTGGATTAAAACAATGGTTGGTGAATTTGGTGAGATAGTAATTGTGAGTTCAGTCCCTGGAACAAGAACAGTCTCCTTTCATAGATTAAATAAAGAGCTTAGTTTGGAATTCCCTGTAGATTATCTGGATAAACATACACCGGATGAAGGCCAGAGCACACAATGGCCAAAATGTTGTAATAACAACAACAAAGAGGAGGACAATAGTCCTCATGTAAATAGTGTAAATAATAACTCCTCATTCAAGAAACTGAAACAGATATAATCATTAGTAATTTTTTAATAATGAGATGCAATGAAACAAAGGTTTTGAAACAATGTATTGCGGTTCAGTAAAGCATCGATCCAGAATTCACAACTAAAATATAGGACAGTGAACCATTTAATTATTTTGTTTCCTTACTACTACATTTTATAAAAAGATTTTTTGTTATTTTGCATTTATTACATAACAGGCATATGTATTTCACTATATTTCGTAACAAAGGTTCAGAATTTACAACTTAAGCAAAAGTCACTGAAGTGTTTACACAATTAGTTCCTTTATTACTATGTTTTTTTTGTAATAAATTGTTTTAAAAGGATTTCCTTGCTTGTCTTTACTTTTGATATCAAACTGCTAATATGGAAAAAAGAGCTCCAATTTATGTGCTGCATGTCTCAGACGTCATTTCAGAAGTCAACACTTAAACAGAAGTAACTAATGAAGTGTTGAGACAATTAATTTCTTTATCACTCGGTTTTTGTGGAGGTTTTTTTAAAATTAATCACTCTGAGAATCCTTATTCTAGTCTTATTTGTTCAAGCTTTTTTTGTGAGATACTCGTATACTAAGTAATTGTCTTGCGTCAACTTGGTCTCAAGATAGGCTTTGTCGTCACCATTGTCGTTTTGTTGCTAATCTTCTTTTTCTTTCAAGAAGCATTTCCATTTCAAGTCACTGTTATATTAAACACACAAAATTTTTAACATGAAAGATATTGAGCAAAAAGTGAGTTATATAATAGTAATCACTGAATCAGAAACTACTGATCACCTAAAAATAAAAATATACATTTTTCTTAACAAATTAAATAAAGCTCATATCTACACTATGTGCATGATCCTATAATGACTGCCAGAAAAGTTCAATTTAAAATTAATGTTGATAAATATTTGGGGTTAAAAGGTTAAATAAAATACTTCAATTGTGAGTATTATTCATTTTGCACTAGCAACTGAAGGTGCACCAACAGAGACATACATATATATGAATAGTGTACTTATGCTGTCAAAAATGAGGGTGTTTTACAACAGTCTCTGGTTATACCTCTCTTTTAATGTACTCAAATATAATAAAATAGGTATTATAGGGCTGATGACATACTTTCTGTCATATATGATATACACCAATCATTAAAGAGTTTATAATATACATTGTTCCATATATGATACAGCAGACTTAAAAATTTAAAGGCCATATCATTGCTATGCCATTTTATGCTCCTTTATTTAAAAGAAATTCTCTATTATATTATTGAAAGAATTATAAAAATTATTAATTTTGTTATATCTAATTTGATAAAGCATGACAGGAAAGATATAAATAAATACACAAGAGTAATTAATATATATATATCTATAAAACCAAAATACTATACTTCACTCACTGCAAGGAAAAACACAAAATTCTAGAAGCCATTATTATACAAAAGACACAACCCACATTAAATATCTTTCATCAGAGGACATGGTATCTTGAAGTTTGTACAAAATAATAATGTTGCCACCAAGATGACACTACAGAAGGTGACCTGGGATACAAGACTTTGTGACATCCACAATATTCCCTTGATCTCTCCCCCACTGACTCCCACTTTTTCAAGCATCTTGACAATTTTTTAAGCTAAAAGACATTCCATTGCAAAGAAGATGCAAAAACCACATTCAAAGATATCTTGGCACCCAAAGCTTTAGAGTTTTATCATAAAGATATAAATAACCTTTTAAAACGAGAACAGAAAGGTATAGATGTTCAGGACTCCTATTTTGATTGTTTAAATATATTAATTCAAGAATAAAAGTTAATTCTAAAATCCGTCATCATTTTTTGAACAACTTTATATATATATATATATAAATAGGGTTAGGTAAATGAAATAACTAGATATTAGCAACCATATATATGCATGTTAGTGTGCATACATTGGTAAGCAAATAAATAATTACCAAATTTAGCCAAATGGTGTAGACATAATAGTGCTCAATGTGATTAGACAGAGCTAAGAAATATATATTAATAAATACACGTATAACTATGCTTGGTGTGCAACTTAAGTTTCATTGGTTACCCAACTTGTCGGGCACAAGATATAGCTTATTGTTTATAAATAAAAAATAAACTATATGTTGTGTCTGATGAGTTGGGTAACCAACAAAACTTAAGTCACACACCAAGCGTAGGTATATATATACAGGCATACACTTACATTTGTATTGATGTGTATATTTATTTCTGAAAACACAGAAATGTAGTTAAAATTTTCAACTAAAATGAATAATATAGTCATATGTATCCAATTTTATTCATATACACATAAACATCATAAACACTAAAAGAAAGGTGTGTGTGTGTGTGTGTGTGCACACACGCGCATCTGTGTGTCTAATTTCCAGCATAAATATGGAGACTTTTATACATGAACACCAATGGACAAATATACTCACAAAATACAAGCGACAAATGCAAAAGGAGAAAGAGAAAAAGAGAGAGAACAGACCAACAGAAAAATACTATTTATAGTAAATCTACTGAGAGAGACTCATTGACACAAACACAGAGAGAATCATATACACATAGACACATTGTTTGCTCAGATATCTTCTATGGCAGACAAAGTATACAAGTCAATACAAATTTTTTTAAAATTATACGTAAAAATATATATGTACAGGTAGATTATAACACTAATACATATATTAAATTGTATAAATACAAGAGCATATATATATATATATATATATATATAATAGAATATAGTTTTAAGGTATGCTATATTTATTGGTTAAAGTGCTCAATATCAGGAATAGAACGTATGTAAATATAAAAGTAGACATTGAAGTCAACATCCAGAGGTGGGAGTTTGTTTCATGCTAAATACAATCATCAGGCAATATGTGTTATGTTTTCCTCGATTTTTTATATATACAGGTCAGTGGTGCATTGTGGGTATTCTATTGCATTGTGGCTAGTCTATTGTATTATTCTAACAGTTATTTTTGTGGGTGTGTTTTGTTAATTTGTTTATTATTTATTTAGTTCATTTATTTATTTGGATCAATTTATTTTACTTGTTTTTCTTTATTTTTGTTTTCAATTTTTAAGTAACATAGTAAAACTTTGTTTTCATGTCTGCATTTTGAGATGAGTTCTGATCATTTATTTAGTAGTTTGTTTTTGTCTGGGAAGTTAATTATAGCTACTTTTTTTTTCAAACAGAGTTTACAGTTTTTGGATTGATTGTTGTAGGCTGATGCTCTTTTCCTTATTTTTCATGATATTTTTGGTATGATTTGTTTTTTGTTTTTAATCTCCTGGATATGTTTAGAAAGCATTGTGCTGTTCGAATATTTACTATTTGTAAAGGATGTTTTGTGTGCATAGTTTCTTTGTTTCCAGAGTCCTTCAGCTACTCCTATGTATATTTTTTCATCATTATCTGCTGATTTTACAATGGCTTGGTATATTACATTGTTTTGCAAGTAATTGCTGTTTAAGAGACATTCATTCTTTATTCTGAAGTCACATGTGGGTTTAATTTGTTCAGGTGGTTTGTCTATTGCTTTCCTGCTGTTCTTTTTTATTATTTGAGTCATGTTCTTGATGCAATTGTAGCTGATTTTTACTGTGTTTTTGTTGAATATCTTGTGGAGAGTGCTTGATGCAGTGAAGTGTTTGTGTATGATTAATTATTTGCTAAACTTGTGCACAAACACTTACTCACATTATATTCATTAAACTCATACACAAACACTGCAATAGAATACCCACAATAGAATACCCACAATGCAGCACTGACCTGTATATATAAAAAGTCAATCAAAAACACAATGCACATGCCCTGACGATTGCATTTAGCATGTTGCCTCTGGGTGTTGACTTCAATGTCCACTTATATACATAGTGATAGAAAAGTTACTCCCTATTTTATATATGATGAACTCTCCAATTTTGTATAAATTATAGTTAGACAGGAAAGTTCATCATACAGAAAATAGGGAGTTACTTTTCAAACACCCTATATATGTATATACCCATCTATCTATCTATACAGGATTAATACAAATATTTCACTTGGTTGATTGGTGTTATATTCAGCATCCCAACCAGAGTTTTGTAGATGAACCTTTTTTGTAATCATTCAGTTCACTTGTCAGGAGGTATCAGTAACTGACTGCTGAATTTCTCACTTTTGTTATTTTTATATAAAGTTAAAAAATGATTTATACATTATTTATTGGTATTAGGTTGTTTTTTTTTTTTACTTTTTTCTGCATGTTTGTGTGTGTTTATGCTTGTCTAATCGTGTGTATATGTCTATGTACACTTGTATGAGTGTGTACGGGTACATATATGGAATGTCATGGTTATTACTGGTTTTTATAATTTTCTTTTCTCCTTATACTCTCTCCCTATTTTTTTTCCTTCTTTTTTCTCTTTCAGCTCTGAGTGATAAAGATTATTTACACACACACACACACACACACACACATATATATATATATATATATATATATATATATATATATATATATATAGGCAGAAAATATTCATTGTAACATGTTTTGTTAAATTCAACTGACAAGTTTTATCTGTTTAATTTTTATTGCATTTTTATAATTAGAAAAATACAATAAAAATTAAACAGACAAACCTTGTCAGTTGAATTTAACAAAACAGGTTCCAATGAATTTAACAAAATCTTGGTCAAATATATATATATATATATATATATAATAAAAGGAGGTTGTAGAAAAAATTTAATTATATATAATCATACAGTATTAACATAAGCATATACACACAATTGTCCATGTTTACAGACATTTATGAACATGCAATTATATATATATATATATATATATATATATATATATATATTCAAATTCATTAGCTCTACTTGGTATTGAGCACTCTTTTAAGAATAATGTCTTTTGTTATTGGAATTTTATTCCATGTGTACCAACCCTTTACTTTTGTGTGTGTGTGTGTGTGTGTGTGTGTGTGTGTATACATATATATATTGTAATGAAAACTTGAGAATTGCAAATCTCTATTTTTTTAACAGTACAGATAATCTAATAGGGAGTTCTGAATAGACCTTAATATTACCCACTTAATAAAATATAACCGAATAATTAAACAAAATTTTTTTTCGAATTCTTTTTAGGCTTGCCTGAGAACTTTTCAGCCATCTTGTGAACACAAATATATACACAGGTACACAATTTACATAAATATATTTGCAGTTACTGATACATTGATACATGAAGAGTATACATACACAAACAGATGTTTGTGTGTTTTTGTCCTATTACTTCATGCAGTAAATATTTTTGTAAGTATGGTGTATGTATATATATTATATGTATATATTTATGAATATACAATTATCAAGGTTGATAACACAACTCAAAGTTTCATGCAGTTCTTGCAATCATCAGGTGTAAATATAATCTTGTCATAATATATGACAATATAAAAAATATCCATAAAAATAACATATAAATGGAAAATATATTAAATATTTGTCAGATTCAATCCATTTCCTATGATATATTGTCATTGTTTACGTTAAGATACCAAATCAGAGCAGATAAGATAGATCAAGAAAGATCAGCAAAAGTGTGTGTTTAAAAGCATTAAGCTTTGCTTAACTGGAAATTCTCTGTAGCTGAATGGCTATAGCACACCAGGTTTAATGATGGTTCCTCATAGGATGCAAGATAGATTCCTGCCTGAGAACGTATATATTCTACAAAATTTCTCAAACATTCAGGCCAGTAAATTTAATTAATTCTGTTTAATTAAAGAACAGAGCATTTACTTAAATATGTGTATCCATAAAAAAATAACATATAAACAGAAAATATATTAAATATTTTCGATTCAATACATTTCTTATATATCTGTATAATAAATGCCAATGTCAGTGTCACACTTTTTCAATTAAAGGGACACAATTCTTAATAGCTCCTCTCTTTCTATATACTAAATACCAATGTCATTGTTTCAGTGTATCACAGTTTTTCCACTTTACCCCTAGAAGCTGTAGCCCTAGATATCATACCATTTTAGGATCAAGATGACTCTGTGGGCAAATTAAAATCATTGCAAGATAAAACCTATGTATGGTCATTGCTCGGGATTAAATTGTTTCAATGTTTTAGATATTCAGTAAATTTCTTATAACCATAATAACTTTCAAATAGTATGGCATTGTTCACAAATCTAATAATCAAACAAAAATAAGGATTAAGCATCAGAGTTTGATTCATCTGTAAGTGCAAATGCATCAATGCCCTCTTTCTTTTTCGCACATTTACTATAAAGCTGGGGTTAACAAGAAGTTGTTTTTCATTATATGCAGGGAAGTGAGCAGGACTAAAACCACACTATCTTATTTCTTGCATGATGGCAATTTTTTGTGGGATGTTTGAAGAAAATCAGATGAAAATGAGGAAGTTATTCAAGTTTTTATTTTAAGTAGTATGGAAAACAATATTTTCAGTTTTTTGTGTGAAGGCAATGTCACAGGAAAACTAACAAACATTCTACACAAACCTATGTTTGTATTAAGTGCAAAGAATATTAGCACATCAAGTAAAAATTTTGTTCACATGCAACTTTGCTTTGGTTTTTGCAAAAAGTTGTACCCACCTTCAGTTTTATCAATTTTTCTGCCAAACCCAGAGGGCCTAGAGATTGAAAAAATTGGTTTTGACCATAGTTAGTAAATTTACAACATGTATGTACAATTTCATCAAAATTGATCAGGAAATGTCGATATGTATAAAGATCGTATACACACACACAGACAAACACACACACAGACATCTTGTTTGATATTTATATATATATATATATATATATATATATATATATATATATATATATATAGAGAGAGAGAGAGAGAGAGATAGTGTGGACATTGGAATTGACAGTGTTGATTTCTATGTTCACACTGTCTCTATATATAAACATTAATATTGACCATTCTTTCCACATAAATATAGCAAATAATATATATATATTATTAAGTGTTGGTTTAATTACATCAACTATGAATATGGACACAATATCTTGACCATGTTTTAAAAATGAAAACATCATATAAATACATACATAAAACAATCTATTTCTTGTTAACAGTTAATATATTTCAACCTTGAAAATGGTTAAAAGCATAGCTGAAAGCGCTTGGAAAGAAAGGACAATTGGACAGTTTTTATATAATTTATAATTCGAAAAGGAAAAAATTATAAGATTGCATGACAAATTGTATAAAAAACTGAATCAAAGCACCTTGTCTGTCATATTCAATGAAAATATATATGTGTGTGTGCATGTATATGCATTTCCATGTGTGTAAAATTCACCTGCTTATCTGTCCATATGCAAATTCACCAATTACATCCATTTTACATTCATACACATATATAGACATTTAAGTATCTCTATAGATAGGTATACATATAGATACCTATGAAACCTGCAAAAAGTTAATTTTACACATATATTAAAAATAAAACTTCTTAAGAAGTGAGAGTAGAGAAGGATAAAGTAGTGAGACTGATAGAGAGGAAAGAATCAGACGGCTTAACATAAAAATAAATAAGAACCGAGTCTGACATTTGTATATATATCTCTCTATAGAATCTTCTCAATCCTTCATCCAGATTTGTTCATATATATCTCATTTAATCTATCTCTCTTTCTTTTCTCCAATGATTAATATGTTGTTCTGACAATCCATTCTGAGTGAGTTTGATTTTCTCTTGTTGCACAAAAAACACAATCTTATGCCAGAATTGATTTTAGGTAAGTATATCTCTTTTTCTCTTTGTATCTATCTGTGTATATTAATTTCACTCAGTTCTGCCTGTTCAATTTTACTTGTGTGTGTTTGTTTGTTTTACACTAAAGTTCAGGAAATTTGGCCATAAAAAATTATTTAAGAAATAACCCCAATGCATGATTTCCAATATAGCCCCCTTGGGTAGGTATACAGTGATCTCACAAATGGAAGGTTCACATGTGCTGCTCAAATTCCCTAACATTTTGGTCCATTCCACTGATATGCATTTTATTTTTTAACCTTATTCTGATGACATTAATGAATTTTCTAATTCATTATTTTCTTTATGTATGCATCAAATATTATTTACTTTTATTTAAATAGACATTAAGTAAGCTCTTTCCCCACTCACCTGATAGATAGATTTGCATATTACTTTATCCAGAAACATATATACACAAATATATGTGTTTCTATTTATGTGGTTGAGTATTTATGAAAATATTATATATTTACATATAATGCTTGCTTGAACATATATTTATACACATACTGAAAGTAAATCTTGTATCTCTAACAGAGAGACATCACCAATTCCTAGATGGGAATTTGCCTTCTCTATTTATCTCTATACCTATCTGAGATACACATAATTACCATTCAAACTAACAATCTATCTACTTCATTATCTGTCTCTGTACATTAGCCTACATTCTAGTTTGTCTTTTTATCTATGGAGAAGACAGAGAGAAGTCTAGTAAGAGCATAAGTGACTCCATACATGGTTCATGAGTCTATACATACATAATATATATATATATATATATATATATATATATATATATATATATATATATAATGTGTGAATGTCTGTGTGTGTGTGTGTGTGTGTGCATACACACATATATATAGGCACAGTTATACACAGAAACAAACAATGAGCTAGAAACGTGAGAAGGTAAAGAAAGAAGTCAGGTGAGATAGTAAATATAGGTAGTAAGAAGAGGTGAGTTGCTTATCCTATCTTTGAAGAGGGAAAAAGAGAATCAACCAACAAGCCAACCAACCAACTAACCAGCCAGCCAGCCAGCCAGCCAGCCACCAAGTGAAGACAGATAATTGTGAGGCTAATGACATAAAAAAATAAAATAAAATGAACCGAAGGCAGGAGGGTGAGGAAGAAGGGGAGGAGATGTGCAATAGAAAAAAGAAACAAACAGAAGGAGAGGAAGAGAGAGAGCAAAGAGAGAATGTGAACATAGAGGTCAATAAGAAAGGAGGAAAGACACAGTGGGAGTGTAGAAATAGAAAGGGTAGGAGGTAATAGAGACATTGTAAACCTAGCAAAAGTAATGGAAGAGAGAGAGAGAGAGAAAGAAAGAAATAGATTTATAATGAAAGTTAAGCAAGCGAAATTAGAAATAGAAGTTGTATACACACTGAAATAAATATGTGAATCTTTTATGTATATTTTGTTTGTCTATACATGGACTTTATATGTGTTGGTCGCTTTAAAAGGTACCAATTTATAGTGTGTGTATGTATCTCTGCGTGTGTGCGTGTATATATATATATATATATATATATATATATATATATATATATATATATACACACGTGTGTGTGTGTGTGTGTGCGCATGTGTGTGTAAAAACATCAACAGTATAAATAAATGTTTCTACCATTTATACAGGTGACACACAATACAAAGATACTTCTCTTGCCTTATTTGCTCACATTCTCATCTACCTTTCTATCTATTCCATTGGGGGTGCGCTATATTTGTCTGCAATCATTGATCTATCTATCTAACAATTCCTATTGTGGTATCTATCTCAATTAGATTGGATTTATTTACTATCAGTCTATTACTATTTTATATGAAATTCAATTGTTATCTACCTATCAAACTATCTACCAAATCTCATTGGCTATCTGTGTATGGTGAGTATGTGTATCAATCAATCAGCTAATCAATCAATCAATCAATCAATACTTATTTATGTCTCTAGCTGTATGTCTTTATACTGTGTTCCACCAGATCTATATCTCTCTAGCCATCTAACCTTTTTTCTTCTATGATTGATCTATATGTGGACACATTTATCTTTTCTATTGATTGATCTTCTGTTGATTATCTACTTATCTATCTATCTATCTATCTATTCCATTCTGGTGAAGTCTGGTTACCTACTCACATATATTATGTATATATCTCTCTAAACAGTCAACAGGCTAGATTGGATTTATTAATTTTTACCAACTGAGAATATTAGAATATTTCACATGCACACATGTACTGTTCTCAGCCTTACCAAGTGATTTGAAAAGAAATTCTAATGTTGATCCCAAAGTCAGAGTTTGGGAAGTGGTTTGGGTCAAGAACTATTCAAAAGCCATTCATATTGTATATATATATATATATATATATATATATATATATATATATATATATATATATATATATATATATATATATATATATATATATATATATATATATATAGAGAGAGAGAGAGAGAGAGAGAGATTTGTATTAGATAGATAGATAGATAGATAGATAGATACTTATATGCATTCATATATGATTAAAGTTCATATTAAGTTCATCTCAGTAAATGTAACATCACCATGGATAAAAAGATGAATTCTGTTTTCTCAACAGAAATGATTTAAGAATTTTCTTTTTCATTTCATGTAAATTTTTATTTCTTATCAAATGTTTATTTATAAATCTTAAAAATATCAAAATTAGCAAATCAAAAGTAAGGTGTATATATATATATATATATATATATATATATATATATATATATATATATATGTATGTATGTATGTATGTATGTATGTATGTATGTATAAATATATATATTAAAAAAATATGCAATAAATAAAAAATATGTGATAATCATTATATCATATAAATATTCTTATATCAAATCTGATAATACTTGTGGAAAAGAAAAATATACATACATATATATAGTTATATTTACAAATGTCTCTGTCATATATATATATATATATATATATATATATATATATATTATTTATTTCATATATGGGAATACATAATATATATAAAGAGAGAAATGTTTGAATACACAAGCACACATATGTTTGTGATAGAAAAAATAAACATTCCTATGATCAAAGTATAATACCTATCTATTTGTATTTAATATATATAAGGTAACTTTCATTCCATGTTTGAATACAATCTTTATATACATACATATATTGATTTGTACATTATATATATATATATATATAGAGAGAGAGAGAGAGAGAGAGAAATGGAGTGAGTGAGTGAGAGAGAGAGAAATTATAAATACATACATGTGGGAATTATATTTCTGCCCAGAACTTTGTTGATATATATCAAATCAGTGCAAATCCCTGAAGGTTTTCTAAATACTCGGCACATCTAATGACCTTGCAGGTGTATGCCCTGCTTACAATGTGGTTCACTTGGGAAAAGCTTTAAAATTCACCATTCATAATTTCTTTATTACCATTTAATTTTTTTTCTCCTGTTTCAGAGAGTGTTTGACATGGTTTATGGTTGCCATCTGCAAGAACCATGGCAATCTTAAATGAAATATCAACTTCTTGATGTCTGATTTTACAACACATGTACATTAATTAGAAGACCTGTAATTACATTCTATCATTTCATAAAACACACATGCATGTGTGTTTCTCCCAAGATCCAAAACAATGTTGTAATCATTTTATGACAACAGTATTTATAATATATGTATTAATGTATTTAATATATGTATATATATATATCAGTAGAGGTTGTTTGTATATGATATGAGCATTCTTTTTTTAAGGTTCATTTTTCCCCATTCACATTTTTTTTGTGCACATGTAATATTAGACAAATATATAAATTAAACATATATATATATATGCTCTATCTCCAATATATCTTTTATCCATGAATATAGCATACCATAAAACTATAGTTTTATCTTTTATATGTGTGTGTGTGTGTTTGTGTGAATTTCTAAAGTAATGAATCTTTAAAATTTATTAATTCAACAGATTATATTATTTAAAAATTATTAGTGGATATCCATATTTGTATAGACACTCCATTTATTTATTAAACACTATATCTATTTATTTCCTCTAACAATCTGAACATTCAAGAAATAAATAAATATATACGGTTTAATAAATAAACAGTACATCTACTTAAACACAGGTATCCACTAAAAAATAACATTTAAGTATATATATATATATATATATATATATATGAGAGAGAGAGACATAAAAAATAAACATAGATAAGTAGATTTACATAATATTTTATATGAACAAATTTTTGTATGTTTAAATATATTAACTACGATTACATAGAAGTATAAAGCTATTCGGTTATATATAAATGTTTATTCTTACATTTGTATATGAATCAATTTATTTAAGTATATATACAAAAAATATAAAATCTTGAATAAATCCATTCATATATACACTTCTAAATATTTTTTAAAACACCTACATATATATATATATATATATATATATATATATATGTGTGTGTGTGTGTGTGTGTGTGTATATGTATGTATGTATGTATGCAAAAGAATATGAAGAAATATTCCAAATGATAAAATGTTAGATATTGTCACTGTAACCAAAGAGAATATATACAAAAATTAGAAAAATTTCATGAGAAAACATGTAAAAGAAATGTTAAAAGCCATGAGTGTTTAAAATTGGATGGTGAATGGGAGAGAATAAGAAAGGGAAGAATAAACAAAAAGAATAAAATGAAGAATGTGCAAAGGAAAAAAATAATTAGAAAGAGAAAAAAAATATATTTTTTTTATACAAGTATGAAAAAGAAAGGAAATTCTGTTGACAGAGATAAGCTGGCATCATGGGAAGGAGAAAATAGTGACAAAGTGAAAAGGAAGATAGAAAGAAGAAGGAAGCAATATACAGGGATGGGTTATGATACAAAAAGAGGAGGAAAATGGGATTAAAGGGAAAATGAAGAGAAAGAGCAGGGGAGATAGCAAGAATGGAGAAGAATAGTATTAGAGGGAGTGAGATAAATGAAAATACTAGAGGACTGGGGAGTAATAGAAAATAGAAAAGAAAACAGACAGAGAAACAAAGAATGATAGAGAAAGAAAGACTGAAAGATCAAAATATGGATAGAGAAAGAAGAATGGGTGCCAGTGGTTCAAAAAGGTGAAATAGATAAATATTGTAATGGAAAAAGAGAGCAGAGAGAAGTGAAGGAGGGAAATCTAGATGAGTGAAGATCACGAGAGAGAAAACCATCTGGAAAGATTACAAAACAGATAGGGAGTTGACAATATCAGATTAAATAAAACGATCAAAGTAAAAAACAAATATCAGAGAGATAGGTAGAAGGGAGTGGTTTATTAAAAAGGGAGAGATATCCATGAGGACAAGTTAAGTGGAAAAAGAAGAGGTAAACAAATCAAGAGATACAAAAGAAAGAAAAGGAAAAAAGAGAATGTAACAAATAAAAAAAAAAACAAAGAGAAAAGTATGGACAGTACTGAGAATATGAGAGAGGGAACAAATGGTGAAATTAAGATGTGGGGAAGAAGGAATATAGCTTAAGAAGAAGAAGAAAGGAAGAAAGAAAAAGAAGTGTCAAAAAAGAGAGGAAAAGAATAAGATAAAAGTTACAAAGAGGAAGGGGTAAATATTTTACTGAAAAGAAGAAAAATGTAAGCTAATAAGATTGGATGTTGATCCTAGGGTGACCAGAAAAAAGTCACGGAAGTAAATTAATAACTTTGGCTTCTCAGTAGGAAAAAATGTACTATTTTTATTTGATATAGGCAATATTTTAATTTATTTAATATATCTTAATAAAATAAGTCATATTTAATTTATAGCAATGAAATAATATATTAACAAATAACAAACTGATGAGTTTTATTTAATTTAAAATAATTCAAATAATATTTAATAAACATTTACTTTATTAAAACATTATCTGTTAGTATAAATTGAATAACTTTTATTTATTAATATAGATTAAATAAGTTAAATATTACTTAACGTCTTTGATTTTTCCCCACCATGTGAGTGAGTGGATGAATGAGAGAGAGAGAGATTGAGAGAGAGAGATTATAAGGTGAGACGTAAGGCAATAAAGTACATCATTTTTTACTTAAACACTATAGATGTTAGTGATTACTTTTGTTTAGGTCTAACAACTAAAACAGAGGAGGTGACGAAAACAAGCTCTATCCATTTATATTGAATAAATGGACAATAAAATCTAAAACATTCAGAGGTGTTTGGCAAAGGTCAAAAGTTTGCATCTATCTCTTATGTTTCAAATCCAGAAGAAAAATTTGCATATACAGCATATCTTTAGATAATGTCCAACTATGTCTAAAGATGAAATTGTTTTCTTTTTACTTGTCAGGTTACCAGTCGTGGCAGATAACATCTTCTGACAAAAAGACAAAAATACATCATATTTTTTTGCAGATAAATACATGAAGAAAGGTTGTTGACTTTTAGAATAATGTTCCCAGTTATGAACATTTTCATAATGTTCTCACTGGTGTTTGACTTTTTATATATTCCCTTGTCATTGGTACTTTTTTAACTTAGTTTTAAAATTGAAATGACCAATTGAAAAAAGAAAATTAAATAAGCATATGCTTTAAGTCACTAGAAATCTGCATGAAGAACTTTTTAAAATTTTAGTATGCATATACACAAATATTCATTTACTCTGACAAAGATGAATGTGAATATAATTTCCAGAGATTTTTTACATTTTTTTTAAGATAATGTTAAATGCCTAGCTCTATAGAATAAATAAAACTGTCCTTTTGTGGACTCTTAGAAACCTGTAGACATGATTTACAGATATATCCTTGAAAATAGGGTGCAGGAAGTATAAAGGAAAGAAAGAAGAGCTTTAAATTTAGGTTAGAGAGCAGTGTATAGACAGCAGAGCAAGAGGCAGAAGGGGACAAAAAAAAAAAAAAAAAGCAATTGTGAAGAGGAGGAGGAAGAAGAAGAAGAAGACATGAAGTAATTTTTTTTCTTCATCAGACATTATATTATGGATAGATGTTTTTTCTTCTTTTTTCTTCTTATATTGATAATATTTTTGATTATATGAAAAACAAATATACTAAAGAAACATAAATCATGGTGAAAAATCATTAACTGACACTTCCAATTCAAACTAATTCTATTGTATGACAAGAATATCTATCGAATTCCTGAAGGAAGAGGTATGGGTTTCTGCAGTAAAAATGTTGGGTGTTAAAGAGGAGCAATATTTAGTCTCTCTACCAAGTGAATTTGAAAGTAGTTTTTCATAGTGATCAAAAAATTATATAATGTAGGCCTTTTGTTATAAATTCTAATAGTCTCACAAAGCCAAGTTATTAAAAGTTTTAAAATATATATATATTTACAATATGAAGTTAATTAAAAAAAATTACCAACTATGAGATTACAGTAAATCAGTGCAAGAAAAAAAGAAAAAGAAAAAATAGCCATGGTTAAGATGACAGTGTGAAGAGAAGAAATTAAGAAAGAAAGAGGGAAAGATAGTTATGGCTACGATGAAGGTGGTAAGAGAAGAAAGTGAATCTGAATGAAAAGGAAAGAGAAGAAATCAAGGAAGAAAGAAAAGACATACATGGCTGACATAATAATGGAAGGAGAAAGAAATCAAAAACAAAAAAGAAAGAGAGGAAAAGTTAGCCATGGCTGGTATGATAATGGGAAGATAAGAAAGTAAGAAAGAAAGATAAAAAGAGATGATGTATGAAGAAAATAAAGGGAAAAGTCATGAAGGAGGGAGAGTAGGAGGATAAGAAGAAGGAGAAGAAAGCAAGAAAGAGAGAAACATTACAAAATTTCATGACTAAGAGCAGCATAGGAAAAGAAGAAGGCAAGAAAAATTAGAAAAGATCATGGCTGAGATGATGACAGGAAGAGAAAAAACAATAAAGAAATGGAACAAATAGTCATGGCTACACGTTAGTGGGAAGAGAAGAAGGTATGAAAGAAAGACATAGTTACTTGATTGTTGAAAGAAAAAAAGAAGATTGTCATGGCTGACCTAATGATGGGAAGAGAATAAAGCAAAAGAGAAATAGCAAAAAATGGTCATGGTTGAGATGTTGGTGGGAAGAGAAGAATGCAAGAAATACAGTGAAATGTAGTCATGGCTGAGATGATGGAGCAAAGAGGAGACATAAAAAAAAGAAACAGAAGATATTTATGGTTGATGTAATGAATGAAAGAAGGAAAGTCATGGTTGAGATGATGATGGGAAGAGAATAATACGAGAAAAAAAGAGAAGTTACTTATGGCTGATATAATTGATGGAAGAGAAGAAAGCAAAAAAGACAAAGCGATAGATATGGCTGAGATTATGGTGTGGAGAGTAGAAAGCAAGAAACTAAAACAAGATAGTCATGGCTGATATGTTGTGAAGAGATGATGGGAAGAGAACCAGAACAAAAAAGAAAAAGAAAAAAATGGCTGAAATGAAATGCAAGAAAGAAAGATAGGTATAGTAAAGACATTAGTGGGAGGGAAGAAAGTAAGCAAGAAAGAGAGGAGGATAGTCGTGTTTATGATGATGATGAGAGCAGAAAGCAAGAAAGAAACACAAAATTATTGTTCTGGCTGATATGATAGTGGACAAAGAAGAAACTAAGAAATAATGAGAAAAAGATGGTCATGGTTGATAATTTGATGAAAACAGAAGAAAGAAAAAAAGAAATAGAAGATAATCATGGCAGAGATGAGAAGAAAGCAAAAAAAGAAACAGAAATAGATACTTATCTCTGATATGAGGATGTAAAGAGAAAAGGCAAACAATAAAGAGAAGACAATAATCATAGCTACAATAATGATTGGAAGAGAGTGATATAAAAAATTATGATTGGAAGAGTAAAAAGCAAGAACGAAAAAGAAGATAGTCATGGCTGATATAACAAAGTGAGAAAGAAAGTGAAAAAAACACTCATGGCCAAAATGATTATAGAAAAAGAACAAAGGATGAAAGAAAAAGAAAAGGATAGTCATGGCTGAAATGATGGCGAAATGTGTAAGCAAGTAAAAAAACAGAAAACACTCATGGCCAAGATGATTATAGGAAAAGAAGAAAAAGAGAGGAAAGAGAAAAGACAGGATTGTTAAAATGACGATAAGGAGAGAAGAAAACTAGGAAAAAGTGAAAAATATGGTTACAGGTGAGATGATAATAAGATAAGAATGCAAGAAAGATACAGTTATGGTTGAGATGATGAAGAAAGTAAAAAACTGAAAAAATTAATCATGGCAGAGAGAGAGAAAACTCATGTCAGATATTATGGTGGGAAAATAATGAAGCAAGAAAGCAGAAAAGTAGTCAGATCTGAGATGATAGTGAGAAGAGAAGAAATCAAAAAAGTAAGAGAAGCGAATGAAAGAAACAATAATAGTCATGGCTGAAAAAAGATGGTCATGACTGAGTGGCAAGAAAAGAAAACAAGAAAAAATAAGATGGTCATGCTTGAGATAATAGTCGGAAAAAAACAAAACGAAAGAGAAGCAGATAGTCATAGCTGAATGTGTAGAAGAGAAAGCTAATTATGGCTGAAATGATGGTGTGGAGAGAAGAAAGGAAAAGAAATAAAATAAAAGATGGTTGTGGCTGATGTGATGTTAAGAAAAAAGAAAGCAAGAAATAAAAAATATTATAACTGAGATGATGATGGGGAAAGAAAGAAAGCAAGAAAAAGAAAAATATTGCCATGGCTAAGATGTTAGCAGGAAGAGGAGAAAGCAAGAAAAAGACATAGAGAGTTGTTTTTGTGATGATGTTACGAAGAGAAGAAAGTGATGTAAACATAGAGATGGCTGTAATTTTTTTTTTACAGTGCAATTCATCCTATAAAAGGCCTGGGGCCACTCAAGATAGAGGGTTACAGAGTAGAAGGTACAGTTTATGTGGATAGGTGGGGAAGATAACAGTTAACCCTAGACTTGAACAGGTTAAGATTTTAGTGATTGGGGAAACAACCTCTTGGGTCGATTCCAAAGACCAGTAGTTTGCAGGAAGAAGCTGCTCAAATGGAACTTAATTCTCACCAATAGAACATAGGGAATGAGGGTGATTTTCTACAATGTGAGTGGTACAACGAGTCCAAGCCATGAGGGTTAGAACTGGCAGAACCAAGGAATGCAGTTCATCCAAGCACTTTCCATTTAAGCAGCAATAGAGTAGTGAGTATGTTACATTCTGTCTGTGAGAAAGGGGTTTCAGGGTGGAAAATAATTTGTCCCCCACAAAAATGTGAAGACACTTTTGGACTCTAATAAGACTGGAAAGTGAGGACTGGGCAGCTCCTGCCCAAATATGTCAGAAGTACTCCATTTCAGGCCTGATCTGGCTCTTGTAAAGGTAGAGAATAGTACAAGGAGTCAGGTACTTACTGGAGTGGTACAGGGAACTGACTATTTTTTCTTTAGTGATGGATTGTATGTACAAGTCCAACTTGAGGTCTAGAAGTCCCAACAGTCACTCAAGGCATGAGGCCTCCTGAATAGAACATCATTCATTGTGCCTGGTGGTGGTTCGGGGTCCAATCGGTGAGGATAGAATATAACTAGCCTGGCTTTCAAGGCATTGAATGTAACCAACCAGTTTTACCCCACTGAGATGTTAGAGCTAGATCAGGTGAGAAATTAGCTGGTCATAATGAGTTTTAGAGGTGCATGCATATATTGTTATGTCATTGGCATAGATATTCACAAATGATCCAAGTATAGTCTTAGACAGATCATTTATGTAATGTAAAAAGAGGGTTGATCCAAGAAGTGACAGCTGGGAGATGCCTGCATTGATCACTAGGGCCTCGGAGGACTAGCTGTTAACAACTAATTTCAGAGACCTAACAGTTATGAAGGACTTTATTACTGAGAAGACACTTCCAGTGATTCCATAGCTAGAGAGCTTGAACAACAATCCTTTGTGCCACGCCTTGTCAAAGGCCTCAAAATATCTAATGCTGTGGTTCTTGGAGTGTATTTGCTGCCTAGTGTCTCACTGATTCTGTGAGTAATTGTAGTTAGGACATCAGTAGTGGATTGTACCAATCAAAACCATTACTGCATGTCACTCAGGAACTATAATATAGGTGTTCAACAACCTTCTTGTTGATTATATATTATAATGATAGTGGGAAAATAAATAAATAAATAAAGAAAGAAAGAAAGAAAGAAAGAAAGTAACTCATGGCAGAGATGTTGGTAGGAAAAGATGAATGAATGAGAAGATTGTCATGGCTAACAATATGATGGAAAGAAAGAAAGCAGGAAGGGAGAAAAATAAGAAGAGATTTGTGGCTGAAAATATAACAGGAAGAAAACAAAGCAAGAAAAAAATGATAAGATAGCCAAGGATGTGATCATGATGGGAAGATAAAGAATAATGAAAGAAATAGAAAAGATAGTCTTATCTGAGATGACAGTAGAGAGGGAAAAAAAGCAAGAAAGAAAGAGAAATAATGTTCATGCCTGAGATGATGATGGGAAGAGGAAAAAAGAAGAAAGAAAAGAAAGATAATAGTTATGGTTGACATGATGCTGGGAAGAAAAAATTCCGGAAATATATTTGTAGTGAGCTCAGATAAATAAATAAATATAAATAAAATATGAAAATAATATATAAACAAAAAAAAGAATTCAAATTAAAATAAGACATTTGTTTTCCTTTAAAACCCATATCTCTTTCTCTCTCTCTATCTACCCTTCTCTCTCTATACTTCTCTTTCAGTCCTCAAATAAAAAGAGGAAGAAGAAGAAATGATTGAACACAGCAGAAGTTTGCTGGACCAGAGTTTAGCCATTGTGACTAGAAATCTACCAAAATAAGAGAGGCTCCATGCATAACTTCCACTATAAAAATGAAAAAGAAAGAACACTGGAAAATAAAAGAATTTTGGCCAATCCAAAAATTAAAATAAAAAGACTTTTGATGTCAGTCAAAACCAAGCTTTGTGCCAGTAGTCTGGAGCCCAACTTAAGGGATATAAACAGACAGCCAAGAGGCAGAAATGGAGAAGGGACCATCAGAGAAACCAGCCCGGCATGTGAAAAAGTTAAACAGTCATCTACTTAAGAAATTTTTCCACCTTTCTGAGGGCCTAGAAAACAGCAGATTGAAACCGGCAACAAGTTTCCAAAGTAAACACACTCTTGACTGCAACCAAAGTTTGACTTGTAAACTATCAATTACCAAACCAAATGGGCTTTTGCCAATCTGAATTACAAAGGACTCACTCCAATCAAAATCAAATAAATAAACATATTTATTTATACCTCTGATTCTGTTTATTTCTGAAGTTTCTGATAAATAATACTAAGAACCCTCCGGCACTTCTCCACATATTCATAGCTGGAAGAAAGAAAGAAAAGAAAAAAGATGACCATGGCTGACATGACAGTAGGAAGAGAGTAAAACTAGAGAAAGGTGTAGATGTCCCTGACTAAGATGATATGAAGTAAGAAGGAAAGAGAAAAAAAGATGGTCATAACTGACATGAAGGTGAGAAAGGAAGAGGGAGAAGCAAAATGAAAAGAAGAAAAAAAGAGATAATATATTTTGAAGTAAGAAAGAAAGACAAAAAAAGATGATCATGTCTGACATGAAGGTGGGAAGGGAAGAGGGAGAAGCAAAATGAAAAAGAAGAAAAGAAAGATAATATATTCACTACAGGACATTCTGAAATGTAGATTAAGCAGAACAATGCATAATACAAACTAATTTCCTGAAGTATGAACTAAAAACAATGAAGTTTATCTGTTTTGAAACCTTATCTTAAAATTATTACAAATGGGATAGGATGATCTAATACTGTCTTTTTACAAGTTCTCAGGTAAAAGGTGTCAAAAGTTACAAGTTGATAGGTATGCTTAGTGAGAGAGATTAATAAGGTGATGTAGAAGGACAGATTTTGCCCTACTTTTGTTTCTTAAATGAGATTATGACCATAGGCTTCATCAATTGGAATTTGCAATTTTAGATTTTACAGATACCTCCCTATTACTCTAAATCTTAATTTAAAGCCAAAATTGCTTAAAAGGAACTGAGAATAGACATTTTTAACAGATGATTATTAAGACTGGACAACTTTCTTTTAATAGTATAACTATAGATTTGAATAAATGAATACTCAATACTGTATAGATATATTGAGAAATTAGGTTGATAGATTAAAGAAAAATAAATGAGCAAATGTAATGTTTTGCAAACATTTTGATGTATTTCTCAACTTTAAAAAGCTCTTAAAGCTAATTTGCCACTTTCAGCAGTTAGTAATGGAATTGGCACTCATTTGACCTCCAGGAATTGAGAAATTGTCTTCACTGTGATAATGAGCCTTTCTGATCTGCTGTTTGGGATGTAGACTCAGATTTCTACTATTCTATTTTTTTAACCACAAAGCTCGGTGCTTGAAAGTGGAAGGAAATAAAAGAAAATAAGATTGTAAGCAAAAGTGGAGATTAAATGGTAACAGTAAGAGGGGGAAATTAATTGATGTTAAAGAGAAATAGGAACAGGAAAGGAAAAAGAATGCATACAACCAAAATAGATTACAAACAATATAAGTTTCCATATTAAATTATGAGAGTGAATCAATATGTCACTAGCTTGACACAGTTATTAACTAAATTTTGATCTGAGATATTCCTTGTATAACATTATACAATAAAAATATCTCCATATATCACTTAGATCAAACATTTCATCTAAGTGATATATGGATAAGTATAATGTTAAGTACATCAGCAAAAAAGGAGATTATTTTTAAAAATAAATATTTGTTGTATAAAATAAATCCTTTTGTTTCATTAGGCTATGGACTTATTGACTCATTGGTATCTGTAGTATTATAAAATGACAGGTGCTATAACACAAAAAGTAAAAAAAGAAAGAAAGAAATTTGTTTGCTAAGAAGTTTCTAAAATATTTTACACTATTTTAAGTTTGTCTTAAATTTGTTTTTAATTAAATTGGGTAAATATTTACCACAAATGTTTTAATAAAAGAATCCTGATAATTTCATTTTGAAAGATGTTAGTGGGAAATGGTAGATTTATTTTGAATATTGATGTACACGTCATGAAAGTTGACCCTTCCTTTATAAAGGCGATTCACTCTGGTACATTATAATTTGGTCATGGTTTCAGGGCAAATTGGCCAGCTGCTTTGAATCACAAAAAGAATTTTTCAATTTGACTTATGTTAGAAGGTTATGAAAATTGTTAATTTGTTTTCTTCAAAACATTTGAGAAGTAATATTTCTTATTTCAAATGAAAAAAAATGAAAAATAAAATTTTTTTACAGATATGTTTTTATATTGTGTATAACTGACCTAAATAAACACTAACTTTCATTTTCTCTCAAAGTATTTATATAAAATCTATATAAAATCTAAATATCACACATAAAATGTTGCATGATATTTTATTATCCACAGCTTTCTATAAGTGGAGAATTCATCCATGCTGGATAACAGCTGAAGACATGGATTGTAACAAGTTATAAATGACATTAAAACATGTTGTTAGTACTGTGATGGTGAGATGCTAAGTGTTCTTTCTGTTAAAGTTATAGAAAACTGCAGGATACATATAGTCCTGAAAAGTCCTAGAATTCTTATGAAAAATAATTGTTTATGAATACTTTGATAGCATTTTCATCAATTTATTGCATAAGTTTCCTTGCTAATTACTGAAAGAAAAGGCTAAAGAAATAGCCTGCTTTATGGTCCAGTATGCATTATTCTGGTTAGGTTACTAAAATAAAGAAGTCAATAGGAAACCACTCTGATATATTTCCCCAGAAGTCATGGCAATTCTTAGATAATAAAGGAAGTGGAAGCTGTGGAAAGCAATGATTGCCTACATTCTAAAAGGATTGGTGATTTAAATAATTGATTACTCAGCAGCAGAATAGATGTGTTTTTAAAATGCATACAGTCATGATCACAGATACTTATATGTTCTTTTTAGTTTACAATAGATTATGTTTGATTACCAAGAAAGCATAATTAAAACGTAGAGTGAAAAGACTGGAAAAGAAGAAAGATTACAAATAGAATTGTAAATGTGAAACAAAGAGGAGAGAATGTAGGATTGCATTTGAGGGATCAAAATTATAGAAGGAGACAAAATAAAGAGCAAAAGAAATAAAAAAATATACTTGTAAATAAGTAGTTTAACAAGCAAAAAACAAATAGAGAAGACAGTGTTATTTTGAAGAGGATGTCCTAAAGAAATAGCCAAGCATAAATGTGTGTAAGAATGAAGTACAGGAATATAAAGTAGGAAAAATAAAGTGATGGAAAGAAAATATAGTTGCATTAGACATATATTTACATTGTCATCTTCTGTACTGGTATTCAAATCGTTAGTATTCATGACCATTAGTTTTCAAACTATGATCAGGGTACTGAACTGGAATCAGCTACACTTTCTGACTGAGAAACCTACACATACATATTAAGAAATATACATAATACCTTACATTAACTGCACAACTCCAAGTATATTTACCCATTTGGTAATATATATATATATATATATATATATATATATATATATATATATATAATATAATATGATAGGCTAAGGAACAAATAGGAAATGTTTATAAATCTAACATGTTTCACTTTTATTAAAGATACATCAGATAATGAAACATAGAGCTGAAAAAGAAAGAAAGAAAAAAATTCTGGTATATTTGTTTTTTGTTTCTCATTGGTTAAGCAGACTTCACATACATCTGTCTTGTCAAGCAGTGTTTGTATGTATAATTCATGTGTGTAAATGTATCATAATTCTAGTTTGTCTATACAGGATTCGGATGATAATGTAGATTATTTATGTGTGTGTCTAGTAAGCATTTTTATTATTTATGTTTGGTGATTGCCGGCATGTTGATTTGTGGACATTTTGTGTGAGCGTCAAAAAATTTACATAACACTGGATGTAGCAGTCATATGTAGACATACCGTAGATTCTTTAAATATGGATTTTACAAAAGTTCATCATATTATAAAGTGTGTTTATAGATGGTAAGAGATTTATCAGAATCCCCTTGAAGTATTTCCTGCATAAAGAATTATACTCTTTTTTTTAATTAAAGTGGCATTTTCTCTTTATTTCATTCTCTGATGAATTTTTAATAAAAGAGAAACATGTTAGATTTATAAACATTTCCTATTTGTTCCTTATTCTATCATTCAGATTCTGATCCATATATGACCTTCATTTGACCCTAATTCATTTATATACATATAAGAGAAAGAGAGAGAGAAGCAAAAGAAAGACAATGAGAGAAACAAAGTGCTTGCTGGATATCAGGAAACAATGAGTGTAAAATTGAAATGCAAGAAAGGATGGAAAATTGTAAAAATTCCAATCCATTAAAATCTATTCTGAAAAGATAAAGCAAAACAAAGATAAAAGAAAGGATACAGTTGAAAATATTTGTGCATTCCATATTGTTCCTAATATATGACATTAAAAATATGAATATGCAATGAGTATTGGAATGGATAAGGGAGAGAATAAGAAGATACAAGCAAAGGCTAACAACAGAGCAGAGGTATGAGATAATGGATAATCTTAGTTGTCAATACCCATAGAATTTCCATGGTTCCAGCTAGTATGAGATTAAACTGAAGAAGAGACAGAGAAGAAGTAAACTGTGTGATAAATAAAGATGAAAGGAAATAGTAAGGGTGCATTGAATGGAAGTAAAAATAGTCAGGTAAAAAGGACATTAGGGTGAAATGAGTTTTAAACTTTGAAACATACAACTAATTTTTGAAGACAATTTTCTATGGTATAACTCAAAGCTAAAAATAAAAACTATCATTGTATTTGTAATATCAAAAGTATGCCCTCTTTGGCATGATATACATCCATGTAAGGAACTTAATTATTGGTGAACAAAGGAAGTGAAGAAAAGGAGACAAGTAAGATACCTGTATATGTCTACAATATGCATGAGTTGCATAATACCTTGATGCTTGTTCATAGGCTCAAAACTCAGTTTCATATCAACTACATGGTAAGTAAAAAGCTAATCTCTTTATCAGAACAGATGACAGTAACCAAAAATAAAAATAAAAAAAACATGGTAATATGAAACTACTGAAACTATGTGTGTGGTCTGAAAATCTAGTATTTTTTACAAAGCATAAAGTATCATAAAAAGAACTTATCACAATTTATAAAAATGGTTGCACTAAAATGATACTAAAAAAATCAAGCATCTTTGTCAGATGTTATCTGATCAGATTAGATATCTATTACATAGATAAAACTTGTAAAAAGACAAAGGGAAACACAAGCAATACAAACATGCTTCTCATAGAAATCACATGCTTCCAATAGATTGTTTATAAGATTCTCAATTTCAGTTCAGTAGATACACCTTAACCAACTGTTCAAATTGTGTCTGTTTCTGACATAGACTCTCGGCTGACAATATTCTGGTTGCAAATCTGTAGTTCAATTTTATATACTAGCCAACAGAAAGTTTATTTTTAAAGCCTGATGTCCAATTTTTTATGTTTGATTCAATGTTTGAAAATGTAGATGAGTGCAAATGATTGAAATTGTGACTTAATTCTGTCACTTGACCAATGTATATCACTGGCTGTAGATATAGGAGTGATAGATATGAGAGAAAAATGTGTGCAACAATCAAATAAAAACAAAAGAATGAACAGACTTAGGCTTCTTTAAAAGTAAATATGAACAATACATGTAAGAGGGATATAGCAGTTAAAAGAGAGAAAGAAAGTTAGAAGTGGCAGTATAAAGAAAAGATTAGATTGTATTTAAAAAGTATAAGAAAGATAGAAGAAAAAAAATGAGAATAAATGCATTATAGATTGGAAAATACAAGAAGATCAAAAAGACAATATGTAAAAATTAACATCATAAAAAAAAATTGTGTTAAAATAAAAACAAAAGTTAAAGAAAAGTAAAAATAGTTGTTTTGGTGTTTAGGAAGGAAGATATCAGAAAAAGGTGATATTACAGAACATATGTAAATATTTGAAGGATGAAGCTCCATTACCAGGACATTATGCTATTGTCAGTTATCTCAATCCTGAGATTGAGATAACTGACAATAGCTTGTGAGACTATCCTTCTAAGCATTGTAAAACTTTGAGAACTCAAAAGAGAATTATGAAGTCATATAACTAACTAGTAAAAGTTAATAAAAAATGAACTCTTGCATCTTCATGTTTGTCCAGAGGTTTGGAGGTCACACACATGTACATTGTAATGTAGGTCTGATTTAATAGTTTGGTTTGGTTTGGTTTGTTAACAGCAGATCAACTCCTTATGGATCATTTAATACCAAAATTTTATTTTCTTGAGATCTTCAGTAATTTTTTTTCCAAAAATGTATTGCTGGTAATTTTTGTAATGTATTTTTATATTTTCACGTTTTGAGGTCCACTATTTGCCCATAGCTGGGACCCTATTACCCTGGGTTAGGATGGACCTGGGAATAACAACAATTAACAGGTGATTCCACACTCCTCAAAACCTGATCAGAGGCTTTGCTGCTGGATGTAGTATATTGTCATACCCAGGACAACAGTTTTAATACTCAGATGCAATATGCATTTTTATTTAGTTAAAAAATGGTTAAGTAATTTACCAAGAAAAAAAAATACAATTACTACTTACTGTGACTTATAACTAATTGTCTTTTTCTCAGTATTAGTTGACCACAGCTCAGAGGTTTAAATAATGATCTCAAAAAGCAGTAATATTACATTTAACCTTCACTTGAAATTACAAATGTATGTAAGTAGTAATTTATAATATTTTTAAACCAACACATTTTACATTCTGTTCTGGTTTATGAATGCAGTGTTACATAAATATTTGAATGGAATGATGGTGTCTGGGAAAATGAAGTGAAATTTAGATAGATTAGAGATAAAGACAGAGATGAAGTGCATATTAAAAAGGCAAAAAACAATGGAGAAATTGTTGGAAGAAAGGGCAAAGAATATGATAAATATTGAGCCTGGGCTCAAAGCCTGAAAAAAATATGTCTGTTCCAGAGAAAAATTGAAAGAAGAAAAAGCTGAAATATGACTGGATAAAAGAGGAAACAAACATTTTGGTAATATGAAAAAGCAAGCAGGAGATATTTAAAAATAAGAAAAAAAAAAAGACAGGAGAAAGCAGGATGAAAATAGTTTCAAAATGTATTAAAGAGGAGTGAAACTAGATGCAAAATATGCTTATTTTAAAGATTTGGTAAAAGGGAAGAAAAATTAAGGTTTAAGGCAGCCATTATGCATTATGTCAAGTCATTTTCTATTTATATAATTCGTATTATTGTTTTTTTTTTGTTAATGATTTCACCTCAAGCAAGGCAATATAGCCACTAAGATTCAATAAATTACTGAGTGTTAGGCAATATAAGAGAAGAATACTATTATGGAAAGAAAACAATAAAAGATTAAAAACATTAAATAGACAGAAGATAATGATTGACATTGCACTTAAATTTTTGAAAATCAAAGTTGACTGTGAAGCAATAAGTTAGAAGATAGTTCCACAAGTGAGAAGTGTGACAGAAGAAACTGTTAGCATAGAACTTACAGTTCCATCTAGCCATTGCAATTGATCCAGTATAATCTTTCCACTTCATGTTAGTGGAAAATGTTAGTTTGAGAAGACATGGTGAGTCACTCTCCTAGAGGTTAGCATCAGCCATGCTGATGGAAGGTAAAAAGGGTTCTCTCAGAAGAGTGCTGTACTAGATTTATATTTATGAAATCAGGATGCAAGAATGACTTACTCTGTGAAAGAACAGAGTACTACAATAATAATTAGTAAATATATATCTAAACATGTGAAATCTTAATAATAGTAAAGATTTAAATATATCAATTTTATATATATATGCCGTCATAATTGATGGCCTTGGTTAACTAGTTCCTATATAATTCAGATCTATACTTACATTTTCAAACATCACTTATAAAACATTAAAAATCATTTTAATTATAAGAGTGAAAGACAATAGCTGACTTTGCTAGAACTCAAACCAAAAGGCTGCTTCTTGTTATTTGTTAATCTACTATAATAAGATCACCTTCCTTTCTTGTAAGTAAAAGGAATATGACTTTAATGTAGAGAACTAACAATTACTGTTCTTTGCTTTCTTTATGAAAAAGAAGTTTGTAAATATTGCTAAAATTATTAAAATAGTATTTTTGTAATATTGTTTGATAAAATTTTACACACTTGTAATAATCATCAAAAATGTCATTTTTTTTAACAATGTTACTCTTTAAAGTAAATCAAATATCAGGTCACATAAGTGTCAAACTCTTTCTAATACAATGTATTTTACCTTTTCAACTTTCCTTTACCCTCTAGCCATAATAAATTACGAACTTTCATTCATATTTAGCAATGTTAAGTCAAGTATTGAATTGATAATACAACTATTAAACAAAATCTTGTACCTAGTTTAGTGTGAGGCATGTGGATGGTGAATTGCTTATGCTACCTTGTACAATCTCTATTATAACAATCTTATTTCTGTGGATGTTATTGTAACACAGCTAAAATAGCACATCATAACAAAACTTTTGTTAGGACATTACCATTAACTTGAAGAATAACGCAGTTTTCAACCCAATTTGTAACTTAATAACAATGGTGGGAGATTTGCATTCATGCCTGCCCTAAAACATCTAATTTTTGTGTTTGTTACAAAAGCTGAAAAATAAGGCATATCAATATTGAAAGAGGAAAAAATAAAAAATGAAAAGATTTATAAAATAATGAGATGCATGACACAATGATGTTTTTATTTTTATTACATTTTTTTATAAGGAAATAAAAGTTTTTCAAAATAAATGTGTCCATATTTCATAGTTATCTTTATTTTATGCCAAAATTATTAAAGTTTTCATTTCTTTCTTTTTTCCTCTTTCATCATAAATAGTTCCATACTTTTTAACTTTTAAGTTTTAAATGAGTTTGATTAATTACAGAGTAGTTCCCCTTACTTATTTATTGGAAAATAATTATAATGAGGAGAGCTACTCATTGCACTTTCTCAGACTAACATTTTCTACTGACTTGAAGTGGAAAAAGTATATTGAATCAATTTCTAGGTCTGCAGATAGGAAAGTTGATTCATGCTAGACAATTTTTCTCAACAGAATTTATCTATATTATAAATGGGAATGTCAATGTGTCACTGTGTCACACTTTTTCAACTTTACTCCTAGATGCCATAGCCCAACATATCATACCATTTTGGAATCAGACTGAATCTGTGAGTAAATTAAAAACATTCCGGGCTGGATTTGGTCTCACAATCCTGAAATTTTAGATTCCCAAGTTTTCAACTATGAAATAAAAATAACTGTTTGTACAGAAAGTAAGGAACTATGCACATCAAATATCTTTAAATTAAGTGGCAGCAGTAGAATTATCGTTGAACTTTTAAAAGGTAAGCTTAGATATTAAGGCAATACTTAAATGCAGCAATCAATTTTGAATTCTTTTGTAGTTTATTGTTGCCTATTGCATCTACTCCTACCTACTTATTATGATGAAGGTCCAAGCAAAAGCTCTCTGCAGGATCTAGCTTAAATGCTGCCTGATGGGGAGGGGGGCTTTTAAGCTAGTTTTACATATTTATAAGTCTACCATTCATCCTTGATTTGAATATGGTTGTCACATCTGGTCTGGTGCTCCTGCTATATATTTAGAGAATCTTGATAAAATCCAAAGAAGAATCTGCAATGTCTTTGGTCCTGACCTTGCATATAACTTCAGTCACTTTTCCCACCAACATAATATAGCTTTCCTGTGCCTTTTCTATAAATATTTTCATGGTAACTATTCTGATGAACTTTCCTGTATGGTACCTAGATTTTAAGAAATTAAGTGCAGTATTAGATTAGCGGCAAGATCTCATCATTTTATAGTTGAAACGGCTAGATGTAACAGTAAGTTCTATGTTAACAGTTTCTTCTATCACACTTCTCGCTTGAGGAAATTTCTCCTTGCTTCCCAGTCAACTTTGACTTTCAAAGATTTAAATGCAATGTCAATCATTATCTTCTGTCTCATTAATTCTTGTTCTTTTATTGTTCACTCTCCTCCTTAATAGTATTTTTCCTCATACTCACTAACACTCAGTAACCTCTTACATCTTAGTGGCTATATTATCTTACTTGGGAGTGAAATGATTTTAAAAAAAGAAATAGTTATCCACAAAAATAGGCCAATTATATGAAAGAAAAAGTAATGAAATAATTTTTAACTGAAGTTCTAGCAGAATAAACTATTATCTCATTTATAGGCTGAGAAAGATTTATTTGTTTGCATCTGTTACTTTGATGGCACAATATCTTATCTCTTCAGGTGACCAAAATTATATCTCTTCAATGTCAGTTCAATGGAGGGCAACTTTCAGCAGGTATTTCAAATTTAAATCAAATGTCTTCAAAGAAAATAGTTAAATAAATTTATGCTGAACAACTTTGCAATTAGGGACCACAACCAAGGTGACTTAGCAATGCTTACAACAAAATGACTTTGTTTCTTATTAAATCTCTGCTAACCTTCACCTAAATGTCAATCAGTTTACATGTGTCCAACTTCAATGACTTTAAGGAAAGCAACCTGTCATTTCAGCACAATGTCAAGTCATAGTGCAACTCTTATCCAGAACTGGAGGCCTATCTCAAATCTCATTGTTCCACTGGGAGTGAAGATTTTTTGTTTTGCTTTGAGTTTGTGGTAGTTCACTGCTATAGTCAGCTTAAGAAATTAAAAGAAAAAAGTACAAATTAGGAGCTGAATTAATTTAACTTGAAAAGTTAATTCTCTTTATCTTGGTATATTTGTTCTTTACTAAAGTCTTATTACAATTAATATATGATTTGTCAAAGCTTTGAATCTTTCACTTCCCACCCTGTTAATAAGGGTGTATGAAATGTTATATGAATTTTAATCTTTTAATTAATTATCTAGTTTTAATGAAACAAAAAACATATCAGAACTAAGAATTCTGGAACAAACACATAATATAACAAAATAAACATGAAATTAACACTTTTATTTTATTGTCTAGAAATAAAGTAACTATTGTTATGGTGACTTCTTTAGTCATAAATATACTTTTTTATGATTATAGAAGTAGAATAAAATGACTATTAAAAATGTGTTACTTAGCAGCAGGTTTAAGGTTAACATTTTGTATACCTCATTTAGACTGTTTAAAAATATTGGATTAAATTTATTGATGATTTTTCATTAATTTTGTAGTATAAAATATATTGTTTGCTCCTATTTTATGCTTTTTAACTGTAAACTAAAATAAAATTCAACATAATTCTGTTTAAATAAATGCAGAGAGAAAAACACAAATTACTCAAAAAAAAAAATTATAATCAATATATTAGTTGTTATAAAAAACACTATCATAGTGAAAAATAATAAAAATATTAAATTAACTTTATGTAACAAAATAATAGCATTTTTAAATAATTTTTTCATTGTAAAAACAGCATCAAAGAAATAATCATTAGGAGAAAAGTCTGTTAAAAATTAAACATAACAAAACATTATTAAAATGAATTAACTTTCTTGGGAGAGTCTTTGTAACATTTGTAATAAGAAAGACTAGAAAAAATAAGATTAATAAATTATTTCTTTAAATCAAGTAAAATTAATATGTTACATTTTGGTATAAGAATTGTGTTAAAAATTCAACATACTTTTATCATTTGTTAGAAACAGAAATACAGATTATGCAAAAAATAAAGTTGATCATTAGTGCATTTGCTTTTATGAATAAACATTTCTTACATAAGAATATTAAAATAACTAAGTGAAAAATGTTAAATTAACTTCCAAGTAACAAGATCAAGTTGCCTAAATTACATATTTTTTAGTAAATTTTGTTTTTATGGCAAATCTAAAGGAAATAAAATAAATAAATTTTATATTTACTTCAAGCTAAAATTATTCCAGATTTCTTAAGCAAAAATTTCTTAAGCCCATGACAACAGTGAACTACCACAAATCCAAACAAAAAAATCTGAGATAGGCTTCTAGTTCTGGGTGAGAGTTACACTATGATTTATCCTTTAGTAAAGAAGACCATGTTCAACATGATTAAAAATTAAAACATAGGGATTAATTACAGATTGATTTTAAAGAATAAATATTAGTACAAGTAAAGCATCAATAATTCCTTTTCCTGACAATTATATCATATTTCTAATAATATAAAAAAAGAACAACTATTTTTGATAGAATAAAATAAATTTATTAGTAAAGAGAAAAAAAGTTATTTTTTGAGAGTAATTTAATAACATGAAAATAAACTAACTCCTTGCCTTAAACTTTGATCAAAATATAATAATCATATAACATATAAGTCACCTGTTTGCTTTAGTTGACCTTGAAAATTCTGAGGTATTTATTCCAATTTATATTTATATTTACTAAATAAGTCAATCTAAGAAAATCAACCATCATCACTTTCATCAGACTGTCAGGTTCAGAGTTTCTGAATGGACTGACATGATGTGACCAATTAAAGTTTTTGTTGTTTGCAATTTAAAAAGTCAATTTCTACTCCTGTAGATACATATATTGTATATTATTGTGAATTCAATGCAAGTAAATTAAATCTAAATTTGACAGCTTTACACTGTAAAAATTACATAAGAATAACTCAAAGGTTGCTTGACAATGTTAACTGCTTCAGATTTGTTATATAAACATTTGAAAATTATTTTACAGACAGATATTTATAAATATAATTAACTCAAGTTTAGCTAAACTGTTTGAAGAGTGAGAAATGTCTTAATTTTAAAACAGAAATTTTAAAAGTTTTAAATAAATTTCTTCTTTTTAGTATTTTTCTAATGACCAATTATGGTTCCTTGTCAATTCAATAATACATATACATACATATATATATATATATATATATATATATATATATATATATATATATATATATATATATATATATATATATATATATGTGTGTGTGTGTGTGCCAATTTCAAAATTTTAAAATATCCCAATGTAAAATAACAGCTCAAATTTGAATTTAATGTTAAAAGTTCAAGTGAGACATTTTTAATATTTGCTATTTTAGACTTGTAAAGATGACAGTCACACAAGCTTAAATCACCATTTATTGATAAAACAGTAAAAAGAAAAACACTATACTTTATGAAATGTAGCAAAAATTATTTTATTGTTATAATGAGAGAGAGATTTGCATTAAATAGGTAAAATTGTCTCATAAGAAAATTCTGATACAGAGAGTATGGAAGAATTATGGTCAATAGTGTTTGAAATATCTTCAATAAAAATTAATTAATCTGAATCCAAGAAATTCTAACATTATTGGGAGAATTATCAAAAAGAGAATTAGGTCCTCATCATGAATGAGAAATAATTCTAGGGTGATAAGAGAAGATTAATTTAAATCTACATCAAAGTGTCTGTTAAGCTGGTCAAATTGTATTCGAAAGGGATCCATGGTTACAATGAGTAAAAATAGTTGCAATGTAATTCACTCTTAAAACAATAGAAGATAGGTGATACTTTCAATGTAGAGTAAAACAGAAATGTTATCTTGAAGTTATAGCAAAGTAATAATACTACAGTTAGATTTTATAATTCAACAATATTCTATTGACCTTATTTGGCTTTCTCACCGTAGTACTGGTAATCCTGCAACACATCCAAATTGCACTGCTTCAAAACATTAAAATGGATGGGAATATTTTCTAATGTTTGCATTTATTGGGGAAGTCAGCAAGAAGAGGGATTTTTGTTAAATATAGTCTTAAATATTTACTAGCTTAAAACAATGACCTAGTAAAATGAAAAAAAATCAAGTCAGATGGTATAAGTCAAATTTTTGGATTGGAGAAAATTATGAATAGACAATAATAATTCATAATTTTCTCCAATCCAAAAGTTTGACTTATTTTATAATTTAAGCCTATGATGACATTTTACATTCTTGAATATATACAAACAGAACTTGAAAATAAAGATAGTTGAAGGCCTGCAGAAATTATAGTATATTTTTTTTTTTTTTTTTTAATAAATTCATGCCAAGTAAGGTGATAAAACCACTAAGAGGCAAGATGGTTACTGGAAGTGAAAAAGAAGAAAAAGTCTTTAGAAAGAAACAGAAGCCCAATCATAAACAGGAAACAAGAGGGAAAAATCTACTCCTGTTCAAAAGACCAGGGTTTTAATAAGATTGATTGCTTTGAATAATTTTTTAAGTGTGAAAATACAATACACTCTAACAATTCAAAGGTAAAAAAAAGCATTTTGAGACTATTTTTTATGAAAGTAACTTTATTACCAAAAAAAAAATCACTGCTCTTTAGGAAAACATTTAAGAAAAATAGGCATGTCAAATATTTTGTAAATATTTTAAGACTATCTTGGCTGAATCAAATTGCACAAAAGATTTCACTAATATTTTTATTTTATCTCATTTATTTTATTTTATTTTTTTGTTACCTTATTTCCAATCCAAAAGTAATCCCTTTTAGTTATATAGTAGGCTATTATAATACGATAACATCCACAATAATCAGAATTGGTCATTAGAAACAGAAAAACTTCAAAAGAATATGGATGTCTGCTTGCTAACAGAAACTTCACCTTCCACAGTGCACAGTACCTTACCATCTTACATAATAGCAAGTCAAATTTGTGGGCCTATTCTAAGGAATCCAGATGACAAAATTCTCATAAATGTTTTATTTGACAAATTGGTGAAAATCTACACAAATTCTTAATCTCAACAAAACTGACTTTTTTGATATATTCAACTTGTTTTTTCCAGTTTAATTTATAATTAAAAAATAAACCTAAATATGTAAATAAAATATTTAAATGTGCATAACTCCAAGTATAATTAAAGTGGTCATTATTTTTTCTTTAAATATTGCTTCTTTAATCTCTTTTCTTTTAAAAAAAGATAAAGTTTTTGAGATTAATTCATGCATACATACGCAGAGGGAACGAGGTAAGTGCGATACTGAGATCCATAGATATTTTGGGATGGCCAAGGACACATTCCAAAAGCTGAACAGAGTACTGCAAGACAGCAAGATTTCTTTGGTCACAAAGAAAAGAATACTGACATATGTCCTTCTTTACGGCAGCGAATGTTGGAAGATTTCCTCAAAGATGAAGAGACTCAAAGCAACAGAGATGTGGTTCTACAGAAGGATGCTAAGGATGTCATAGACTGAGCATGTGAGCAACGATGAAGTCTTAGTGAGGTTACAAACAAGGAGAATGCTTATACTTAACATCAGCAAGGAGCATCTGAAATTTCTGGGGCACATAATGAGGAAGGAGGGCTGGGAGAATCTGATACTCATGGGTCAAATAGAGGGAAAGAAAGACAAGGGGAAGCAGCATGTGACAAGCTTGAGCAGGTGGATGACAGAACATGGTCTGGGGGAGGAAGTAGAGGGAAGGAGCTTGTTAAGATCTGCAAGGGATAGAGGGAGGTGGAGAGCCATGATCGCCTACATCCTGAAAGGTCATGGCACATAAAAGAATTTACATATTTTTAAATTTTTGTACTGTATTTTTCAACACAGGATTTTATTTTTGGCTAATAATTGTCACATTCATCTATTGTTAGAATAAGTGTGATAACAATGTAACAGTCATAGAAATGATACTTTGTTTGGGTCATATTTTACAGTCATAAAATAGGCAAAATGTGATAAGAATACTGTTGCAGTTACATTTGTAAAAAAAATCTTTATTGACAGGGGTTGTGAAATAATTATATTATAAACAAGATATTGAAACAAAATATTTGAAAATGATATATTAGATGGATGCATTTTAAAAGGAAACAGGTTGCTAATTTAATTGTAAACCAGTTTGTGATGAATCAAAGAATGTGAACAATGCCTTGATCACACACGACTAAAACTTTGCACTAAGGTTTTCTCTATTGGTGAAGAGAGAAAGAGATGTTATACTAACTACATGGTTTGGCTGAATTAATGTATATACTGCTATAGATCTGAGTGAATCTCTCTTTATATATATATATATATATATATATATATATATATAAAGAGAGATGTGTATGCATGTATATATATATATATATATATATATATATATATATATATAAAGAGAGATGTGTATGTATATATATATATATATATATATATATATATGAAGAAATATAGTTTTAAGGTGTGCTATATTTATGGGATAAAGGGCTCAATATATGAGATAGAGTGTATGTAAATATGAATATAAAAGTGAACATTGAAGTCAACATTCAGAGTCAACAGCATGTGACGAGCTTGAGCAGGTGGATGACAGAACGTGGTCTGGAGGAGGAAGTAGAGGGAAAGAGCTTGTTAAGATCTGCAAGGGATAGAGGGAGGTGGAGAGCCATGATCGCCTACATCCTGAAAGGTTATGCCACATAAAAGAAGTTATGCACATCATGACCATTATCTGCTGACCAGATTCATCAACACTGCACAGAATTTTTTTCTTTTACTGATCATTCTCTGTAAACCCTAGAGAAAATTCTTTTGAAGAACTCAGACTCATCCATCTGGCTCCAACAACCATATGATATTTATTCATTAAGAATTTGTAGCCTGTTGACTCTGAGTGTTGTCTTCAATGTTCACTTTATATATATATATATATATATATATATATATATATATATATAAACACATCACTCACTTTATTAGATATACTCTTCTAGTACCAGCTTGGACCCCTTTTTGCCTTAAGAACCACTTCAATTTTTCTTAGTATAGATTCAATGATGCTGTGAAAGCATTCTTTTGAAAATTTGGTCCATGCTGTTATTATAACATCCTGAAATTCTCCTAGATTTATTGACTGTACATCCAGGATTCAAATTTCCTTTTCCACTGCATCCCAAAGGTTCTCTATGGTAGTACGGTACAGTGTCTCTGGAGGCCACTTTGTCCTGCTGGAAGTGACTACTAGAAGATGAGTGCACAATTGTTATAAATTGAGGCCCATGGTTAGCCTCAGTATCTATGTAAGGTGTGATATTTAAATGATATTTTTTTGGTACTAAATATCCCAATGTATGCCTAGAAAATAACTCTGCCAACCTAAACCATTGATACAAGACAGGATGGAACCATACTTTTATGTTCTTTACACCAAATTCTGGACATACCATCTGAATGTTGTAGCAAAAATCAAGACACATCAGAGCTGACTACACATTTTCAAGCCTCTATTATCCAAATTTTTGGGTTCCTTAATGAATTGTAGTTTCAGTTTCTTCTTATCTGACAGGAGTGGCATCCAACATGGTCTTCTTCTGCTGTACCTCATCTGCTTCAAGGTTCGATGTTGTGTGTTCAGAGATGCTCTTCTATATACCTCTGTTCCAAAGAGAAGCTATTTGAGCTACTGTTGCCTTTCTATCAGCTTGAAACAGTCTGACCATTATCTGCTGACCAGATTCATCAACACTGCACAGAATTTTTTTTTCTTTTACTGATCATTCTCTGTAAACCCTAGAGAAAATCCTTTTGAAGTAGTCAGACTCATCCGTCTGGCTCCAACAACTATGCTGTGTTCAAAATCACTTAAATCACCTTTCTTTCACATACTAATGTGTGAAATGAAATTCAGCAGGTCACCATGATCATGTTTAAATATCTATATCCATTTAGTTGCTGCCATATCATTGGCTGATTAGAAATTTGCATAATAGAGTATTTATTCATGTGTAAATTAAGTAACCAGCGAGTATATATATAAATACACAAACACACACATACAATGATGAAAAAATAGAAAACATTATGACCACCTGCTTAATAAGGTGGTAGTTTTCCATGTGCTAACAAAAACCTAATCAGACATGAACTTTACACAAATTCTAAAGGTTTCCGCTGAGATCTTCTACCAGGATGTTAAGAGCAGGTCTTTTAACTGCTACTAGTTACAAGGCGGAACTTGTTGGCCAAACACCTCTCAAAAATGCTCAATCTCATTGAGCATTTGGTGACCAGGACAATATAGAGAAAGTCTTCATACATAATGGGATAATTGTAAACCATCTGAACCTCATAATAGATAAAAACAGATTTCATAGGGAAACTTTAATACAAATTAAAAATAAAATAAAAAAGGAAATAAGATACATAATGACAAGTACAAAATACAAAATGGAAATGCTTTAAGTCTTAGTTGACTGAACATGCACAAAAATATTTTCAATCAAACAAAAGAAAAAGAGAGAGAATCCCAAACGTGTCAGTTACATGTATTTAAGACCAAGCAGACAAAAAAATGTACACATTTCATCACATGTTCATAGCAAATTTTTCACCTTATTCACTCATAAACATACTTGGTCAAGCTAGTTATAATCTACATTTATTTATAATACAAATGATCCATACACAATCAAATCAAAAACAATAGTCCTGATAATTAGTAAAGATATTCAAAATATACCTAATGTATTTGAATGTATGTTTCAGTTACTTCAGTTTGAAGAAACTGCAAATAAAATTTAAGCAACAAATGTTTTTTTATAAAAAGTAATGCTGTGTGGGCAAAATCCTTTGGTTTTTAGGTGATGACACCCTTCCTGCATATGTGAAAATTTTTGCACCTGTATGCCATGTCAATTCCCAGCTGTTATGCCTAGAATACAGGTGTGTCATGTGCACTTGTCAGATTTTTGTTTTTATGACCGTTTGCATCAAGTAGAGATATTGTATCATGTTTTGTCAAAAGTTTTGTGATACTCAAGTTCAAACAATCCAGAAGATTCAGTGGGCCTTTGGCAATGATGCCATGGGCAAAACTCAGGTCAAGGATGGTACAACAGCTTCAAACATGGCTGCACCTCAGTGGAGAGTGAGGTATGCTCAGTCAGGCCATTCACAAGCCCGAACAAGGAGCCAATTGGAAAAGTTCAATGAATAGTCATGGAAGACCATTGTGTTACAACCCAGGAAATTGCTCACAAAGTGGGAATAAGCACAGGATCAGTGCATTCCCTTTTAACAAAGGATTTGTGCATGCAGAGAGTGTCAATAATCTAAGCTTTGCTGGTCAATAACAATACATCCCTTGCTTGGCAGGCTCCATACCCTCCCAACTTGGCACTGTGTAAGTTCTGGCTCTTGCCCAATTTGAAAACCACACTGAAAGGGAAGCGATTTGAGTTACAAGAGGAAATTATGAGAACAGCAATGGCGGAGCTCTATAGCATTCCAGAGAAGGCATTCCAGAGTTGGCAAAATACATTGAGAGAAGTGTATGAACTCCCTAGGGCAGTATTTTGAAGGTGGTTAAATAAAACTTGTGAAATGTACAAAATTGATTTTTTTTTATGACAAAATGTCAGATACTTTTTGAATGCACCTTGTATGTGTATATATATATATATATATATATATATATATATATATATATATATATATATATTATATATATATATATATATATGTGTGAAAAGTGTGTGTATATAAATATATATATATATATATATGTATGTATGTGTGTGTGTGTGTGTAATATATTATATATATTATTATTTATATACTATATATGCGGTACTTATTAGAAAGTGCTCAATATGAGAGATAGAGCTAACATGTGAAACCCAGGGTCATAAACTCACATCAATCCAACCAAATATATATATATATATATATATATATATATATATATATATATTTCTTGATTAGGTTAATAATGGTTCTGCTTAGTTTTTTAAACTTAGATTTGTTGTCATGCATACTGTCTAGTTTTGAATTGTAATCAGTCATGTTTAAAATAACAAAATATTAACATTATCACTTTTCCTGATCACAATATCCTTAATTCTGAGTTCTTTATAAGTTTATCTTAATGTTTTGGTTAAAAGTAAGTTTAAATTCTTGTAGTGATGTCTACCTTTTATGTTTTCAGTCTTAAGTAAGATACATAAAAACACATTGGTCTGTTTCATCTCTATGTCCACTAATTTCACAAATTCCTATATAACACTTATCAAAACTATAAACCACCTGATCCTACTGTACTTACCCAATAAATTTAACTTTAATCCTAATGAATATATATATATATATACACACACACATACACACACATTTTAAGCATTTCACCTCAAGTAAGATAGGAGTGCCACTAGTATGCAAGTGGTTACAAAAAGTGAAGGTAAGAGAAAAGACTGAGTATAGGGGTGATTGATGAAAGGATAAAAAGAAGAGTGGGGATCAAGGCAACAGATGATGATGATTGATGTTACATTTAAATTTTTGAAGATTGTAGTTATTAGGGGTGGGGAAGCAAGTAAGAGCAAAGGAGTTCCACTGTTGGGAAGTGCGAGAGAAGAAATATAATCGTCCTGTAATACCATAGCCCTGAAGCTTACAGAGAAGGCCAACATAACACTGTCAAACACATTAGAGATATCTAGAGCTACAGCTTGAGCTTCACCTTTATTATCAAGAGCTTGGTATACATATTCAGTTATGGCTGTAAGCACATCAGTGGTAGATCAGGCAAAGTGGAAACCATATTGTTTGTCAGAGAAAAGATTAGGGGAGGTAAGATGCTTAACCACTTCGGCATTGATTAAAGCCTCAAATACTTTGCTGAAGAGTGGTAGGAGACTGACAGGGTGGTAGTTGGAGGGGTCAGAAGGGTCTCCAACATTCTTAAAAATAGAGACAAGAGAGGAGGCCATCCAACAGGCTGGAAAGCAAAAATTAGTGAGGCAATAGTTGTATAGTTTGGAGCGAACTGGAGCCAGCTCAGGAGCATATTTCTTTTGAACTGCTGCTGGTATCCCATCTCCACCACTTGCTTTATAAGAGTCTAATTTAGAAATGATGTCCAAGACCAACAACAGGGTTATGTACATATCACTCAGTAGATCCTCAGTTCTAGAGGGGAAATCAGGTGTGGACATTCCGGATGGGTCTAGTGTTGAGATAGACAAGAATTTATGAGCAAAGCATTCAACCTCATCTGCTTTCGATATCAGGACTTTGAATTGATTGAATAGAGAAGGAATTGAGGATTTGCTGTTGTTTAGCACACTCTTACAGAGCCTCCAATAATCTCTAGAACCAAACTTGTGAGATGCAATACGTTGTTTCATTCTATCAACAAACAGCAACTTTGCTTCATTGAAGACATGCTTGCACACATTATGAGCAGAGACAAAGAGACATCTGTTGCAATCAGACATGTCGCTCTGGTACATATGGAAGAAGTGATTCCTGTGGGCTATAGTAGCTGAGCAATCAGGTGAGAATCAAGGAGATGAGTGCGATTTAACTTGGTATTTCCTCATTGGAATGAAAGCATTGATGCTGGCTTTTACTCAGGAGGAGACCTCAGATGCTCATTTTTGAACAGGATGATTAAAAGCTACATCCAAAGGGATGTTGCGAAGGAAATCATGGAACAAGTTCGAATCTGCGCATTGATAACAGAATGATATTCTGTTGGTAGGAGATTCATGGCTGGAGGAGGAGTGGAAGGAGATGTTTACATAGACTACCTCATGATCAGAGTTGCCAAGATGGTAGAGCTGTGTAGCATGACAAGAGTCAGAGATGGAGGTAAAACAGAGATCGAGAAGGGAGGCATTAAAGATAACAAAAATGTCAATTGCTAAAACCTCCTGATAAGTTGATCAAATGATTACAAAAAAGTTTGCCTATGAAATTCTGATGTCAAGGTGCTGAATACAACAACAATCAACTGAGTGACAAATTTTTTTTATATATATATATATATATATATATATATATATATACTAGCAGCATGGCCCGGTGTTGCCTGTGTTTGATTCAAAAATCATACGACTCATACAGTAATCGCTATCACTTGACTTAAAATATTTTTGCCCTTCCTTGCCTTTAAAGGAGTGCCCTTTGCCATGCTGATGTTGCTACATGCCTTACTTCTTGCCTATCTCACACTGCAAATTTTTTCTAAGCTCTACTAAACATTAAATCTGTTACGAAAAAAGAACTAAGCAAAATGAACACAAAACGATCAGCTTTAAAAAAGGACTCGTAACTGAAAAAAATGAATTTTTTTTTGCATGCTAGTATCCTAGTTAACATTCGTGTCAGTCAGCTGTTGGCCCTCACACTGGCCAATAGAATCTTCCTGCCTATTTGTGGCAGCCAGCTATAGGCTCTCACTCTGGCCAGTACAAAATGGCCACAAATTACATGAAAATTGCCGTAGAAGCATGAAAAAATTGATTATTTCCACTATTGATGGGAGTTGGGAAATGCAAAGCTGGTCTTGGCCTTCCCGCTAACTTGAAGCATGTGCATGTAAATTTTGATGCAAATCTGTCAAAAATTGCAGCCGTGCATTCATTACACACACACACACATCCTGTCTTTTATAGATAGATATATATATATATATAAATGAAATACACGAATTTATATGTATATATATAAATTCATATAAATATCTAAAAGAGGTACATGATTATATATTTATATATACTAGCTTAAAAGCCACCCTATTGGTCTGCATTTAAGCTAGCTTCTCTGGAGGGGTCTTGATTGGGCCTTCATCACAATAGATAGGGAGGAGTAGATGCAATAGGCAACAATAAACTAAAGAAGTACTCAAAACTGATCACTGCATTGAACTATTTCATTAATATTTAAGCTTACCTTTTAAAAGTTCAATAATAATTCTTCTGCCTTCATTTAATTTAAAGACAATTTGATGTACGTAGGTCTTTACTTTCTGTACAAACAATTATTCTTATTTCATGGGTGACTTTCACTTGATTTTGCAATTAATTTTGATTATTCCCAAATTTATTTCCAAGTTATAAAAACTGTTAACGTACAAAAACATTTGTTGCAAAAAATCACATAAAAAATAGGCAAAAACAATTGCAGTATATATTATGGTCCGATTCCTTGTACCACGGTGATAGTCCAAGGTAGAACCAATAAAGAAGAACTTGAACATGTGTAGGAATAACACAGATATATTACAAAAAGGAATATATACAGAGAGGTAGAAAGTATTAGTACGAACAATCAGGTTTAGTAGTATTTGTCTGAACACGACTCTGTTTCGGACTGCCTCTGACTTGACTGACTGACTCGCTCACTCTGACTGACTGACAGACTTCTGACAGACTTCAGACGGAACTCCAGACTTCAGACGGAACTCCCTGCTTCCTCTTGAGGTGCAGTATTTATTACGTATGAAATAGTCCATTATGTTATTATGGGTAAGGTCCTATAACAATATATATATATATATATATATATATATATATATATATATATATATATATATATATATTATTTATTTATTTCAAATGTTATTTTTAATGGCTACCCATGTTTGAATAGATACCCCATTTTTTAAACATCGTGTATTATGTCTACTGGTCATTGCACTTGATATGAAACTGTGCAGATATATATATATATATCATTATATATATCATTATATATATATATATCATATATTTATATATATATATATATATATATATATATATATATATATATATATATATATATCATTATATATTTATATATATATATATATATATATATATCATTATATTATTATATCATTATTATATATATCTATATATATGATACTTGTAAACAGATAAACAATGCATAATTAAATATATTTAAGTGGGATGGTGTTTCTTTTAATGACAAATATATATTGGAAGCTCAGCAGAAACTGGTCAAGGTGTTTGACAAAAGAAGGAATATAGTTGATATACTGAGATACGAAAGAACTAAAGATGGATCAAGACTGGAGAGAAAAACATTCAATTGGGTGCATTTGAATGAAGTAAAGGTGGAGAGCATAGATTCTAATACAGATAAGACATTGGGTAAGAGGATGAAAAGGACGATAATACAAAAGAAAAGGAAAGGTTATGGTGGAGAGAAGAAGGGTGTCAGATGTGAGAGAGTCAAGGTTATAGTGCTTCCTCGAAGAAGTGAAAGAAAAGAAAGCTAACTTGGCAGTAAGTAGTGGTAATAGAAAGAAATATGATGACAGACGTGGTAGAGGGAGGAGAGGATGTGCCTAGAGAAGAAGGAATGGGTTATCATAGAGAGTAACAAGGGAGCAGGTTAAAGCAAAAGGAAGAGTTAATAGTAGCAGGAAGGGGAGAAAAGGTTATAGAAAAGAATGACTGCACTGACTGGTGCATGATAAAGAATGGAAAGCAGACAAAAATAGGAAGAGAAGCAAAAAGAAAACATGGTTGCAAATGAGAGTGAGAAGGAAGTGGGACAGGAGGAATAGAAGAAAAGCTGAAAAAGAACAGGCTTATAATTGAAAGTAGGACCCAAAAAATCAGCTGGAAGCAGTTGTGACAAGATGGGAGGAAAGCTGGAACAGGCGAAAAAGAAAAACTTAAAGAAATAATGAAGGAAGAAGAAAAGGAGGAAATGAATTTTGTTGTGTGAGAGTAAATAGAAAATGAATGCATTTGAAAGAAGAAGGTACTGCTTATGGTAAAGAGAAAGAAGCAACAAAAAGAGTATGTGATAAAAGTGGGGAGCTGGAATAAATGAATCGATGAAGAAGAATTTTGTAATCAAAGGGGAAAGAAGAAAGAGATGAAGAAAGAGAAGCATTTGGCAATCAAAAGGAAAAAATGAGAGAGAAATTAAGAGAAGGAGAAGAAGAAGAAGAGTTTAGTAATCAAAGGAAAAAGAAGAAGAAAGAGATAAATTTAGATTATTGGTGCAAAACGTAAAGAAAAAAAAGAAGAATAACAACAACAGCAACAATAATAATTTAGGAATCAAAGGGAAAAGAAAAAAGAGATAAATTAAATAGAAAAATAGAAGCTGAGAAAGCAAAACAGATCAGTTTAAGAATCAAAGGGAAAACTTGAAAAAAGAGATAAATTAAGATTATTGAAGCAAAATGTATAAAGAAAAGTGTTGAAGTAATAATAATAATGATGGAAAAAAGAAAAGAAAAAGTGAGAAGAAGCAATGGTGTCAAGAGAATGAAAAATTAAAAGTGAAAGACAAAGAAAATATCAGAGATAATTGTAGAAGGAAGAGACAATAATGGAAAGAGAGGAACTCAACAAAAATAAAGACCACAATAGAAGTCATAAAGAAAAGAATATTAGCCACATTGAAAGATGAGAATAAAAGAGAATTGAATAGAAAGAGAATGTAAGGAACAAAAGAAAAATGTTAAACAGAAAGTAATAAATATGACAAAAAGAAGGTGGATGAGGAAGTGAAAAAAAAAGCTTATTTTAGACAGAAAATAGGAAATAAGTGACAATCTGGAAATGACAAAAAATGGAAAAAACAAGTATTTTTTAAAATTTGCAACTTGAACTTGACTTTAGGGAAAAATGCCTATTATTTTTCAACTTCATTGTCTATGTGGTCTAATAGCGTTGCTTTGCATCACTCCTTTGAGAGAAAGTTTCCTCTTGGAGCTTAAGGGATTTCTTCAAAAGCAGAAGTGATGTTATTATGACTAGCATAATGCATATCAGACAAGTCATAGAAGTCAGTTAACGTAAGATTATGCATTGTTTTCATAGAACTATATACTTGTCATAAGCTTTCTCATATGTTCAGTTTTGATATTTGTATGAAGATAATTTAAGAAACTGACATATTATCACTGGATATCATCTTCTAATGAACACTAGTATTTATTCCAGTTTTCCAAAGACTGAAAACATCAACTTGCTAGCTGAGGAAGAAACACACATATGATAAAAAAACAAACCTAAAAGATGGTTAGATCTGCAATTAGGAACCATGCTACCTAGTATATCAAAACTATTATAGACAAAATGTTTGTCAGCTTATTCTGAACTCATTTAGGTACATGCTTTTTATACCAGATGTTAGCTACTGACTATCTATTGTCATGTTATGTGTCAGTATATTTCTATCTTGAACTTATTAGCACATTATTATTATTATTAGTGGCCAATTAAAAATTATATCAACTCCTAAAATTAATGCATTTACTTAGCAGTAAATATTTCCATCATTTTTTACTAATGTTTAAGGCTCAAGAGTCACTTAAAGTAGAGGGTTGCTGAATAAAGTGTGTGGTATAGACATAAGAGAAGGAAGTGGGAAGTGAAGATGATAAGGATATGAAAGATAGATAATGATTGATCCTAAACATGAAAAGGTTAAGATTGTAGTGTTCAGGTCAGCATCTCATGCAGAAGTCTTTTCCACAAAGTAATGATTCTTGGGAAGAATCTGTCTGAGGGAGACTTTCTACTTACAAATGGAATACAAAAAGAATGAGAGTAATTTGAACCTGTGAAAACATTATGGCTGGTTTTAGCTGTAAAGGTCTGAACTAGTGGAACTAAAGAATGGAGATCATCTTCACATTTGTTATGGAGTAGCAATGGTCATATGATGTTGTGTCTGTGAGAAAGGGACTATAGGGTGGAAAATAAGTCTTCCTTTGCAAGACCACATAAATGCTTTTGAACTCTCTCCATGCTGAAAAGTAAGGATTGGTCTGCTCCAGCCAAGATAAGGCAGCAATACACCAGTTTTGCAGGCACTACATAAATTTAGGATAGTCAACACTATTTTTGAGAGTGTTTACTTATTCTGTTGACCTAAGAAATAACCAAAAATATTGTTACACTTAATAGGTAATGAGCAGTTGTATGGTAGTTACTTCTTAGTTATGCTTAAATTTATCAAACTATAAGAGACATAATAATTGAAAGCAAGAATGTAGAGAGTTGAGGGACAAGAGAGGAAAAAGAAATAAAAAATACAGATTATGAAATCTGGCTGGAAAATTTAATATTAGTGAAAATAACCTCCCCAAGACAATGGCACTTTAGTCTCTTCAAAGTATTCCCCTTATGAACACACACAAACTCATCCTGTCCACTTTACAAAACAGTGCTCAAAGTTGCTTTTCATGATCACTATGAACTGCCTTGTTGCAATTCTCCTTAATTTCACCCACAGTGTTTCAAAGGAAATTTTAGCTTTGGATAAAGCCAGTTACTGGGAGCCAAATTTGAATTGTAAGGAAGTTGAAAGACCTTAGGCATGCCATGTTTTGTCAAAAAACTTTGCACGAGATATGAGGAATCTATTTTAGTAATTTTAAATGTGACAATCACACAGTATGGAGGCTCACTCAGTGGTATCTTATTACTGATTGAGTAACCCCGAGAGTGTTTGTTCAAATATGCACAATAAGGTCTCCTTTGATTGGTCATTAAGATAAATGAATATCACACAACCAATTCTAAAGATATTCAAAAGGGTTAGATATATTTGGGGCCAACTTTGTATAGTAAACAATGATTTGATAGTATTTATCAAAGTTTAGTCTGATACAGGTCCATGATCATGGACCACTCAGTAAGGATCAAACTGACTACAATGGCAAGACAACCATCATACATAGGAGGTGTCCTAAAAATTTGGTAACATAAGCAAAATAAACAAAATCGTATTAGACAGTGATAAGAAAATAAAAAAATCTGGTAGAATGTATTTTAAAAAAAGTATAGTTGGATAGAAAGGGAAAGAGAGGGAAAAAAAGAAAATAAATAGAAAGATGATAAGGGGAGCTGTAAGAGTAAAGAAAGAGTGAGAAAAGTTAGAAGGAAAAATTAAAAGACAATAAAAAGAAAAAAATGGCATATGAGACAGCAGCTGCTGGAGGAGGTGAAAAGTGTAATATAAGATAGAATATGAGGTAGGGAAAAGGAAAAACATTAAATAAGAAAAATAAAGGAAAAGTATTTGACAAGAGATGAAAAGAAACTTACTGAAGAGAGAAGATGAAAGAAAAGGGAAAAACAGAGGAAGAGAGACCAATTGGAAATAAGAGGGAGTGAGAGAGAGTGAGAGAGGATAATGGGGGAAACCAGGAAAGAAAAAGTATTAACATAGAAATACAGAAAGAGAAATGGAAATAAAAAGTAGCAGAGAGGGAAAAGAAAGAAATTAATGGTGATGGATTCAAGTAAAGAAGTCAAGTTAAAAGAGAAAGAAAGAAGAGATTAGTCAGTTCAAAACAGTAGAAGAACTAGCAGAACAAATTTACAATACACTGTGTTTATCAAAGGTTTTACAAGTACAAAACTAGAGAAATAGTCTAGTACATTAGTTTAAAGTTTTCACTTTTGGTGGACTTGTAACAAGTGTCATTGGCAACACCATGGACAAGACTGAGAAAGCTGGTTGAGCTTATTGTTCAGCCCTACCATTTTGTTATGTCTCAAAAGACTAGAGCAAACAGAAGAAAGAATGGCACAAATTTATTTAAAAGAGAAAAATTTCAGAAGACACAGAGTGAAATTAAAGAAAGTAGAATTAATGTAGAGACAAAAAGAAAAGAGGCATGTTTATAATACTTATGGTGACAAGGTTGACAAACAGGAGGAGGCTTAGGTGAATGAGGAACTTAGTAGGCAAGGACAAAGGAAAGAATAAAAAAGAAAAGTAAACGGTAGACAGAAAGACTGAAGAAAATAAAATGTAAAGTACAAAAATTAAAGAGACCAAAGTTTATAGCAGGGAGAAAATGGAAAATTTCTAAAACAAGGTAAAAGAGTAAAAGATGGCAAGGAACAATAAAAAAAAAGAAGCTAAAAGTAGAAAAGACAAAATACAATACAGAGATGAAAAAATAGATGGTAATAAAATAGCAAAAAGGAACTGACACTGAAGGCTGTAAAAACAAGTTATAAACTAATGTGGGAGAGTAAAAAAAAAGAAAGTTATAAAAAAGAAGAGAGAGAAACGAGAAATGAAATTGAAGTGGCAAAAGGAGAGCAAGGAAAGGAAAAATTGACAGAAGTGTCTAACGAAATGAAGGGATGAGAATTCATAAAAGTAATACAAGTGTTAATGACAGAGATGAAGGGGAAAATTGAGAAAGCAAATGAGAATTAAGAGAAGGTAAGAGATAAACAATACAATATCCAAGACAAATGTTATGAGTAAAAGAAAAGGAGAATAAAGCTGTAAAGAAAAATTGAGGGAATACTAAAAAAATGAAAAGGGAATGAAACATGAGAGGAGCTTGAGGAAGAAAGAGATAGTGAAAGAAAGAGAGTGAAAAAGGGAGAGAGAAAGAAAGAGAGAGAAACACTTGAAAAGAAAATGTGACAGAATAAGCTCTGACTAATGCTCAAAACTGAAAGACTCCACAAAAAAAAGGAGTTGATAAAAAAGAACAGAAGTATGATAACCATAATGATGATGATGATGTAGTAAGCGCAGAGCCTAAAAAAAAAAAAGGAATAAAAAAGATATAACAAGCAGTGAACATTAAATAATGTAAGAGTGAACCCAGAGATGAAAGAAGGGTGAGGCAGGAAAAGAAGAGGAAGTGAACAGACATATTAAAAAGTGGAATGGTAGGAGAAATGAAAGGAGGAGGAAGTTTTATGAAGATAGTGGGAGGATGGTATGAAAAGTACTTGCCACCCACCATCTCAGCCGTTGAAAAGGAAGAAGAAGAGAAAGGGAGGGTAAGGTGAAGTCAGGAGAGAGAGAGACTAAAGAGATTAATGATAGGAGGGAACAATATATATATATATATATATATATATATATATATATGTGGATGACATTATATATATATATATATATATATATATATATATATATAGAGAGAGAGAGAGAGAGCAAGAAAGATAGATAGATAGATAGATATTGTGTATATAAACACACCGAGACTGTGACAGAAAAGTTGACAAGATAATAAAAAGAGAGTAAAATGAAAGGACTGTAAGGAAATAAAGAACAAGAAACATCATAAAAAGGGAGAGATTATAAAATTGAGATTAAAGAGAAAGTACTAAGAAAGGAAAGAGAGGGACAAAAATGAAAGAAATAACAGAGACTTAAAGAGAGAGAGAGAGAAAGAGAATGACAAAGAGAGCATTAATAATAATAATAATAATAATAATAATAATAATTATGTGAAAGAGAAATGAGAGACTTCTAAAGAGTAAACAGAAAGACATCTGAGTCATATAAGTAAGAGGAGAGGGAAGAACAGAAAGTGTCGGAATGGAGAAATAATTGGAAGATATGAGTGAGGAGATTTGGAGAGAGAGAGAGAGAGAGAGAGAAAGAAAGTAAAGTGAAGAATAAAAAAAAGGAAAAATTTGAAGAAAACATAAAGCCAATTGAAACTAAAAAATGAGATAATAGGGAAATATGTAAAGAGAAAGAATATAAAAGAGAGAAATGTATAGAAAACAAAACTTATAAAAGGGATAGAATTAGAATGAGAGCTCAGAACTAACAGGCATAAAGCATAAAAAGAAAAAGAAATGATAGATGTAGAGGTTAACAGAACTACTAGAGTTAAAAACAAAAAGAGACATGCAACAAGTGTGATGAAATGAAAAAGAGATGGAAGAGTGTGAAGAAAACAAATAAAATTGTAATGGATAAAGATTCATTTAGAGAATTGAATAGAAAAAAGAGTGAAGGAATAAGAAAAGAGGCTGTGACAAAATGGAAGATTTAAGAAATAATATGAAAGGAGAAGAGAGAGAGAGAGAGAGAGAGAGAGAGAGAGAAAAGAAGTTGAAATTTAAAAGACTGACTAGTAAAAGGAAAAGGCTTAGAATTAAAAGAAAAATAAAGTGAATACAACCTGTAATGAGGAAAAAGAAGCTAAAAGAAAAACTGAAGAGACTGAGATAGAGAAAAATGGAAAATGTAATAAAACTGAATAGAACAATAAAAATACAGAGAGATTAAATAGGAGCAAGAGAAGAAGAGCAGGTGAATTGAAATAAGAAAAAAAAAGAGGAAAGAAAGTAAAAAAAACAGAAAAGATTTTGAACATGTGATCAAGAAAAGAAGTATGGGAGAGAGAGTGAGCCAAAAAAGTAGAAAAAGATGGAATAAAAATAGAGACAAGGAAAGAAAGTAGAAGAAAAGGAAAAAGAAAAGGAAAACCATTAAAAATAAAAATGGCACTTAAATATTCACAAATATAGTTTTAAAGAAACTAACAAAAAGCAAAGCAAGACAAAGAAAGAATGAAAGAAAATGAAGGTATGTTGAGCAGAGGTGAGTGATTTCAGAATATATTGAAAATTTCAGATTAGACAAAAAGGTTGTAAAGATTAAATATAGAAAAACAAAGAATGAAAAAGGAAAAAAACTTAAAAGAATAGGAAAAACAGCCAAAAGATAAGAAGACAGAGGAGAGTGGGGAAAAGAATGACAAAGAATTGTGAGGAAAATTTGGAAGTAAAGATAGAGCAACAAGTATAAAAGCTGGAAGATGAAATATGTTTAAATGATGAGGCAAATAAGATGAAGAGATAGAAAATCAAAATAAGAAGACATGAAAATTTAAAAAAAGAGAGAGAGAGAGAGAGACCCAAGATCTTGAAAGAAAGAAAGAAAGAATGGAAAGAAGAAAGAAAGAAAATGAATGGTAGGAAAAGAAAGAGGATAGATTTGAAGAGATTAATATAAAATATATAAGAGAAATAAAGTAACAAAATAGCAGAAAGAGATGCGGAAATTAAAAAAAAATGAAAAAGATTTTTCAGAAGAAATAATGGGGATAGGAGGGGAGAGCGAGAGAGAGGAGGAAAAAGTGTGATATGTCAGAGAAAATATTTTAATATAACCAAAGGAAGAGAAAGAGAGAGGATGAAAACTAGTGGAATAAGAAAGATCATATTCACAGAATGAATGTTGGAAACAGAAAGATAGTTAAAGAAAAAAAAAGGCTGAGAAATCAATGGAAAGAGCAAGAAGAAAAAATGATAATCAAGGCCAGAAGGAAATAGTTGAGAAGAATCGAGAGATATTGAAACATAAAGGAGATGCAGAAGCTTGAAGAATAAATTAAGAGAAAAAGAGAAAATGAAACAAAGACAATCAAAGAAAGAGAACAAAAAGATCAAAAGCAGGTGAGTTCAAGAATCAAAGAAAGATGGATGAAGCAAATGAGTGATGAAGTCAATAAGCAAGGAAGGGAGAGAAAAGATCAATAGTGGAGAGAGAGAGAGAGAGTGAAAGAGAGAAGGGGGGTTATTTACAAAGGAAAGAAGAAGATTGGAACAGACAATGAAGGACAAAAAAATAGGGGGAAAATATTCACAATAAGAGTGAGTGTATTTGAAGAGAATTCAATGGAAAGACAAAAGTGGATTGAGTGTGCAAAGAGAGAGAATCAATAAGAAAAAGACAAGAATGGGGAGGACGATATATAGAAGATGTTATAATTGGAAAAGTGGAGAGAGGTATTCCAAAAATGAATCTGAAACAGACTGGCAACCAGAAGAAGAGGAACAAAAGAGATCAATAGACACTGAAAGAAAAGGGAAAGAGAAGCAATACACAGATGACAGAAAAGGGGTATTTAAAAAAAGAGAGCATATCAAGGAGAAAAAGATAAAAAGGGGAAAAAAGAAAAGAAAAGAAAGAAATGGAAGTAAAAAGAGAGAAAGAAAAAACATTTAGAAAGAAAAAGTTGTTAAAGGCAAATCGACAGATCAAATGTGTGTATCTATACATACATATATATAGATATAGATACAGTTATATGTATGCACATAGATATATATATATATATGTATGTATGCATGTGCGAGAGAGAGAGAGAGAAAGAGAGGAATTAGGATTAGAAATTGGAAGAATCCTCCAACAAAGAGACTGAGGCAAAGAAAAGAAGCCAAAGCATTCATATAGAGAAGTGGAAAGAAACTTATAGGTGAAAGCCAGGGAGGAAAAAGAGATTTCTATCAGAGTAAAAAAATGACAGCACAGATAAGGACAAATAGAACAGAACAGAACAGAAAAGAAAGGACATCAGCAAATAGAAAATGAAAGAGAGGGAGTGCCATTCAAGAGGTAGAAAGATAACTATTCAAGGGAGAAAAGAAAGTGAGTTTACCAATAAAGAGTATGAAAAGAAAGACAGTATTTAAAAAGGAAAAGAAGAAAAAACTTTAGTTAAACGAAGTAATGAGAAATATGCCAATCAGTTAAAAGAAAAGAATGAGAAATCAGACACAGAAGATGAAGAAGAAAAAAGAAAGTAAAAAAAAGAAGAGAATAAAGTAAACAAGTATAATAAAAGGAGGGAGATGAAGAAAACTAATGAGCTAAAAAATGAGTAAAGAAATGACAGGAGAGAGAAAGATAGAGAGAGAGGACAGAAAGAGCAAAAAGTGTGTGTAAAATGAATGAAGAGAGGCAAACGATGTATGGGAGTGAATGAAAGAGAGGAGAAAACTCTATAGCAGTGCAAGGGGAGAAACAGAGGGATGCCATAAGGATCGTGGTTGAAAATTGAGAGGATGAAAAGAAGCATTTACAAAAAGAGATGACAGACGAACGGACGGACAGGCAGACGGGCAGAAAAGCAGTAAAGAAAAAATACAAAGCTAACACGGTGAGTGAAGCTGAAAAGAGAGAGAAAGAAAAGACTGACGAAAAGAAGTTGGTGGTGTTAGGCGGAGTAGGTAAAAAGCACGTGGTAGCACAATTATGAGAGACGTGACGAGAAGGGGCAGGAGTGGGTAAGAGGAAGGGTTATAGTTCAGACAGAAGTGGGTAGGGTTTGGATTCAGGTTGGAGCTGGGTGAGAAAGAAAAAGTGAAAGCAGGAGAAGAGGGAAGATGGGTGAGGCACCAGCGATGGTGGTGGGGTTGTGATGGTGATGGATAAACAGCACAACATAGGGGGACAGAGAGTAAGGGACTCGCTGGAAGTGGAGAAAAGGATAACACACACACACATACCCACACTAACATGTTTGTGGCAGACTGAAGAAGAACAGTGTTGGAGGGATGGAAATTGAACGAAACAGAAATGCTCTGTCAATTGAAGGAGGGAGAAGAAAAAGAAGAGAGGAGGAAGATAATGTAAAATCAATGTGAACTAAGAATTAAATGAAAGAGATCATTACTGATGTGTGTGCATGTACATATGTGTTTGTGTAAATAAAAGCAGACAAACACTTTGAATAACAGACATATAGAACAGACAGCTAAAAAGAAAGAACAGACCGAGAGAGATAGATAGATAGCCAAATAGATAGATAGATAAACAAACTTAGATACATAGAACAAACTGAAATAGATAGAAAGAACAGACTAAGATAGAGAAGGAACAAATTGAAACAGATAGAACAAACTGAGATAAATAGAAAGCACTGACTGAGATAGATAGATAGATAGATAGATAGATAGATAGATAGATAGATATGAACAGAATGAGATGGATATGAACAGAATTAGAACAGCCTATGGTAGATAGATAGATGGATAGATAGATCAAAGTTGATAGATAATGCAAGTAGATAAATTAAAAAATAGTGAATAAACAAAAAAAAAAAAAAATAGATTAAAAGGAAAATATATTGAATAAGAAAGAAATTCTTCCTGACCGACAGAAGAAAGTGGCACTGAAGAATGTATTGTAGATGAAAGAGAATGACAGAAAAGGCTGACGAAAATGAGAGAGTAAGGATGGAGGACAGAAAATTAGAGAGGAGGTAGGCAAATAGTGTTAGGGCTGTCCCTTAGGATGGTGGAGGGAGGTGAGAGAGAAAAGATTAGAACATAGTTGATAAACCAGAGGAGCAAAAGATAATCTAAGAATTTGATAAGAGGGAGAGCAAGGGAATAAAAAATATGAACAAAGATGAGGAAATGTTAAACAGGGAGAGGAAAATAACTAAGACATTACATAAAAATGAAATATACAACATATTGGTAGAGTGACGGGGGGGGAGAAAGAGAAGTATTTAGGAGAGGTAAATAAAAGAGAAATTGTTTCAGATAGTGAGTAGAGAAGAAAGAAAATATTAGGGAAAGAAAGAAAGAAAGAAAACAAAAAAGAAAGAAAGAAATGGGTATTGAGGATCTAATAATAGCGGAAACAGAGTAGGCTGGTTAGAAAGAGAACATAAAAACAAAAAAAAAATAGAAGTAAAAGAAAAGAGGACACATAATTTAAGCAGACAGAAACTGAGAAAGAAAACAAAAGAAAAAGAGTATGACAGCTTATAAAAGAGTAGGACTAAAGGGCAGAAGAATGATAAATTGACGAGAAAGAAAAAGCAAGGGAAAAAAAAGGAAAGGAGATTTGAGCAAATGAAATAGTGTGGGGTGCAAAATATTCAACATATTCAACAGACCAAGGCTGAACAAGGAAGAGAAGGAGATGTTAAGAGATCAGGAGAGAGAGAGATATCAAGTGAGTGAGAGAGAGAGAGAGAGAGAGAGAGAGAGAAGGATAGACATAGTAATATGGGAAGAAAAAAGAAATTGACAGGGGAGATGTTAAGCGAATAAAAGAGACATTTAATAGAAAGAATGGCAAAAGGAAGCTAGTATAGCGTGAATGCAACAGATTCTAGCGACACACCAGGAGCACAGATAAAGCCTGATACGCAGAAAACTAGAGAGTACGACAAAAAGTGTGCAAATGAGAAAGGTTAAGAGATTCATACTGACTGCAGAGGGAGAGTAAATCAGAGATAGACAGGGTTATCATGAGAGGGGGAAATTACAAAGACAGAGAGAAGAAATAACTAAGAGAAGATGGTGACATAAAGGGGATATAAAAGCCAGCAAAGAAAGCAGTAGCAAAGCTAATATGGATGGAATAGTCGTTGTAGTGGTTATTAGAGTCATAGTAATAGTAGTAATGGTGATCACTAGTAGTTATAGTCATAGTGATGGTGACAATGGTAATAATGATGTGTTGGTGGCATTAGTAGAGAGAGAAGATGTATGAGGACATTGGCTGAGATGAGAACGGTATTGATAGGAGAAAAGAGGTGTGTACATATGTAAATAAATTGGAGTGAGTGTAGCTATATCTACATATAACAAAGACCTAGTATGTCTAGTTAGACATATATTTTAATTAACCAGCCACTTTGCTGGTTACATACATACACTTACAAACACACTCAAGTACATGAACACAAAATTAACATAAAGCACGTAGAGACTTAGATATACTATATGAAAAAATAAAGAAAGAGTGGGATAAGACCTGTTTATACAAATGTATGTGTGTGTGTGTGTGTGAGAGAGAGAGAGAAGTTCTGATACATTTTATATACACACAGATAGAGAGAACAAGATAGGAAGAAAGAATGAAGGAAAAAGAAAGAGGAAAAACAACAGATGATGATGATGATGATGAAAGAGAAACATTGAACGAGCTGAAGTCAGTGGAGGTAGATAAGTGGGTAGATGTGAAAGGGGATGTAGTGGGGAATGAGACTGGAAGGATGTGGGATGGGCAGTCAGAGTAAGTGTGACATCTAGCAAAGTAGTACCGGGTAGATTGGGGTTTTTCTAGTTATCACATACATGTGTATATAGCACAGTACTATTAGTATTAAGGTGTCATAATAAATTTGTGTGTGTGGTTCATTGTAATGCATCATGTGTATTTCTATACACGTGTATTTGTATGAGTAAGTTTAAATGCCTCTTTACACATGACCAACACAGTAATCAGCATGCATCAGTGGGTGTAAATGCATTTCAACCAAAGTGTGTGTACTGTCCAAAGTAAGAAAGTATATTGTTCATTCATGTCTAAATTTACTTCCTTTTCTTTCTTTGGCCTGCTATCTCTCTCTCTTTGTTTGTCTCACTCATAATGGTTGACTACTCTTATTTTCCAAGCACACCCCAGTGTGCTAGAGTAGCTGGCCAATCCCTGTTGCAGACACCTGCTCAGGCACATTTGAATTCATTCAACATCCGGAGAGCCCATCTCAGGTTTATACTGCAACTATGCTGAGCAGACCTTAGTTACAGTTTCTAGGAGAGAATGTATCACCCAGCATAATCAGCAGTTTGAATGATGCCAGTAAGCTCAAAAACCCATATAATCAAAAGGAGTTTAAGTTGGAGGTGATTATATTAAAGTTAATTTCAGATCAACAGATTTACTTGTTCAACAGGTGTATAATGTATATTCATATATACACATACACAGAGAAATATATAAGCACACTTGAGTGTTTAGTTTAAGCATGAACATTTGTGAATGAGTGTAATTGTTTTGATCTGATCTTTATTGTTTGACCTCTTCTGATAGCAACAAACAACTTGTGAGATGAGACACAGAGGCATAAAGTTAGGACAGTAATACAGGAATGAATGGTAGGAAAGGAAATATTTTAAACTAAGTTATGGGGTAATAAACAAAAATATATGTGTCTTTATCAGGAGATTTGACTGATAGATGAAAATGCTATGGAAGTTTAGTTTAATCAGGTAGATGGCTGTGTTTAAGGAGCACCCAGTAGTCACCAGTTGTATCAGTATCTCTTTCAAATCCAGCTTGTAAATGACTGCACCACAATGATAGATATTTAAACGACACAAGTATTACAGAGTTTATGAATCTATATAATTACTAAGAGCTAAAGAGTAGGAAGATTGTATACCATCTGCTTTGAAAATTACTATTCAAACATAATTTTTACTGGGACACAGATAATTGATAACTATGGGTGCTAAAGATAAATTTGTTAAACCTTAATTCCACCAAGCAGAGAAAAAGGCATGATGAGGATTCATGAAGTTACAGATAAACAAATAAATATACTATTTCTACAAAGGATGATTATTTTAAAGTTATAGCTGAATTGTCATAGTGAAAATTGGGCTCATTTCTCCAACTTTCCACAATTTTCTCACAAAATCAGCTTCCATCATATGCATTGCACCCACTGCATTTACATAGACAGCTTAATGGGTATGACAAGTGAAAACAGATAGAGACATGAACAAAATAAGGGATTGAACTGATAAATAAAGAAATTGTTAACATACTAAGATAGCTAGCCAGACAGAACCAAAAAATAAAAAGACAAATATGAAGCATGAGTGTTTATGATTCTGCTATGATTATGTGTAAATGTGTATGATTATGGTGTAAGTGTGTATACTTACTATGATTATGGTGTAAGTGTGTATACTTACTATGATTATGGTGTAAGTGTGTATACTTACTTCTTATATCATGAAATCTAATCAGTCTTTAGACTGGTGACCATTTGAACTTACTAAGTTTTATTTTACATACCTGAAGAGGAAACAAAAGCCACAATGACCTGGACATAAACATAACAGATTAGGGTTAACTGATCTTTGGCTTACCCTGAGTCTTTAAGAGTAGGTACCTCCACAAATTCGGTTTAAAATGAATTTTTAAAAATGTAAACTCTTTCTTGAAGCTTTTATTTTATTTTTAATTTCAAGCTAATAGATTAAATTTAATATTTCTAATAAACAAAATACTTTGTTCTATTTCAAAATTAATTTAAATTGATTGGAAGGAGATTTCACTTTGAAACTGCTGAAATTATTGATTTTAGCACCATTTTTAGCCACCTTTTATCAGAATGCAATTCTCTTTATTAAAAAATCTTCCAAAAATAGAATATATTTTTCTGAAACTTTATTTGAGGAATATTAGCTTATTTAAAGTTTAATTAACCTGATTTGAAACATATATAACTTACTTTAAATTTGAAATATCGCAGAAATGCATTTTTTTAACACATCTATAGCTGTTTATTTAAGGTGTTGACAGCTTGAATGACATGGAAATTTATCTGTTTTTCTACAGTGGATATATCTGTAAAAAATAATAAAGGAATATAACATGAGCACCTTTTTTATGTAATTTTTAAGTACTCAGTAACCTTAGAAATTTAGGAAAATATTCTCCATAATTGAATTCAATGTGCTTTGACTTTAAATTTACAATAGTTATCACTCTTATTTTTTGATAATGTTGTCTATGAACACCTGTATCTACAAAAATTGGCATGTTTATACACATACAAAAAAAAAATCAAAATTCTTTTTAAAATACTGATGATCACTAAATTGTAATAAGCTTTGAATTATGATTAATAGTATAGTTTTTACTTAATAACAATATCACTTAACTCTTAAAACTTAATACAGAATTTTAACAGATTTAAAACTTTAATAAAAATGTTAAAAACTAATTCTTGTAAAATTTCATTACTTACTGAATTTTTTTTCTTTGCTCAGTAGTGTCCTTAATATATCTTATTCATAAAAACAATTAAAAGATTTTCTAATTAAATAATGTCTTAGTTTTACTGCATTTTTATTTTATGATTCAGAGGAGATTTTTGGTAACTGATTTAAATTCTCTAAGGAGTTCTGCATATTACTAATATAAACATTAATCCTTACAAATTTAATTTCTCAAAATTTCATAAATTTAAATAAGTTTGGGGATAACAGACACAAAAAAAAATATTTTTCCCAATATTTAAAACAAAAAAATTTCTAGAATAATTTCATTCATTTGCAAATAAGTTCTGAAAATTTCATTAAAATCCAACAATTATTTGATTTTTGCAAAATTTCCAAATCAAAGTGTTTTTCACCACTAAAATTTGCTATGCCAATTTATAGTTACCCCTGCTGATGCGAAAAAAAACAAGATTTTTAACCAAAATTCCAAAGGTTCTAAAAAGGATAAAAATAATATAATTAAATAATCAAAAAATACTTTGGTCTTTCCTCTTAATAGTAGCATAAAGATTTTGACATTAAAACTTTGTTTTTATCCAGTTTGGACATTTTTTAAACATGGTATGTTTTTTTTTTAGCAAATTAATGGAGGTACCTATTTAAGAGTTACTAAAAATAGTATCACCTTATAAGTGAGTTTTTCAGACAATATTACTAAATAATATACAAAGTGAATTTGTATATTTTCTGTTTGCAACTTTTAATGTCACCAATGGGAGATAAATAGATGATCTCACTTGCACTGGTGATGCCATATGCCAGTGTCTTTGTTGAACATGCAAGAAAAGTTTTTTAATATTCTATACATACAATGCAATTGAAAAAATTCTTAAATATTGCTATCATTTTTTGATGGCATGGGTAAACTTGTTCAAGATACAAGGGTCAGATGAAAAATTCATAGGCTATCCAAGATATAAATGTAAGTAGACACACATGTAATTGTTGTACTCTGGTACACTTGTATAACTTTTAGTCTACCAACTGGTGTCTACTTGCATTTATATCTTGGTCAGTCTATGAACTTTTCAGCTGACCATTGTATAATAAAGAATGAAGGTAACATTAAGACATGTACTTATGACAATAATTAAAATTTGATTAACAAATAAGAATAATTAATTTTGTTAATATTTCTGTTTATACACACCGTTGCCATTGCACATTTTGATATTATTTTCAATCTTTATTTTTCATTAAATTACTGACAAATCTCATTAGATACTTAAATAAATGTCCATATATATTTGTACATATCAATTAACTGCAGTATAAAATAAAATTTTAGTTTTTATATGTAAATATCAATCCATATGACTATATGCATGTAGATTTATAAGTATGTATGCATAAATGCTATAATTATATACATAAATATTTTAAAACAAAGAATACAATGACTAAAAAAATAAAAAACTTAATTTATATAACCAATATTTGAATAACAAACAAGGATGATATACTTTGCTAATATTTTAATTTACACTATTTATATTGTTCAGACTATTGTCTTCATTTTTACTGTCATATTCATGATGTTTCAGCCATTGTACGCTCTGGCCTTCTTCAGGTAATATATGTTGGAATTTTGAACTGAACCATGGGATAGATTGTTCTAGTTCCATGTTCAGTTAATTTCCTTTAGTAACTCAACTCTCCAAATTTTTGTTCACCTCTGCTCAGGACAGGTATATAGACATTTCAATGTTCATTCACAAACATTAATGAAATAATACATTGATTTTTGCATGTTTTGTAGAACATTTCTCTCTCTTTCTCTCTACATTGGTACACTATACTTTGCACATGTATATATAACTTACTTATATCTAGTGTTTATATGAGAGAATTTTAACATGGATTTTATTCCTGCTTCAGTAACTTCATTTTAAGTTATCACTTCTTTTACAAATTTACCTACTCTGAAAATTTATTGCCTTCTTTTGAGCCATCTTTGAATTTCTGGTGTCAGAAATGTACAAGTCTTTCCTTACATCAGTTAACTTTTAGATGATGACCTGTAAAGTTAGTAGAATTTCTAGCAAGATCAGGTATGATACAACATTTCTCTTAACAGAGAGTATACTTGTGTATTTGCAAAACCCATGATATCCAAACCTTTAATCTATCAAATTAATCTTACTAACAATCTGTTTAGTTTTGAAATACAGATAACTACTCACTTGCTTTTGCTATTTTTCTTTGTCTTTTTATTGATAAGTAACAGGTTGTCTTTATTTTTTAAATATTGTGTGATCTGTGCATTAGGTTTTCATTAGGTTTTCCATAAATTTACAAAAAATTTTATCCTCACAATAGTTATATCTCCATTTCAATAAATATCACAAGTTGTATATGTCTTCTATTGTTTCTTAGATTAAATTTGATTATTGATTAGAATGTCCTTGATAATCATTGATCTACTTCTCTCTCTTACATACTCTCTCTCTCTCTCTCAATATATATATAAATATAAAAGTGAACATAGAAGTCAACACTTAGAGGCGACAGTCTGTTTCATGCTATATGCAATCGTCAGGCCACATATGCTGTTATTTTTCTCGGCTATTTATATATATACGGGTTAGTGGTGCATTGTGGGTATTCTATTATGGCGGTTATTTTACCGGAAGTTGTTTGTTTATTTATTTGGGTCAAATTATATTGCTTGTTTTTATTTTTTATTTTTAAATAAACAAACGACTTCCGGTAAAATAACCGCCATAATAAAATACCCACAATGCACCACTAACCCGTATATATATAAATAGCCGAGAAAAATAACAGCATATGTGGCCTGATGATTGCATATAGCATGAAACAGACTGTCGCCTCTAAGTGTTGACTTCTATGTTCACTTTTATATTTACACACGCTCTATCTCTGATATTGAGCACTTTATTCCATAAATATAGCACACCTTAAGACTATATTTCTTTATATATATATATATATATATATATATATATATATATATATATATATATATATATATATATGCGTGTGTGTATATAAGTAAAGTTGGATGAGAATCTGATGAAATGGTAAATTCTCTTATATATATATATATATATATATATATATATATATATATATATAGATAGATAGATAGATAGATAGATAGATTTAGGTATAATTTATATAGCAAATAAACAATTTCACAATAAAATTACTATTAACCAACTAATGATGGTGTAACAGGAGTGAACTATGGAAGAAAGGTTTATTCTTCCATTTGTATTTTCCCTGTTATGGGTATTATTATATCCGTGATATAATAACATCGTAGTTTTTGGATAGAACAGAATAGCAGAAAGGAAAAAGGAATGACAAAAATGCTTTGTTCTCAGAGAGACTTTTATATTACAAAGACATACACAAAATTATATATATACATGTCCCATGCAGAGAGTAATGTATCACATATATCTACACAGCAAAGCAGAGTGGAAGGAGAAACAAAAAAAAGGGTCTTACATATAATATGGCGATACTCCTGTGTTTGGAGAAGACATGTTTAGGACTCCAAATTCAAACAGGCTGGATTCATCTATGTCCCTGGCAAGTACATATTCCATGAGCACAAAACTGCAAGTCTTGGGTTTTCCCAAATTGATAACTGAGAATTGGAGTTTCTTTCTATATCAGAGAAAAATATATTCCCAAAGGGAAATGGCAACCTTTTGCTTTGGCTGCTGTAAAATACTGAATCTGACTGCTGCTTTCGTCACTGTATGGAGTGATGTCAATAAATGGTCCATCAGGTGACCCATGTGACTTATCTCCATAAAAGGGAGATAATCACCTTCTATATCCTGACAATGGTAACATTTTCAGGATATATCTTCCTGATGAATATACTATGTGAATTTCAGCTTATCTGTTTTCTATTAGAAATATTTACAATAACTTATTTGGTTGGGTAAGATTTTATAATGCAACTCAAGAAACATTCATCATATTGTAAATTTTATTTACAATATGATGAATATATATATATATAAGTATAGTAATTGATATTTATTTTTTAATTTCAGATATATAAATATTGTGACAGGTCATCAGATATACTTACAAGGTATTGTAAAGTTACTGAGTGATGGGGACACTTATATTGAAAATTTGTGAAAAAATTGAAAAGAATTCATGGAACAGTCAAAAGAAAATCTGAAAAAATAAGAAAAATCTGCTTTGAAGAATGTCATAACAAGAAATTTGAGGAAAATTAAAAGGGGAATAAGCAAAAAGAAAAAAAGAAAAGTGGATTGACCAACAAGAAAATATTTGAAATTGCTGTTGTAAAAATAACCAGAAATAAAAAATACAAACTATTCAGAACATTGGCTAAAGACATGAAAGCAACCAAACTATCAATTTGAAGTAAACATCACAAAGATAAACATATTAAGTTGAGCAAAGAACTATGTAAAAGCTGATTTCTAAATAGTAGTTTTTAGTGATGAATGCAGAGCAACATTGGATGAACCTGACAGCTCAGCTAGAAGTTGGCTTAATCAACATGAGTAATGTTCTGGGTGACAATTATAAGCAGTAGAATTATGCATTCCTTCAAAGTTGATGACGGTATCAAGATAAATGCAGAGAATTTTGTGGACAAGATTTTTTTAGAGTGGTAAAGGTCACAACCAAGAAATTTTAAGCTAAAGAGTATCTTCATGCAAGGCAACGCCTTCATATTCTGCAAAGCTGATTGTTGCCAACTTTGCCAGAAATAGCTCTCAAAGACGCAAAATTAATTGAATGGCCCCAGCCCCACTAGATATTAATTTAGTAGATAGTCCATCATTAAAAGAGATGTATTTGAGAATGGAAAACAATATTCAAGCAAAGATCTTTGAGAAGCAATGAAAACTGATGCAAGCAATACAAACAGTTGAAACAGTAGGAAAGATAATCAAATCAAAAAAACTCATGAATGTTATAAAATATCAAGAAGCCTATAATAACACATAAAATAATTTTATTCCGGTATATGGAATACAGGGTTAATACATTTCTTTGGCCTATATCTTTTGGATTTATGACTAAAATGCTTTAAATTATTTATTCATATATTAAATTAGAATTTTATGCATATTCTTTTATATATTAATTCTATAGTATCTGATTCCCCTATGTAAGGTGTGCGTCATGCTTCAAAATAAAAAAATATTAAATAAAGCTTCACCTATTATAAAAAAAATCAGATAATAGGTAAAAGAGTAATACAATTTTGGATGGAAAGCCTAAGTCTATGTCTTTCTTACATCTCAATCCCTTCTCTACTTTATTTTCATCACTTTTTCTTTTTTTTTTAGCTTTCTTGCCTTCTAACTTTTCTCCGTCACATTTTCCCCCCTCTTCCTCCTTTCCCTGGCTTTTAACAATCCTGTTGTCATATGGAAATGAACAGGTACTTGATGGCTATATTTTATAGTGTGTGCAAATACTACCCTCTGATCCTAGATGGAAATGTTAGGAAGCCAATAAATTGAACCATATATAATTAATCCCATCAATTTATACAGGTATAATGCTAATCTATTATTGTGATTATTAATATCTGTGACATGATGAAAGGATTTTATTATTTGGATGCACTATTAAGAAAACTCAATAAAATTTTTCTTCTTTTTTTAAAATTATCATGATGCCTATTAAAATTCCTTATACCATTTAAAATATAAGTTTCTAAAAAATTTTAAAGAGAGTTTTTATCTTAAATTTAAATGTTTTCTGACGTCTTCTGTCATACACTGAAATATCAATTAATTAAAAAAAACTGTGCATGAGCCAACATTATTAAAATAAACTAAAATAAATTTATAATCATGCTCAGATCAATGAATGCCATGTTCAAAATCAGAGGACAATAATAAATAAAATCCTTTATCCTTTAAGTCATCAAGTGGACATTTAAGGTTAATCATCTTTTCCTATTTGCATGTGCCTGACAATTTTTTAAACTAGTACATTTCATTTTCTATTCATTAAGTAATATAAGCAGTAATTCTTTAATAATTGCTTGGAAAATGAATTTTTAAAAATGATTTAGGACTTATTTTTGAAGATAGAATGCAATGTCAGATTTATGTGTGGACTGGAACCCAAAGTTTTTATAATACAGGACAGAGATGCTCAGCCTCCTACCAAAATTTTTAAAAATCTCATCATTAAATTAATTCATTTATAATTATAAAAATTGGAACTGTACCTAAACCAAAATAATGCATAAATCAAAAGGCAAAATAACAGCCATTTCTTGCTAGCTTTGTCAAAATTAAAGTTTTGCATTCAAAACTGTTCTGAATTTGTATATAGTATAATGTTTAAACATATGTTGTCTGTGTCTTCATTAATTCCATACATTTGTTAACTTATTAAATGTTTTCAATTTATAAATACTTTTTTTTATTAAAGCTAAAATTTAAAAAATATTCTACTTTCACTGAGTAGATAAAGAAAAGAATGAGGTTTTGTTTCTCAAGATGAGTTATTAATTTTGTGCCTCCAGGTGCTTTCACTGAAAGAACATTGTGGGAAAATGAAATAAAATCAATTAATAAAATAAAAATAAATACTTTTCCCCATGATGCTAGTAATAAAGGAACCGGAAATTTTATTACCCCATTTGGCTTCATTAAACACCCATTTGGCAGCAAAGCTTAAGTCTATAAAAAGACAAACATTTTCCTTCTCCTTTTTTTTCTTCCTCTTGCTCCAAGATGTAGCAACACATGGAAAAAGATATTCCAGCTGGATTTTGTTAGTTTCCCTGATCCAATGAAGACTGAACTCTCTTTCCACTTTCCAACATATGGTGTTCACATGTGTCTTCCAAAATCTCCACCTATAAAGTAAATAAACCTTTTCTTTGGTTGTTCCAACTCAGCACAAGGTTGACTTGAGCTCAACCATTATAACCATGCTTAAACCCTCCAATTATGCAGTAAGTACAAATTTTTCTTTGTTCATTCCAATTTTGCGCAAGGCTGAGTTGAGCTCAACTATTATAACAATGCTTATGCTTACTTCTGGATCTGAAAAAAAAAGATGGACATACCCAAGAGACATTAAGAACTTTGTTTCTCTACAGTTTCCCCTATAAAAAAAAGAATAAACAGTCTGTAGTAGAAACCCAATTTTTGTATGCTTCTTCTTTAATTGTTTACATGTGAACTGCACCCACATCAAATACACACAAATACATAACCTTTTAACTTCCATAACACCTTTGTTATATGATGCCAATTTAGTACTAGAAACTGTTTGACTAAATTTTTTTCGACTGTGTTCCTAAATTTTGTTTTCATTTCAAATTACTTAAATTAAGCCTACCATAATTTGTCTGGAATAAATTCTTTCTTTGACCACTGATGCATATAATATCCCCAAGTGATCCAGCCACATTAGTAAATGTATAATTTATGGAAAATCAGTATGAATGAAATGAAATATGCTTGGCAAATCATAAAGTTTATTCCAGATCTTTTTAACACAACATGTGAATTTGAAATAAACAACATATCCGTTCAGGACATAGGTGATCATGACTTCCCACAACTTCCTTTTTCTTAAGTATTAGCAAATTTTGATTTGCCATAACTGTTCTTGGGAAAGGTAATGGACTAGCCACCTATTGCCTTCTCTACAGATTTATCTTCAAAATTGTCCTTCTCATAGACTGGTTGCCCTATGAAAGTTAAAGAACCTAGTATGTCTAACTATTTTACATATAGCTTAGCAGGGACCAAGGTGAAGTTAAGTTTTTTCCAAGAGTATTAATGCAAAAAGCCTGAACTTGAATTCAAATTCTTCCTGTTGATTTCGTTTTCTGTTCTGATACCCTTACACCACCCGCACAATAGGTGAAATAGATTTGTTCTTTCACCAAACTCTATCAAAGCAATATTTCACCTCTCAAGATAAATCAGAATTTTCCAATAATATTTTAAAATATTGAAGGGAATAATTGTTTTGACATAAATAATTTAATTAGAAATTTTCATCAGGCCACAATGTAAATATTAAGAGCTTTTTAATTTTTTCCTAACTACCTTTGAAGTTTAGACAAAAGCATTTATCATTTGATAAATATAATCGCCTTAATTTTCATTTAGTTATATTTTAATTTGCGAAAGTGATAACTTTAAACATTTTTAAGAGTCCTGCCTTCAGATTGTATTCATTGATTTTTAATACTCCCCCCCCCCAACCATTAACACAATCTGTCTAGCCTAAGTGATGATAATTCCAAGTAAATATTTCATAATCCTGGAATTATATATATTTGAATTTAATCTACAAATATGCAACAGAAATTTTGAATTTATCTACAAATATGCAACAAAAATTAAACATTTAAAGTGGGTACCTCCACCAATTCGATAAAAAATTAGCATACCATGATGAAAAAATATCCCAAATTTAATAAAAACAAAGTTTTATCCTCAAAATCTTTATGTTATTAAGAACAAAAGACAAAAGGATTTTTGACTATTATATTTTTTGTCCTTTTTAGAATGTTAAAATTGTGGTTAAAAATCTTGTTTTTCTTGCGTCAGTAGGGGGACAAAAGATTAGTATAGAAAATTTTAGCATCTTTTTTGTGGTGAAAAACACATTGATTTGGAAATTCTTGTAAATATCAAATAATTGTTGGATTTTAATGAAACTTTCAGGGCTTATTCACAAATGAATTAAATTATTTTAGAAAGGTTTTTTTTAGATCTTGGTAAAAACATTTTTTCACGTCAGTTACATCTCAGCTATTTAATTTTATCAAATTTTGAGAAATTAAATTTTGTAGCACTTAATGCTTATATTAGTTATATACAGAACTCCTTGGATTTAAATCATAAATTCTTTTTTTTGTAAAACAGGACCCCCAGTTACCAAAAAACTAAAAAAGCATTATTTAATTAGAAAAGATTTTAATTGCTTTGATGAATAAGATATATTATGGACACTATTTTTTGATGAATAATGAATTTTTATAAGAATTGTTTTCATTTTTTATTACAAAAGTTATAAAGTTTTAAATCTTTTAAAATTCTGCATTAATTTATAAAGGCTGACTGATATTATTATTAAGTAAAAAATATATTCATTAATCATAAATGGAAAAACTTACAATTCAGCAACCCTAATATTTTAAAAATAATTTTTGTGTGTGTGTATAAATATGCTGATTTTTGTAAATACAGACATCTATAAAGAATATTATCAGAAAATAAGAATGATAATTATAGTAATTTTAAAGTAATTTTTAAAATTCAATAAAACATTAGATTACAGAGAATATTTTCCTAAAATTTTAAGATTACTGGATGGTTAGAAATTATATAAAAATGTACTCACATTATATTCCTCAAGTAATTTTTACAGATATATCCACCATAGAAAAAAATTAGATAAACTTCCATTTGTCAGTCAACCTGTCAACACCATAAATAAACAGTTACATGTTAAAAATGCATTTGTGTAATATTTTAAACTTTAAGTAAATAATATTTGTTTCAAGTCAGATTAATTAAACTTTAAATCAGCTAATATTCCTCAAATAAAGTTTCAGAAAAGCACATTTGATTTTTGAAACATTTATTAATAAACAGAATTACATCATGATGACAGATTGCTAAAAATAGTGCTAAAATCAGCAATTTTAGCAATTTCAAAATGAAAATTCCTTCCAGTCAATTTAAATTAGTTTTGAAATAGAGCAAAGTATTTTTCTTATTGGAAATATTAAATATAATCTGTTAGCTTGAAATTAAAACTAAAATAAAAGCATCAAGAAATATTTTACATTTTTAAAAATCCATTTTAAACCTTAGATATTGCTTTTCTTTGTAAAAAGAATTATAAATTGTATCACACAAGAATTTAATACCTGTATTCAACACTCCATGAAGCTATCATAAAAAAATCCAAATCCCAAGAACAAGCCATTCTTGATATTCTAATTAAATGCTTTTTTAGTATATCTATCAAGACAAAGCTGTCTTACTTTATTAACATTTTTTCTGGAAACAGTACTGTTTTCAGTAGTTGAAAAACTTATCAGATTAATAAAATTCTTTCCTAAGCAACCAAATATTTTCAGCTTTGTTGTAGCTGTATTTTATATAGCATCCTGTATGCTCAGTAAATTCTTCCCTATAATATAATTTTTTGAAATCTATTGACTAAATTTCAAATAAGAAATCTAGTATGCTTGCTAGTATAAGCATGTTAGACCCTTGTTTTTTGCAATGGGACTACTTTTCTGTAAATATTGATCAATTCTTTTAGTAGGAGAAAGAAACATTGGTATTTTCTTTCTGTTTTTCTTTTTTTACTATGAGGGTAAAGATTTAAGAAAATAGCTTGTCTACTTCACTCTAAAACACCAATTTAATTTTAATGTTTCTATCTGAAATAAAGTATTGTTGTTTTGAAATCACATACACTTCAAAAAACACAACTGAGAAAAAAATTTAAACACACACATACACAAGACAATTGCAACCAGGAGACTAAACATTGGAAATTGTTCTATCATAATAGCAACATAGAAAACCCATCTTATTTTCATGTTGACCATCTTCCCATATGACATGAGTGGGAGTGTTGTACTCAAAAGTGACAATGAGTTTCATTATCTCAGACTGCTCCAAAAATTAGGCTTCAATATTCATTCTCACTTAAGGCATTTACATGTATTTATTTATATCTGTGTATGTATACATGTGTAAGGGAATACATTTTGCATTGTTTAAGTGACAAAATAACTAAGAATAAAAAAGATTTAAAAAAAAACAAAAAACAAAAATAGGCAAGGAAAAATAAATTTCTATCATTTAAGGGTGATATAGTTATCTAATTCAACCCCCTCCCCCCATACATACATATGGGGAGGGTGCTGAAATGTTCTTGGTCTGACCCATTTCCCAAGCATCAGAATTTTGTTTGGAAAGGCTTCTTGGCAGGGCCAAAACCTTTTCAGCACTGCCCACATGTATATTGTTAGATATTTTAAGGCTGTATTCTTAAGTCATAAAAATAAAGAGTTATTTTGTATGGTTATAAAAATAAATTTAAGAAATAATTTTTTTTACATTCTATATGAGGGTGGGCTGAAAATTTCATAGGCTGACTATGAAGGAGTGATGCTAGAGCTGTGAAATTTTGTATGCATTAATTTCAACTCTTCTTATTAATAACTGCATTGTTTCTTTCTGTGTAAAATGACATGACTGTTCAAAGAAGACTTCATAGGTAACTAGTAGCAACTTCTCTTGAAAATGGACAAAATTTGACATTGTGGTGCTATCAAGTACCTGCAAAAAAAGCGTTTTGCCCCCAAGGACATTCATGCTGGACATGGTTGCTACATTAGGAGATGACACTCCAGCTTTTTCAACAGTGCAAAAGTGAGCAGCTGAATTTAGGAAAAGAAGGGAGAGTCTTGAAGATGATCCAAGGTCTGGATGTCCTGCAACTGTCACCACCAAGGAAAACATTGATCATGTTCACTATATGTTCCAGCATATGGTTTCAATGGCTGCTATGCATGACTATGGGTTTGAAGTGGTTGACCCCCCTCCCTATTCTCCTGATTTGGCCCCATCTAGCAATCATCTGTTCCCCAACATGAAAAATCACCTGGCTGGGAACCAGTATTGCAGTGATGATAACATTATATCTGCTTTTGATGACTTTTTTTACCAACAGGATGAAAGTTTCTTTACCAATGGGATCCAAGCACTGCAACACCAATGGAAGAAGTGTGTGAACCACAAAGAGGGGGGGTGCTATGTTGAAAAATAAACCTTATTTGGTCACATTCCACAAGAGTATCTTGGTCAGCCTATGAACTTTTCAGCCAACTTTCGTATATACCCAATTCTATGTCCTTATTGAAAGAGTACTTGTCGCCAGTAAGCAATAATTTTAGTTTTATTGTTTACAGATTTTACATGCAAACAAGGTCATATCATGATATTATTTTCATAGGTATCTTTGACAGTGCATACACAGTCACTGCTATTTTATAATATGTAAAGGTATAATGTTCATAAAAGAATAGTGAAAAAATAACAATCTGTTGAAATACTATTGCTTATATATTATTAAAACACAATTAAATATTACAGAGAATAATTGACACATCAAAAACTAAGAAAAGAGTAAATGCCACCATTAGATTTAAGCAAATTTTATCTATCACATAACTAAAAAAAAATTTAAAATAACGTCTATATATACTGTAAATTTCAACATGTACACAAGTTGCAAACCCTTACAATCAGTCATCAATGAACATTTGTTCTGGAAGAGCTTAATCGAATAGATTAGAATATCTATATAAACACACACACACTTGTCTGGGTATAATGGTTAGTGGCAATGGAATTAGCAATGGATTAAATAGGAAGGAAAACTGAACTCTCTAGCCTTGGTAGGGCAACTAGTCTAGGAAATGAACAACTATTCCAAACCATAGAAAAGGTAATAGAAAACCACTCCAGTCTTTCTGAAGAATAGTTACAGCAATTCACAGATATTAAAGAAAAAGGAAGCTGTGAAGAAGCTTTATAAGTTTTCACCTAAACCAAAGAAAATTACTAATGCATTTTATATGGCTGTTTATTGCATTATATCACATATCAGCAAACTATGAACAACAGACCAAATCTGACCAGCCATATTTCATCTGGCCCATAAACCATATGAAATATACTATTATTCTAAAATAATAATTTTGTAAAATTTTTAATTTAATATTATGCATACAAATTTTTAAAATTATGTCTTTTTTTTATGTCTTACTGAAGACCAATTAGAAGTGACTGACTTGTAGTCTAATGACATACTCTAAAATAAAAACCAAAAGGAAAGTTGAGATATTTTTATACATCACTTCCACACTTGAAAAATATTCTGCTTTAAAATCTTTTACTTGATAATTAATTTCAACCTTTGACACACCATATTTAAATAAGAGGATATTTCCAAAGATGAAGTATGAAAAATTTCTATATACATCAGTCTTAATTGATCCAATATTTACAATCAATTTTGATGATAGAAAGCATAAATTTTGAACCACAATTTCATAAAAAAATTTCTGCATTCTCACTCATTCTTCATTTTTAAACACAAAGTCTAAAAGAAGCTAATTAGAGTCTATGCTTTTAAAATATGGAAAAATTTATTTTATACAGTTTCAAATAAAGGATTAAGAAATTAAGTATTATCTTAGTTTTATATTTATCTAAAGTTAAAAATTATCTAAGTTTATTGGTTTCTTATTTTCCTACCCCGTTGCACTGTCCTCATTTGCAATTACATCTCAAGAGACATTTTTCCCAACTTTATTTTGAAATTTTTGCCTACCCTTCTTTACAAAAAAATCTTGGCCCACACATCCTTGTGAACAATCTTCAAATCACTGAGGTTTTTGGGGTCCCTCTGACCAATATGATCTTTCAAGCTTCACTATATAAATTTTCATAAATATTCTTAGAAAGCACCAGATAGTTATTTAAAGAAATAAATTTGAAGGTGAAAAACTTTGCTTTGAAATTTAAAAAATTGACAACAGAGTGGAACCAGTGGCTAATAAGGAGGTTGTCTTTACTCTCAAATATAAAGTGGATTTTAATTGTAATCCTAGTCACAAACTGTTGCATCCCTCCAAAACAAAATTGGGGAGAGAGAGAGAGTAAAATTATAGTTCAGAATATTTGCAACATCCTATGCATTTCCACAAACATTAGCCAGTGGAAAAATACAAGTGACTGTATTAAATGATTTAAGAATATAGAAAATCCTGAGAATTATATTCTTATAAGATGCAATGTAAAGGATTTTTATCCATTAAGTATGAAATCAATTTTGTACTTAATCATTAAATTTGTCAGAAAAATCACAAAAGGGGTGAAAACTTTGATATCATAATAGGAGCATTTGACAGAACTGAGGTGAACAATCTGGTGAGGTTGCTGCTGTTGGAGAAAATTGGTAAAATTGTGGATAATGAAGATAATGGTCAGTTTCAGAATAATGACAGATTGATAATAGTAAAAGGTAACAATAGAGAAATAATTGAACAAATAAGAAAAAACTGTTAAATCTCTTCTATGAGCTCAGTTTCACCAATGAAGTGGAAGCTAACATAAAAATTGTAGAGTACCTTGATGTGAGATTAGACCTCAGTATTGATGTGGTGACCACATTTAAGAAGTTGAACAGTGAGTTATATTATATTAATACAGGTTCCAATCAGCTCCCATGCAGAATTTAACAAATTCCTAATGGAATTGAGTATAGACTATCCACAAATTCCTCTATTCTTGAAGTGTTTAACAGTGTCAAGGAAGAGTGCAAAATGGCCTTCAAATGGGAAGGCTACAGAGTGTAATTAAAATACTGAATGTGGACTCCATCATTGATGGAAGGGGAAAGAGATAGAAGAAAAAATGCAAAGGATAAAAAAGTAAGGAGCAGAAACATTATATGGTTTATAACACCATTTAATATAACAGTGAAAACCAAAATTGGAATTTTTTTTTATTTACTGAATAAACACTTCTCCAGAAGTAACATGTTATATAAAATTGTATGCCTAATATGTGAAAAATGATAAAGAGGCAAAATAAAATAAAGGATTGAGTAATCAGCTAAAATATAAGAAACACAGCAAATGCAAGTGGAAAAGGCTGGATGATTGCCCTTTAGATGGTAATTGTCAAACAAGAAACATTGTTTATAGAGCGGTAGTTAAAAGCCAAGGAAACCTGGATAAAATCTATACTGGTGCCACAGAGTGTCCTTTTAAGCAACACCTATATAATCATTGAACCTCATTTAATTTGATGACATATAAGAATAGCACATCTCTGATAAAATATGTATGGTAAATAAAAGAACATAGTTCTACTCACCTAATCACTGAATGGAACATTCCAAGGAAAACGAATGGTTAAAGTATTGAGGCACCATTTTGTTCACTGTTTCAGGAGGAAAAGATGACTACAATAACATCTTTTAAATAAAAGAAGGGAGATTTTGTCACCATACTTAAAGCAAAGAAATACCCCCTGGCAAACAAGGTTTCAGATTAAGAAATTGAAGAAAATTGGATAATTTCCTGCATTTGTATAAAATTGCTGTTGATTGGAGCTATGTTGTTTGCTTCCCTGCCAGAAGAGTCCAGTGGATGAAACCTAAGTGTTAGTGAGTTTGTGATTATATTTTTTTTTTTACATTTTTATACAAGTTTATTAGTCTTGCCTTGCCGAGTTCGAATTCCAGTCGAATCCATTACATTCACTTACGTGCTAATACCCTTGGGAAAGGTATGAATCCTCTTCTTCTCCCTCCAGCTATGGGTAAAATAGCAGGACAAACTGGCTTCTATAGCCTTGGATGGCAACTGGTCTAGGAGAAGGACAACTCTGAATTCAAAACCTGCGGAGGGTTGTTTGGGAACCTTGTGGCATTCGGTGCACCAGGTCTCTGTATTCGTCCCTCCAAAAAGTGTGGATGGTCCTGCATGAGGCCTTCACCACTATAATCAAATCTCATGTGCCGGTGTTGTGCTGTCGGTTTCCTGGAAATTGATCTGCTTGACCCTCATACGTCGAATCTCGACGGGAGAGTCGATCATACACACACACACATATACAGTGCCTTGTATAAGTAATTACATCCCTTGAACTTTTTCACATTTTCTAGTATTGCAAACTGGAATACAAATTGACTTAAATAGTCTTTTGAACATTTGATCAACACAAAATGCACAAAGATTTGAAGCTACAAATTACATTTTATTGTGACATACAATAATTAGAACAACAAAGTAGTCATTTCTTGAATGCATAAGTTCCACCCGCCCTAGTTAATACTTTGCAAAATGACCTTTTGCCACAATTACAGCTGTATGTCTTTGGGAGCATGATTCTATCAATTTTGCACTTCCAGAGACTGAAATCTTTGCCCATTCTTCTTTGCAAAATAGCTCAAGTTCAATTAAATTGGAGGGAGACTGTCTGTGAACAGCAATTCACAAGTCTTACCACAGATCTTCAGTTTGATGTATATCAGGGATTTAACTCATTAATATGCTTCTAATGTAGATCTGGCTGTAGGTTTAGAGTCAGTGACATGCTAGAAGGTGAACCTCTATCCTAGTCTCAAGTCTTTTGCAAACTGTAATAGGTTTTCTTCAAGGATTGCCCTATATTTGGTTCCATCCATATTCCCATCATATATGAGTGAGAGAGAGAGTCCAGAAATGCCACCCTACCTATGAAAGTGAAAGAAATGAAATGGCTAAGAAATGTCTATTTTACAATATGTTTGTGATTGCCCTCATTCACATGCATCAAAGTTCATTTTCAGTGACACAAAACAAAGGCATGTACAATAATTGCATAATAATACTTTTCTTGCCCAGATATTAACAATAAATGGTAGGCACCTCCAATATCATTTTCCTTTTGACAAGTAAAAAAAAAATAATAAATGAACTTTATATTGAATATTTTTTTATTTCCAGGTTTGGTGTAAGTATTTTTTCCAGTCAGTTTTACCTACCTTTACTTAACTTGTGGCTAATCTGTACTAGTAAATATTGGATGTTCCTAATTTTTACATTTTTATAAAGCTAAAACATGGAAGATTTATATCATTAAAAAAATATTTAATAATGTCAGTGAGCACATCAAAAATGTATCCAAAATCTTAAGAAAGGAATTCAAGAAAACTCAAATATTATTTTGCTGATACCCAATTTTAATAAAATATACTGTATGTGTTTGAAGAATTAAAAAAGTGTAAACCTTAATGCCATTTTTGACTGTGAACATTTTTTTTAAATAACTATATCTATTTTTTTCATTTTACAATTGTTTGATTTTTATTCTACAGAAGATCAAAAAGAAAATTCTGAATTATGTCCCATGACAAGTTATTCATGATAAAGATAACAGATGAGTACCAATCCAATATGAAACAAAGAAGGAAAAAAAAACATACAAAAAAAATATGGCTCTTTTCAGGGCCACCAAAAATTATTGAAAGTTTTGACTAATCTACTTGTAGTAATAGTATTTTTGTCTGTTTAATAAAGTTTTTGTTATCATTATAATAATGTTAGAAATATAGTAAAAATAAAGAAATTACTTGGATAGCATGAAATAAGTTAAACTGATCTGAAAATATTTACACAAAGTTTTATAATAGAACAAGCTTTCCAATAAGAAAAATTAATTCATTAATGAATAAATGTTGAAATTTTCATTAAGATAATTTCCTCATTTTGGGGCAGGGTTTTCATATTAAAGTGTGCATGATGTTTGGAGGTATCACAAATGTTTTATAACATTAGTAATGAAAAGGAATAAAAAGTAAACATAAATTAATGATAAATTTAATAATTTCTTTATCAATTTTTTCTAGTTTATTTTTCTTTTAATAAATTTATGGCAATAATTAAAAAGATCATTTTGGATGTAATAAAATATTTTAACATTTTTTATTGAATGTTTCATAAAGTTTAAATATTTGTAAGTTTTTCTCTTCAAAGAAAATAAGTTTCTTGATTGTGGTAGGTTTGGTTTTTTGCATTTGATTTTTGCCATAATTTTTTGAAAGCCGGGGGGCAGGGAGCAAAGTTGATTGATGTTTGAATGTGTTGACAAATGAGACTATACACTGCTGGGAAAAAATGTATTTTTTGTTATATTTTAAGCAAAAAGTTAAGTAATAGTTTTACAAAATTTAATTAAACATTCACAAATTTACTATTTTGCTTTAAAATTAACGTCTGAGAGAGATATTGAATTTTAAGAGATTTTTCAAATGTTTTAAATGTTTTAATTTTACTTTTGTCACCATTTATCAAATTAGCTAATCAAACTAGGCAGAAGTGAGTTTCTTTGTACTTTTTATTAAAGATGTAAAACTATTTTTCTTTTTTTTTTTTACAGATAAACTTTTAAACTAATATCTTTCAAATAAAACCAAAATTTAACTTCAAAATGATTTAAAATGTGTTTTTTAACGTTTTGCAGAAAGTCTGTGGAGGTATCTAATAAAAGAGAAATTATAAACTTACACCCAAAATATGTGTTAATCTAGATAACAACAGATGTTTATGTATAATAGAAAAGTGGTAGAGTGACTCTTTCTCTATGATGAACAAAAAACAGTTACATTAAAACCTTCCACCAGATCCAATAATTATGCACACCAAATTTAACTGACTGATTCATTCATTCATTTTCTACAGTTTATCAACCCTTTGCAAGTTATTTAAAGCCAGAAAATATTCTTTAAATTTTAAGAATCTGTTTCTATTTTTTGAGATAATAATAATTTAATGGTACAACTCTCACTAATTAACCCATAGCAAAGGGAGAAGAGATGGATTCTTTATTTTTCTGAAGGGTATTTGCATGTCAATTGGAACTTTTAACAATTCCAAGCCATTATCCATTACCGCATCCAAGCTTACAGTACCAGGTATTCCCACACCAAGTTTGAGGACTGTACAAAAGGGCTTGAATATGTGTATAATGAACAAATAAACTTCCTATTATTTATATATATATATATATATATATATATATATATGTATATGTATATATATATATATATATATATATATATATATTGTGGCATAGCCCCAATTTCATTAACTATATAGGGATAAGGCTAAAAAGAACCCCAAAGTAAAATCTCAAATTCTAGTCGAAAATTAGTTAGATATAAAAGAAAAATAAATAAATAAATAAAAATAGAAATTTAATCCAATGCTTTCGACTTGCGAGCGAATATGTCCCATAATCAACCATACCCTCTTCTTCTCTTCACAAATTCTTTTCCTCTTTATCTACTCTTCCACCCACGAGCCAAGGGCCCGTGAACTTTGAAATGACTCGACATGAGAATGACCTGGTTCCAAAATTTTGCAGCTATCAGGCGTTTGACCATAAGTTAATTCCAGGCACCATCAGGATCTCCTGCTGCGATTCACGTGACCAGACCATACTAAGCGTGTATTGAACTTTTGGCCATCACACAAGCACTGGGTGATTTGTGCCCCATCCTCCTGCATACTCGGTCAAGGACAAAGAGAACCCACGTGACTGTCTTAGGGGACAGCAAAAATCTAAAAAAGGATTTTCAGTTTTCCTCTGACCAGCGGCAGTTGAACGTCACTGGGCAACTCGTCCCACTGAGATGAAGAAGACAGCAAAGCCTGTCGACTAGGGATGAAAGGACTGCTATGAAACTGAATCAACCCAACGAAACGCCTGTACAAGATGCTGTGGACCATCTAACACTTGTGAAAAAAAAGGAATCTAGGAAAATCGCTGGCCGACCAAAATATTGTTGTAACATAAGAACTCTGCTTCGGCGAATCAGAACTTTGTGTGAAAATATCAACTCGACTGAAAGATAAGTTGATTCTCTTGGTTTGATCTGTTTTTATATATGTATGTATTCGCTCGCACCCTCTGTTCTTTAATGATCCCCTTCCCCTTTGTTAAATGAATGTTCTTTTTTTTCTTTCTTTATTTCTTTAGATATATTTATAAATAAAGGTTTTATTTTGAAATCCATCGTCTTGTGACTGTTCTTCGTTGATTCCCTTGTGTCGCTTCAATTTCTGAGTGAAGACCAAGAAAAGATCCCACGTTTTCCTTTTTTTTAAACCTGTGGTTCATCTATATGCTACAAGTTCGTAACAATATATATGTATATTTTGTGTGTGTAAAAATTTTTGATAGAGTATATCTGTAAAAGGACAATATGAATAAAGACAAAAGGAAAACTTACCTTAGCTGACACATTTTGTCCTCTGAGGGACTTCATCAAGGCAATGCTTGATAAGGTTCCTCAGAAGACGAAATGTGTTGACAAAGATAAGTATTCCTTTTGTCGTTATTCAGATATGCATTTGTGTGGGTGCATATATATATATATATATATATATATATATATATGAAAAAAAAGACAAAAGGAAAATTTATCTTAGCTGATGTGTTTTGTCCTCTGAGGAACTTTATCAAGCATTGCCTTGATAAAGTCCCTCAGAAGACAAAATGCATCAGCTTTTAAAAGTTCTCCTGCCTTTTTCATATATATATATATAGAGAGAGAGAGAGAGAAAGAGAGAAAGAGAGTGATCTTAACATGGCTCCAAAATATGGTTTAGTTAATAAATATGATGAAGAATCACTATAAGAAAGGGTAATCAAGTTTGGTGATTTATAATCCTGCTTTTGTCAATAAGATGAAAGAAAATTCTTCACTGATAGCCTCTAGGTTATCTATCAATTTCAGAAAGTTGTGATTTACTAATTAGCCTCTGAAAGCAAAAGGATTAACTCTGTAGACAACAATTTGCCACAATCAACCACTACATTTATCTTGTTTGATATATATTTAGGAAAGGTATGCTTGATTTTATTGTAAATGCTTAACATTAAGCACTACAGATGTTAAAAGGGAAAAGCTGAAGACTGACATTTGTCTGACTTCTTTTTTTTCCACTAGACTAAGAAAATATCAAGTCAGATTTTTTAATATTATTGCTGTAGGCCTATGAAATATGAACAGCCTAAATATTTATCAGACAAAAACACTTTAAAATATATTCTGTCAGAAACATTTCTAATGTAATGAATATAAATCAAGAACATTGATAGTTTGTCTTAGGCTTCAATCTAAAGCACTTCTTTTGGGGACAGAGCACATCTAGTTTATTTCTGAGAGGAACATCCATAGCAGTCTAATAACCTCAAGTCCATTGTTAACTGGAGTAAAACATAGCTTGTTAATTTTAACGCCTCCAAAATTAAACTTATCTCCATTAATCATTTGAGAGACCCGTCTCTGTCATCTATCAGCATGGCTGATACTAACCTCCAGGAAAGTGACTCATTGCACCTTCTCAAGAGAGTGTTCCCAGCTGACATGAAGTGGAAAGACTATAATGAATACATTACTAGGTCAGCTGCTAAAAAAGTTGGTTCAATGTGTTGTGCAAGATAATTTTTCCCTCCAGAATCTATCCTACATATCTATAAGTCTATTATTTGCCAACACTTAGAATATTTTTTACATTATTCGGACTATTGTCCTCATCTTTGTCGCCATATTTATTACAACGTTTTGGCCGTTGTATGCTCCGGCCTTTTTCAGGTGGTTGGAATGTCGAACTGAACCCTTTATTTTGCTCACTGGGGTAGACTGTTCTAGTTCCACGTGCCATGTTTAATGGATGTCAGTTATCAGTTATCTCCTGCTAATTTTACCTCTGAAAGTTCTCCACTGCCATAACCGGGTATTGAACTCACACTCTTTGGGTCCTGTCACTTTATCCACTGTGCCATGTGTCCTCAAGGACACATGGCACAGTGGATAAAGGAGTTGGTTAGATCCAGTGACAGAACCCAAAGAGTGTGAGTTCAATACCCAGTTAAGGCAGTGGAGAACTTTCAGAGGTAAAATTAGCAGGAGATAACTGATAACTGACATCCATTAAATATGGCATGTGGAACTAGGACATTCTACCCAAGTGAGCGAAATAAAGTGTTCAGTTCGACATTCCAACCAACTGAAGAAGGCCAGAGCGTACAACGGCCGAAACGTTGTAATAAATATGGCGACAAAGATGAGGACAATAGTCCGAATAATGTAAATAATGTACATAATACCTCATCTCAGAAATATAGACAGAATATTGTTGCCACATATGATTCAGTGCCCCTGCTATTTACCTTGAGCTCCTTAAAGAATCAGCAATATTATCAGTCCTGATTTGCCAGCTCAGCATCAGTCACTTTCCCACTGCCGTAAGGTTGCCTCTCTGTGCCTTTTCTATAAATACTTTCATGGTAATTGTTCAGATGAGCTCTTCACTATAGTACCACAGTAAACACAGAGTTAAAGATCTTGGCTAACCGTTTGCAGCTTGTCCTGTCTAGTCTGATTGGCTCGGAACAGACTTGTGCTGTGAAGGGCAGGACTGTTCAGGACAACCTTCATATGGTGCGCCTGATCATCGAGCAAGTTGACAGTGAAGCCGCGCTGATCAATTTAGATCAGTCCAAGGCCTTCGATAGGGTTGACCATCGTTTTCTGGAGGCTGTTCTTTCGGCGGCCAGTTTCAGGCCGTACTTTCGCACCTGGATCTGACTTCTGTATGTGACTTCCGGTGCGCTGGTGGAGGTGAATGGGGTACGATCAGAGCCTTTCGTATTGTCTCGCTCCATTCGTCAGGGTTGTCCGCTATCGCCTTTGCTTTACGTTCTTGCGTTGGAACCTTTCCTTTCGCAAGTTAAAGGCGAATCCGGTCCTACGTGGAATTGCCCTGCCCGGTGTTACCACATCGGCCAGGTATTCTGCCTATGCTGATGGCGTTTTGGCTCTTGTGTCGAGCAGAGCCGAGATTGATGAAGTCAGCAAAGAAATTAGTTGTTATGAGATGGTGACAGGGGCCAAGATCAACTGTGATAAGTCTGTTGGCTTGTGGTTGGGTGCGTGGAAGGGAGTTTCTCTTCCCGGACCTTTCCACTGGACGGATGGGCCAATCAAGATTCTCGGCGTCTGGTTCGGTCCTGATCTCCAGTTGGATATGAATTGGTCGGAGGTGCGAAGAAAGGCCGAGATCGCAATTAGTTTGTGGTCTCGGAGGAATCTTTCCTAAAAGGGGAGGGCGGAAGTTTGTGTCTCACACATCTACCCGATTCTCCTTTACCGACTCTCTGTGCTTCCACTTCCATGTGACACTTTACTGGCATTAGTGAAGCTCTTGTTCTCCTTCTTGTGGGGAGGCAAGGCTGCCAAAGTCAGTCGGGAGATCTGTTGCCTTCATCCATCTGAAGGCGGTCTGGGCATGCCGAGCATTGAGATTTGTCAATATATGCTTCGCATTAGCTTTCTAGATCGAATGTGTTGCGATTCGGATGAGGAGGGCACCTTCTGGAAGGAAGACGCCCGAAAGAACTTCCCATCCCTGAGAAGTGTGCATTCGTGCGAGGAGGAGGCCCGCTGTTTACCCCGAGCCGAATGCTCCTTCTATCGTGAATGTCGTATTGCTCTGAAGCGCCTCTTACGGGCGCCGGATGGCCTCTCCAACGTCCAGGCGTTGTCTCATAGGGCATTATATCAAGTTTTAGTCAGGGGGGGCGTGCATGATGATCTGATTGACAATCTCGGTCTGACGAAGCAGAAGGCTTGCTCAATATGGCCTTGGGCGCCCGGGTTGAAATGCCTCAATAACGATGAGGCATCACTCACCTGGCTGGTGATTCGTAGGGCCCTCTGGGTCGCCAAGAGACTCTGCTCAGCTGGCTTGGAGAATTCTCCAAACTGCCGACGTTGTAGTGGGGAGGTCAAGACCTTGGGTCACACCTTCTTTCATTGCAGCCAGGTATTGCCGTTGGTCAAGTTTGTTGAAGGCCTCATGGTCCGCATGCTGCAGAGAAAGTCCTTTGTCCTTCAGGCCGTTTCCGTTTGTAGCAATGTGGCACCGCTGCTGACAAAGGCTGAACAGTATGTGTTCCACTGCTTGCTAGGCATTATGAGAGTCGTGATTTGGACGACACGTCAGAAGGGATTCTATGGAGGCGAGATGTTCACCTCTTTCCAACTGATCTTGTACTTTAAGCATCAGCTTAAAGTCAAGATTAGGACGGAAAGGCGACGGCTCACTTCATCAGAATTCAGCAAAAGGTGGGTGAATCTTGCGCGCTTGTGTCGTGTGAAAGGGGCTGACCTGGAGTGGCACATTGATGCCGGTTAGGCATCAGGATATTGCTCTTCCTGGGTTGAACTTGTGCAACCCATCCCGAAATTAGGCTAGCTTAGGTTTCCATTTTTGATGCTTTAGTTTCCTTTTTCAGTTAACTTAGCTAGGATATGTATGCTCATTGGCCCCTTTTATTTCTGTCCCTAATTTTCTTTAAGTTTTATTTCTCCATCCCCTCCCTCGTTAGGTGGTCAGTGATGTCAGTTCGCTGGTGGATGCAGGGCGCCTTTCGTTTCGCGTGAGTGTTTTTTTGTTTCGTATTTGTTGTCGTGTCGGAATGAGTGCATGTCAGTGTGAGTGCTTGGGATGAATGAATGTTTTATACTATTATAGTCCCGCATTGATTTCGGACAGTGAAGTGATGTTTCTGCCACATTTAGTGATTGTGGGGGTTTTTATTACTAATCTTATTTTCTTGTAAATAGCTTTTTGTATTCATATTGTAAATACTCGTTGGGGTTAAGTTTTAGAATTGTTATTTTATCCCCCCCCCCCACAGACAATGAATTGTAAATATGGGGACTAGTTAGTATTTTCATAGAGACAAAGAGGTATTATGGTGGTTGTAGTAAGAAAGGTACGTATGAATGTGTTGTTTTGGTGTGAGGAATATTGTTTTGTACGATTGGGTCAGTGCTTGCGGCTAGCTAAGTTATAGTTAAGACAGAAGAAGATCGTCCTTTTCCCAATCCCCTTTTCGGCCTTGTGCCACATTTCTGTAGATAACAGAATAAATATCGCTCTTCACTATAGTACCTAGACTTTTTTAATTTAAGCACATTACTAAACTGATGTAGAGATCTCATCAATTTACAGCTGCGCTAGCTAGATTGTAGCCAGAACTTCTATGCTAACAATTTCTTTTCTCACATTTCTCACTTGTGGAACTCCCTTCCGGCTCCATGCTTTCCAGCTTTAATCTCCAAAAATTTAAATGCAATGCCAAACACTATCTTTTCTCTTCCCGCTCATTAGTAATGTTTCTGTTGCTAATTCTTCCACACTCAGTAAGCCTTGTGTCTTAGTGGCTTTACTGCCTTGCTTGGGGTGAAATCCATTAAAAAAATCAGAAAAAAAAGAGACAATTTTTAAAGAAAAAATTATATAAATTGGATCTGCAGGCATAGATCAGTAGAAAAGCACAAGATGAAGTATGTATGTATGTGTGTGTGGGTGTGTTTATATTTAGTCAACATATTTTCATTCAAACATGTTTCATTGAATAATACAGACATAATGTGTTTACTTATTTTTATACTGATCCTTTCCAGTTCTCGTATCAGTTTCTTGATGTTAAGATGAAATTCATCATGGAAGGCACCATAGTTTTTGTTAATCCAAGTACTTTTGATCTTTTCCAAGATCATCTTCAGGGTAAATTACAAAGACAAACTTATTGTAACTGTAGTAAAAATATGCATTCTGTTGCAATGGTGATTTTTAAAAACACACACGAACGCATTCTGTAATTATTTTTAAATTTTGAATTTATCTGTTGTAGTTATAGAATATTTTGCAAAACAAGTATTTCAATATAAGGAAGTTGACCAGAAATTGGTAAAAATGTAAAATGGTATTAAATATTATATGCACTTTAATATGTTGTTGCTATATTTGTAATAAATTTTGTTGAGAGTTGGTTGGTTGATTTTGATAATTTTAAAATAATTGCAGAGCATGTTCGTGTACATTTTTAAATGAAGTAGTAGTTAGGAAAAAATTATTAAAAACTGAATTCAGTTTTAGCAATTTAGACACTCAAACTGTATATTATGCAATGAAAATCAGAAAGAAAAGATATTGTCAGTGGCCAGCAATTAAATCAACTGCCTATCTGTTCATTTCTACATGACAATAGAATTGGAAAAAAGCAAAGAAGATAAATGGAGAAGGATGTAAAAGAAGACAAGTAAAAAGTAAATAAGAAAACTAGAGAAAAAGGAGTAAGAAAAGCCTGTTAAAGGAAAGGGAAATAGGATGGAGACAAAAGAAAGGCAGACAAACTTGCTGCCTTGAGTTTTATTATGTCTTTGATCTTTTAAAGTGGGTGAAGCTATAACTTTTTTTTATTTTGAATCTTAAAAAACACCTTACAGAGGAAGGTAAGTAGATACTGAGCTATTAATATTGAAATTTAGGACACAGTCATAAGATTAAAACAAAAACCAACATCTGGAAATTGATAACACCTGAAGAAAAGTTTACTGTCCATACAAGTGTCTGTGTGTATGCTTCAATAAATCCATAGCATGATACAGTTATTAGCTGTATTTTGATCTGGGATTTTAACTGGACAATGCTATGTTACTAGTGGAAAAGTGATAAGTTAAGTATATTGAAAGAATAAGATCATGTTGAAAATATATATTTGCTGTGAAAAATAAATACATTTGTTATTAAGCTAGACTTCTTGATGTATCTGCATCTAAACCCAAATATACAAATGCAGGTGTATAGTTACCAAAATACACATATAGAGATATAATTTGAACAACAAATTCACAAACATACCCCATACTGGCTTCTTCATCTTTCACAAAAAGATCTTGTTTGAACTTTAAAAATGAGTTATAAAATGCAAGATGATTTTCTTAAACTAACTCTCATCTTTTTATATAAATAGAGAAAGAAAGAACAGATGCATTTGCCTTTATCTATCATAACTAGCAATGGAAATAAAAGCCATTTTGCTGATATTGCATTGGGAGGTAACTAATGAGTGAACTCTCCTACTCACTCATCTTCTCTTCTCTACAATAATCTCCTAATGAAAAGATTACAGTAAAAATATCTGGTGATGCTCAAAGTATAAGGGGAGTTAGAAACATGCCTTTCCAATAAAACAGCCACAGCACCACAAAAGAAAAGGGAGTTGGACTAAGGCTAATATAAACTTCCCATGTAAATGCTCACATCATGGTTGGCAGCAACAAAAGTTTTGGAGAATTATCATTTTTAGCAATTTTGGTTGCTTTTTTAAATCTATGATTTGAGCAGAAAGTTTCATTTTATGCTGTTATGAGACCTATAAAGTTTTTCTGCATATTAGACTAACATAAGAAATGTGCAAGCTAAATTCTAAAAAATGAATAGAAAATGAAGTTGTGTGATTTATTTTGAAAATTAATGTAGTAATGATTTAGACAAATGACAGCCCAGCTCAAAAGTATTAATATGAACTGAGGTCAAAAGGATAAATTCAGTCTTCTGTTTAGTTCTCAGTTTCAATAAAATGTTGCAAGAGGGCTGCTTTAGCTGAGTATGTAAAAGGAGACATTAATGTTAAAAATTAATTTAACCCTTTAGACTTTAGAATAGTGTATAACCAAGTAGATGTGTGCAAAACTTCTCAGCACTCATTTTTTAAAACTTAGAGACACAGTTGGAAATCAGTTGTTTTTTTTTTGCTGAAGACTTTTACACACATCTAATGCAATATTATTATGAAAATATATTCTATTATATTATCTGTTATTACCATTCATACAATATGAAATGCAGTAATTTGATCACATTTCCAATCATAATCAAGACTTAACAAATTCATTAAGACAAAGATAAATCTTAGTTTTTTGTAAAGGTTCCCAGCACTCTTTTTTTAAAAAACAGAAACCTAATACAGGGGGTCCTTGACTTACAACAGAGTTCCACTCCTAAGAATCATCATAATGTGATTTTCCATGTAAGTCGGAACATACCTACAATTTTCTATGAATAAGCACTTACGTCGCCTGTCCTAATTCAATAGTAAAGTAATAATCTAGAACATAACACATTTTTATGACATATATCACATGTTCAAAGATGTGATTTTTATCCTTGATAATCATTGTGACAGTTGAATAACTTCAATCAAGCAACTGGCCAATGTTTGTCACCGTTTTTCCTTTTCAGAGCATTTAATAATGTCTAATTTCGCTTTGATGGTGATGGATTTCCTTTTCTTCAAAGCACTGCCATCAGAATTGCTATGCTTAGGGGCCATAATGAAGGGCAATAAGTTTCCACAAACACAACACAAATGAAAGAGAGTGAATACACGACAATCCAATAAGGCGTGCAACCAGGACTCACGCTGCATACCTCACTCTAGTGCTGTATGACAATGTATTCTTCCACTGTGCCATTTTTCTTTTACCATACTGTTTGCATCAAATGTACAAGACAAACGATATAAGTCAAGATTAATGGAAATTACACAGTAACCACAAATCGTTGCATGTTAAGACTGTCATAACCCAGAGACTTACTGCATTACTAACATTCACAAGAAAATGTAAACATCTTTTTGTGTAAGAAAATTCATGTAAAACATTCCTTTTAATGAAGAGTATAATGGTAAATTGAACATTTTCTTATAATTAAAAAAGAAATCATTTATTTGTTGTGCTAAAACACTAATTGCATATTTCCTGATTTCATAATTTGGAGTTGATTTACATACATGCACAAAATATTCTGATAAGCCCTAGTAAAAATGTTATAAATATCAATTAGTTCCACAGGTGTTGACAATATTATCCTTTATCACAGACTTCTTCTCTTTCATCATCCATTTTCTGTATCTTCTCATTCGCTTCCTTATCGTTTCCAATCTTCCTTGCTCTTCAATATTTTTCTTTTATACAAATATGGATTATTTTCATATTAAAAAAAGGAATATGTAATACCAAATATTTTTTACTGCATCATCTCATTTAATAATTTTAATGTATTAGAATTTTTATACCTTTCTCTCACTACCTACCTTTCAATCTTTGTTTATCTCTTGCTATGCAGCCAATAAACTTGTTTCTTTATGTTTTTCTTTCATCTCCACTCCTTTCCCTTCTCTAAAATGAAGTGCCAAAAAATTACAGACAACCGTACATTGTATGGTTTTGCCCTCTCCCAAGTGTAGAAATGAACTCACCCAGATGATGTATGTGTGATATAATAGGTAAAGAGGTAGTGTAGCTGTGGCAGTCATGAAAGACAAGATTCAAAACCGTGTGACTGCTGAATGATTATTGGGATCAGAAAGCTAGAATACTATCCCCAAAGTGCTCTAAGATTTTTCTTAGGTAAAAGAAATAAGGATATACCATGAACATGGTAATTCTGTACAGACATCAGTGGCACAGAAAAACTGCAGCTAAGCACAGGTGATGAGAAACAAGTCTACTGGCAACTAATAAGGATAAAAAACTACCTAACAAATGACAGTATTACAGCAAATCACATCCCAATTCAATGCTAGTGCTATTCAACCCATCAGTCAATGCAGTGTATAGTATACATTGCATTCCATAGGGTTTTGTAGTCATCAACCAAGAAGGGTACCATTATTGACATGATGACATCAGTTAATGTGCATTACCTGTGCCAGAGAACATTGCCATTGGACTGTGGTCAACTCTCATCTGGTCAGACACATCATAATTCTAGATCTTTGGGTAGTTAGTAAAGTTTGTGTATAAAGGAAATCAGATGAAACTATGGACCCAGCCTATCAGCAGGGTGTCATGAAACCTAAGGGAGTGGGACATGTTCTGATTGTAAAACTAGTGTCTATTTTGACAGGTTTGACAAACATAGAACACACTGCAGTACCACTTGGACCCCTTAATGATGGTCATACATCTTGGTTGTGACAGTTTGTTCCAGCAAGATAATTCAATATCTATCATGTGCGGAAGATATAAAACTAAATTCCAAGTACTCTAATGTCCTCTACAGTTCGCCAGATTTGAATCCTATTAAACATATTTGGGACATGTTGCTGACATCCTTAAATTAGCTGCAGTTACACCCAACAAACAAAACTTGGTTATGGATATCCCTAGATAAATATGCATATGCAATTGCGCCATGACATATCAAGTATAGACACCATGACATATCAAGTATTTAGATAAAGTGAAAGGCAACATGTTACTGAGTAGAGGCCTCTAATTTTTTGACACTTCAGTTTATATATATATATTTCTTTTAGTTGGTTTTCATGTTCCAGTGTTTTTACATGCTATCTTTCCACTTTCTTTTCACCCTCCTATCTCTTGATATTTCTCAATATCTTCCTGTTTAATACACCGTATATACTTGTGTATCATGAAACTTTTGAAGACCTAATTTTGAAGCTAATTTTAAGGGGGTCGCATCATACACAAGATATAAAATTAGCATATGTACTGCTGGCCCTGGCTACACTGTTGACCAAACCATATATCCATTTACTGTAGTAAAAACGTACAGCTGTATTCAAAATAAACATTGTATGTTACACAAGTATATACAGTACTTCTCAATTAAAAAATGTGATTTCAGCTCAGAAAGACTGAGGAATCAAGAAGACACTACACTTTGATTTTAGAGAAAAAAGCATATAAAGTACATGCAGACGCAGAATAGAAATACAGATTCTTTAGAGCAAATATCCATTGTTGAAATAAACTTAAATAGTAACAATTACCCTGCTCCAAAATAGCACCTGTTCCTCAGGAAGCAGTAAATGATACTTGACTATGTTAAATCTGTCCCAATATTAGTTTCAACAAAAAATACAAACCTTTTCTTCTTTTCAAGTTGTGAAGAAATAAAAAATTAATGCAAACATGAAGTATCTGATATGAACTTTGCAAAAAGAAAAAAAATTAAGCTAAATTTAGCCATTAAAATGAGTTATACCTGCACAAGTGTGTTTATCACAAGTACAGGTGTATGTGTAATTTGTATATATGGGGAATTAACAGACATAAGTGCTTGGGCCCATTTTTGGTGAAAAATAGGTTAAATTTACTAAACATTTGTTTATTTCTGGTACTGTCTTCCTAAGTCATTATGTCCATCTATCCTATTGTTTAAGGGGCTGTTTAAGATCATTCTAAAATGTCCATTATGTATATTAGTTGTTAGGCCTTGATATGTGGATTTATATGCATTTTATGTGACTCAACCTTATTATGGGCAAATAGCCAAGTGGGTAGAACATTCACTTTCTGATCATGAGACTCAAGTTTGAATCTTACCATGCTCAATCTCTCAGGAAGTTGCATTCTTGATGCTATCAGCCTAGAAAGACAATCCCAGCATATCAGAAAGTATCTGAAAACTATACCACGGTTTGAGTAAAATTAGGTGTTGTTTGTTCATCAATGGTTGTGCTAGCACAAAGTCACAAGTCATCGAAACCAAGGGTTTGAGTGAACTGACCTTGTTTAAACTGCTGATCACACAAGATAAACTGTAACTAAAGTCTGCTAAGCATTGTTTGTAGTAAAACTACAGATAGGCTCTGAACAAACACAAATGTGCCAGAGCCGGCGTCTGCAACAGGGATTGGTTAGCCACCCTAGCAGACAGATATGCTCAGAAATGAGTGGTCAACCATTATGTAATTGCATTCTAAATTGTAGATATGTATGTATGTGCATACACAAATAAATGCTGTTTGTTTACAAAATGCATTATCTGTGTGTGAACACCTAGTTGTGTGCATTTAAGTAGTAAAGTGTGCGAATAGAGGTGTGAGTGCACATGTGTCTTTTTAATCCAACTAGTATAAGGTAGGGTAAATATAACCCTACATGAAACAGTGAGAAGAAAGTAGAAGACCAAATGGGAGAAGATTGTCCTTTTCCCCTACCCAATGCTTTGATGTAGTTAGGAAAGGTCAAGCAAAGAGGGTAACGTAGTACATCTTCTGAGTGAGACATGCTAGATTAGAAAGGCCATAAAATGAATGTGTCAACAAACATAGGGAAAATGCGTCATTTTCTTTCTTTCTTTTATTAATGAGAAAGATCAACAATAAGTAATTTTAAATGACACTAGAGGGAGAAAGGCAACAGGAAAGAGAATTAAATAAGAAAGAGAGAAACATTTTTTTTTATCTGAGGAAGATAACAGTAACTTCAAGAGAGACTGAAAATAAAGGTGGTAAAAAAAGAAAAAATAGGCCAAGAGAAAAGTCTTTATGCTGTGCTTCTCTATGTTGGGAGACGAGAAGACAAAAGTTTTTTTCCCCCACTTTTTTCTGTAAAAGGGAAAAATCCGTAAATTAATAAAATAAGAGAATTATAAAGATTGTAGAATGTGTATAAGAGAGAAAGAGACAATTTTCATAAAAAGGAAAAATATTACTTTCTTTATCATCTTGAGCAGAAAAATGAAATTAGATTGAAGAACTGGGAATTAATATGTATGTTATTGTTAAGTGTGTACTACAGAAAGGTAAGGAGTGGCAGCGACACTTTTCTTCTTGAAGGAACAACACCAAAAATGATTTAGATTGCTGCAATGTCGCAATGAATTTCCACTTGAGAGATATCTTTATCTAAAAAAAGTAATATTGACTAAATGCACTTTTAAGTGTTACAGAATAATATAACCCACTTATAAGTATAGAGTACAAGTTAAATGTTAATTATTTAAACCATAAATGAAATTTTCATAAAAATGTGTCCAGTCTAAGACCCAAGTATATATGTCTTTTGAATTTGATTAAAGAGAAATGAGTAAATAAGAAAATGAACCCTTATTTTTTTTCTTTGACTGGGCAATTTTTTTTATAATTTAGTCTAATGAGTAACTGTACATAAAAAAAAAATCTTTTTGCATTTGCCATTTTCAATGTCGTTTATTTATAAGCAAATTGGGAGACATTGCAGAGATATTTCTTTTCTGTAAAAAAACAAACAATTGTCATCCAAGAACCTGACAGTTTTCAATATCACTGTTATTTACAAACATTCATAAATTAGTCAACACAATGAGGAAATATATTTTTTTTCTTTGAAATTAAAACTGAAAAACGTTTGTCATTAAAGACATGTGTCTCAATTGTTGTTCCATTACTGGTGATCTAGTTTGAAACCTATCGCACACACAAGCATGCCTGAACATATACAAATGTTTGCTTAGCTTAACTTAGTCTGGTAAAAAGTTTTACACACACACATACACACAACTATGTATGCATTTATATGCCATAGGTAACAGCAAGTTTATTCATATTTATTTAAGACACCATTTTACATTGGGTTTCACTTTGATGCTCATCCATCAACATGCTTTCTGTAGTGTTAAATGTGTGCATGTGAACATATGTATACATGTGGAAACAGCATGAGAGAGAGAGAGAGAAGCATGAAGGTGGGTTTTTCTTTCTTTCAACTTTTCTCAATTTATAACACTGAGACATCTCAGAAAGAAGTGATGTAGGGAAAGAGTATGAAAGTATGAACAATAGAAACTGGATGACACCAAAAAAGAAAAAAAAAAGAATCCATTTGAGGGAAGTAAACAAAGAGCATCAAGGAATTTTTTTCTTTCTTAAACAGGTGAAAGTCCCAGAAAGCTTAAAATTAATGTCCGAAGAGAAAAGAAATAAGGAAAGATAATATGAACAGGCTCTTTTAACACACAGATATCTATATGGCTCACAATATACCAGCCATTAATACTGCTAACAACAACAATAGTAAATACAAATGTAATCTATATGAAGACAGTAAATTAAATTGTCGATCATACCATGAGCAAATGCAGCAAATTGGCTCAGGAGTCCAAGAATAGACATGATTGGGTGATTTCACCCTGTAAACTGAGGGTACATGCACAAACCAGAAGCTGACACAGAGAAGAAGAAAAAATAAAACCCTATGAAACTTTGAAGTCCAAATCCATTTCTCAATCCAAACTTGAAGGCTGGATTTAGTAACTGTAAACAAAGAGAAGAAGACTTGTCAGAGAGTGGAAGGCACTTTTTTTCAACAAAGACTGAAATTGAAATAAAGTGGAAAAGATGGACAAAGAAAGACTCATTAAGGGGGAAATGAAAAATGTGGAACACAGATATGACACTTGTTGTATCTGTCATACATCAGAGAGATCTGAAAGTTCCAAATGGTCATATAAATTCAAGGAGTAAATATAAAGTCATCCAGATGACATAATTACTAAAATTAGCAAGAATATTGAGAAAAAAATGTTGGAATAATGAAGAGATTTGATTTACTGTTTCTTGGTCTCCAATGAAAGCCATCAGATATTATGGTGTGAAGACTCAACACCTTACATCATAATCATTGCAAAAACATCATTGTCCTGTTATGACCCATTGATGGATTGATTTTTCTGCCAAATCACGGAAGGACCAAAAAAACAAAAAAAAGAAAGAAAAAGAGAGAAAGGAAGAGAAGGTCAGTGAGGGAAGAAAGTACAGAATTATAAATTGCTTAGACATGACATGAAGGTGTACAACACAAATGTGTGAAGAATGAATTCCCACTCCCACTTCTTCTCTTTCTATGACTGACAGGAATGATTTTTCAGTATAGAACAGTCCTAAAATAAACCCAAAGAGAAAAACAGAGAAAGAAGAAAAACCAATTCAATTTGCTTTTCATTTAATTTCTTTTTTGTCAGAAACAAAATAAAGAATTTGAAATGTTGGCTAAGAAAGAAAAAAAACAAACTGACTCCCAATACGCATACTTCTTCCGATTAATATAATGACTTATTTTGATTACACTTCTGTAAGAGAAAATAGATAATTCAAAAAGAAAGACCTCTGCTCCAAAGGGTCCAAAAGTGATACCCTGTGTATGCGTTTGAGAAAGGGAGAGAGAGGAAGATTGTAAAAATTAATGCCTCTATATAATATTTACGAAGGGATATTAATAACATGAAAGAAATTCATCTTTTTCCTTTTCATTCTTACTTTTTTTTAGACCTGCGGACCATAAATATAACAATGTTGTGTGTGTGTGTGTGTGTAAACTAAATATATATATATATATATATATATACACACATGTATGTATGTATGTATGTATGTATGTTTGTGTGACAGAGAGGGGAAACATGGGTAGCCATAATTAAAAAAAAGAAGAAAAATGCTTCTTTCTTGCAGTTTATTTGAAAGGCAGAAAAGACTTCAAGATTAGCTGGAGCTTAAAATAAAGGAAGGTTCTAAGAGAGAGCATTCAGCAAAATGTCTTTCTTTCATCTTTTTTTAGCGACAGAGAGAAGTACAGATTAAAAGGAAAATATGGATGATGCGTCGAATCTGATATTACAATGTGAGAACAAAATGAACGGGTAATAAACTGAGAAAATTCAGAAAGACTTTTCTTATTTTCTTTGTAAAATTAAGAAAATATAATAGGAGAGTATTTCAGGGGGTGGGGTGAAAAGTGATAGAAACAAAGAGAAAAAGAAAGCATAAGACTAATTATGTTAGGACAGTGCATAAAGATTCAGTATAAAAGATTGGCAGGAGAGAGAGAGAGAGCATTAAAGAAGAAAAGAGACAGAGAGAAAATGGCACTCTTCTTTTATTAGGCAAAGCATTGGGCGGGGGGGGGGACATTCAAGACAAAAAAAACCTATAATGCATACATACATTGGAGAGAGGCAGAAAGACATTTTGGAAGGGAAAGTGAAAAATAAGAAAAAGGAAGAAAAAAACATTCTTCTTTTATTGTTGACTGATGTGAATTGGGAGACAAGAGAAGGGTCAATATACTGACAGATAACAGGAGACATAAAGGCAAGAAAAGGAAAGCAAGAATAAGTGTTTCTTTCTTTTTCATGGTCAGACAACAGATACTTTCAGATTAAAAAAAAAACAAAAAGAAAATGGGAGTAAGAAAGAGAGCAAAAATATTGGGTAAGCAAGAGAAGAAGCCTTTTTCTTTGACCATAACAAGAAGGGTCTTCAAAGGTATGTAAAAGCAGAGAGAGAGAGAGAGAGAGAGAGAGAGAGAGAGAGAGAGAAATAATGATTGATAGAGGAAGAAAGGAAAGGTGGGGAAAAACAAAGAAAACGTTCTTTAACAGACACGATAGACCTCCAAACTAGAGGAAAATCTTAAAGGAATGCAAAAAGACAGAGAATTATAAATGTAGGAAATTAAAGAAACAAAGTTCTGAATAGAGAAAAAACATTTTTTTCTACAAAAGAAAAAGTCCACCAATTTACGGAGGGCATAAAAAGAGAAGAAACAGTGGGAGAAAAAGAAAAAGGAAAATTTTTCTTTTTTTTTTTTAAAAGCACAAAAGTGTGACAGAAAGGAGAGGTAGAAGGTGTTAGTGGAACGTTATCAAAAACTAAAAGTAAAAATATAAAAAATATGGAAAAATAGGAACTAAAGGAAGAAAATTATGAAAGGTGGAATGAATACCGAAATAAGAATGGGTATTGTAATTTTATTGAGGAAAAAGAGAAAAAGACATTATTGTGATAGATTGACAGAAATGGAAAGAGAAAAAGATGAGAGGGGGAAAAAGAAGATAGAGGGAATCAAAGGACTGATTGGAAATAACACATCTATATATGTATGTATGTATGTATGTATGAATGTGAATGAAAATGAAATGAAGCTGTTGTACATTGATAGAGTTAAAGAAACAAGTGTATTTGTGAACGCATGCATGTATATGTGAATATATTGCGATATAGAATCAAGTTAAAAACAAAAAAAATGATTGAATGAATGAGATGAAGACCTGCCACATGCATTCCTATATATACAAATGCATAAAGAAATTCTAAACTAGAATAGGATAGATGTCTTAAACAGATAGAACATAGCAACTAGACTCAAAGTGGGGGAAAACATATAAATATATATTGAGAAATGACATTAGATATAGACAAAAGTGTGTATGGCACGTAAGGAGTATTGTCACAAAAGATGACAGATGTATATAACTATCTACAAATTCTTCTCATATATATATATATATATATATATATATATATATATATATATATATATATGCACACACACATTTTATATATATATATATATAATGTGTGTGTGTATGTGTGAAGTGGGGATTGAATTTAGTAAAAGAAGAGAGTTAGAAAGTGTGAAGAACATATTTTCGTGGGAAATAGAAATGAAAATGAACAGATATTTTTATAATACAATATTTCAAGAGGTAACTTTTTAAAACAATAAATTAAAAACAAAGAAAAAAGAAAATTTAATTAATACATAGGAAAAAAAGCAGGTAAATAAATTAGAAGTAAAGAGAAATAGAAAGAGAGAGAGAGGCACGTGTTGCCATAGTCACATGCACACTCTTTTTAAGAAGAGTGTTGATAAAAAAAGAGGGGAAGAAAATAAGAGATATCATTAAGGAGATAGAGTGTGTGGGATGATAACAGAAAACGAAGATATTAATAGTGCGTGCGTGAGTGTGTGTGTGTGTTTTGACCGATTGGAAGAGAAGGAAAGAAAAGGTTTTCTCCAGATAAAGCAGGGAAGAAACGATTATTGATGATAATAGAAAGGGATCTCAGGTGGAAGGAGAGAAGTAAGCATAGAACTTTAGGTAAGAAGAGATGATAAGGAAGGAAAAGTTAATAGAAGAAAATAAAGGAAAAAGGAGAGAGAAAGAAAGAGAGAGAGAAAGAAGAAACCCTCCTGTCATATAACTTTTCTTTGCTGAGACAGCAAAAAAGAGGAACAGAACAGAGAAAAGGGATGATCAGAATACATGCATGTTATAGCAAAAGGAAAGTGAAGTAGAGGTAGAAAGAGAGAAATGGAAGAAAGTGGGTATGGAAAACTGACAATAGATGTAAATTACGATGATATGTACATGGAGATTTAGGGAAGGGATGTGGGAAAGGAAGCATGTGTTGGAGAATTAGTAAATGAGTTTATATATATATATATATATATATATATATATATATATATATATATATATATATATATATATATTATATATATATATAAGTATACTTTTTGTGTGTGCGTGCGTATTTCTGTTATCTACTTTAACTATTTATTTGCACATACTTACGTTTTAAATATGTGTGCGTGTGTAAGCAAGGTGTTCCTTCTTAATGTGCAAATTTGTATTGGAATTATGCGCCTGTTCAGATATGAACACTAAGACATCTGTATGTAAAAATGTGTATGGCATTACGTCAGATCAATATCATACACTGCATATCTGTGCGTATAAATTTAACACACACAACTCGTACATGTATGTGTGCGTGTACACAAGTATATGTACAATGTACATACTTTTTTACGTAAACGCGTGCACGTTCTGTATATTTGATGTGTGTGCATATGGTTACATTTAGAAATTTACAGAGTTTTTAGATGTATAAATAAAATGTGTGTAACTGTTTGTGAATGACTGCAGATATATGTGCACTGTGAACGTATGCAAGTTGCATTAGATGTGACATGTATGCAGTATTTTCGTAACGGAATGGGGAAGAAAAGAAAAGAAGTACATGACATGAAGAGGAAAAAAAGAAATGGGAGGTGTGAATAGATGGATAAAGAGCGGGACAAGTCCATTACAAAAAAAAAAAAGAAAGAAACGAGGAGGGGGGGAGAGAATTAGCGAAAAAAAAGGGAGATCGAAGAACTTAGGAAGAAGTAAAAGGAAAGCAAAGCAAACAAAAAAAGATACTAGAAGAAAAGAGCGAGTTGACTAATCAAAATATAAAGAGGGGACTGAGCAGTGAAGAGAGAGACAGAAAGGAAAAGATTCAGAGTCAAATGTTCAGATGAAGTGTTACTGAGTGTTATGTTTAGAGAAGGAAAGATAAAGACGAAAACGGAAAATGGGGGGAAAAGGAGAACATACAAAGTTGAATCCCCTGAGTAATAGAAACACGTGTTTCATAAAACTGAAAAGGTTAGGTAATGAAGGAGTAAGCAAGAAGGAAAAAGAGAATGGTGGAATAAAGAAAGAGCGTCATAGCATGGAAGAACGCAAGTAGTGAAAGAGAAACAAACCACGAATTAAATCGCACACACTGAAGAAGAAGAAAGGTCACGAATATGAAAGACAGAATAAGTGAAAGGGAGTGAAAGAAAATGATGAACTGATAAATCTGCAAAGAAAAAAAAGTGATATGAACGAGATTGAAAGACGGTGAAGAGAGGTGTTTACTGTTTCCATAGTCACATCTCACAAGTAGGAAAAGATTAACTTTAGAAAGAGAAGCGCAAACAAAGCTGATAAGAAAAAGAACGAAAGACAACGGTGAGGGGGAATGAAAAAATAGAATTGAATGAACAAACAAACAAACGAAGAAAGAAAGAATGTCAGTGAAATAAAGCCACTTTGAGCTCAGAAAATGTATGAAGGGAAGGGTGGGGTAAATCACACAAGGAAAAAGACCTAATGGGGAGGACAAGGGAAGACAGCGTAAAGGGACGATTTGCCCTCATAACACACACACACACACATATATATATATATATATACAAACTAGGGTAGAAAAAGATGAAGAGAACGAAGAGAGGGGAGGGAGACAAGAAGACAGAATTGATAGGTTTCGGTTGCTAAAGAAAATCAGAGGGAGAACCTGTTCGTCGCCAACGTCGTCCACATTGGCGTCAAGTGCGCGACGAGGGAGAGAGGAAAGTGAAGGCAACAGCTTCGCAAGACTGAGTAGGAAGAGAAGTGGAGAGAGGGAGTGAAAAGTAACAGCGTAGCACAATAAAGCCTGGACGAGGCAATGGGGGAGGTGAAGTGAAGAGAAGAGGCGGATAAAGATGGTGACTTGATACGGGAGTAGGGATAGGAGAAAACGTTGTTTATTCTGTTTTCTCGCCCCCTCTCTTTTTCTTTCTCTCTCAGTAACGTGTGAGAGTTGAACAGAAAAAAAATAAGCTAAGCACTTGAGAAAGGTAAGGCGGGAGAGAAATGGAAAGGAATGTAGAATGTGGCAGAAAAGATATAGAGCATGAAATAGTTAGAGAGGGAGAGTGAAAGAAATAATGTTGAAAAAAATAAAGTAAAAAAGTATTATTGGAAAATTGGGACTAAGAGCAAAAGAGAGTAGAGGTATGATTGATTGATTGATTTGATAGATAGATAGATAGATAGATAGATATGAGCAGACTGGGATAGATAGATAGATAGATAGATAGATAGATAGATAGATAGATAGATAGATAGATAGATAGATAGATAGATAGATAGATAGATAGATATGAATAGACTGGGATAGATAGATAGATAGATAGATAGATAGATATGAATAGACTGGGATAGATAGATAGATAGATAGATAGATAGATAGATAGATAGATAGATAGATAGATAGATAGATAGATAGATAGATAGATAGATAGATATGAATAGACTGAGATAGATAGATAGATATGAATAGACTGGGATAGATAGATAGATAGATAGATAGATAGATAGATAGATAGATAGATAGATAGATATGAATAGACTGGGATAGATAGATAGATAGATATGAATAGACTGGGATAGATAGATATGAATAGACTGGGATAGATAGATAGATAGATAGATATGAATAGACTGGGATAGATAGATAGATAGATATGAATAGACTGGGATAGATAGATAGATATGAGCAGACTGGGATAGATAGATAGATAGATAGATAGATAGATAGATGAACAGACTGGGATAGATAGATAGAATAGATAGATAGATAGATAGATAGATAGATAGATAGATAGATAGATAGATAGATAGATAGATAGATAGATATAAGTAATGGGAAAAAACTTGATTAGCTGTCGTTATAGACAGTATAAGGAGAGAAATATATTGGTGTCTGACGCGGGGTATGGAGTGGGAGAGTAAGGGGGAAAAGAACTATATAATTCCTGGCTGAAGTTGGGAGAAAAGGAGAAGTGAGATGGTAGCTTAGATAGACCGAATCTCGAGACAAGAGATTTTGAAGGTGGTTTGTGCATAGAGAAGAGATGGAATGGAAGGAAGAGGAGGGAGTGGAAAAGATAAAAGATGGAGGGTAAAGCGCTAAGAAAGAGAGGGAGCTGTGCACCGGCATTGGGATAAAGAGAGCAGGAGGAAGGGGAGGAAAAGAAAGATCGGGTCAGGGGAAGGAAGGGGGAAATTCAGACAGAGCTGGGCGTATAAAAAATAGAATGAAGAGAAGATGAAAAGAGAAATGAGAAAACACTCAAAAAAATGAATACAGAAGAGAGCAGAATGAAAAAAAAAGGCACTAAGTCGAGAAAGATAATAATAGTATTTCTCTCCAGTTTCGATGCCTAAAAATTTTAGGCATCGAAACTGGAGAGAAATCAAGGGAGAAAGAGTATGGCTTTGCTTGAGAGAAAAATAGAAAGCGATAGATAGAATGAAGACATTACCGTTTAAGAACGAGGATGAGTCTGCGTGTGTGTGATAGAGAAAGAAACGAACAAACCAAGAGAGGGAGAGAGCATAAGGGAAAAGAATGGGCGAGGTAAAGGAAAAAAGACTTGAGTGAGTCTGAGTCGTATATAGATTATAAAATGTTGAAATTAAATAGACAGAACAAGAGAAGGAAAGAACAAAGAATTACGTTAGAGGGGAACACATAGGAACGAGTAAAATTGTGTTCGGGGTGAAAGAAAAAATAACCTCGAAATGAATTAAAAGAGAGAGAGAGGAATGTATAAGAGAAAAAAGCTAGAGAGAGAGAAAAAAGAGACAGCAAATGATAGGATGAAATCATCAAAAGAAAGCAGATAGAAGGGGGTGGAGAAATCAGTTAAGAGAGAAAAAATAATAGAACCAGAGAGGAGAGGCGTAAAGAGTGTAAAAGAAGAGGAGGAAAAGGTAAGCGATAAGAGAAGAAGAGACACAATTCAAAAGCAGGAAGAGAAGGGTAACTTGCTTGAGTAAGAAAATTAAAGAAAAGGGAAAGAAAGACGTAATGCAACAAATGAGAAAGGAAGAAAAGAAAAAGACAGAAATGGATTGAAAGAAAGACAAGAAGGTTTGAGGAAAAAGTTTGGGAAAAAAAGGAAGAGAGAAAATATAGAAATAGGAAATTAGCATGAGAAGAGAATAAAAGCCAATCATAAGAAGAAAACTGAATTGAAGGACAGAGAGGAGACCAATCAGAAAAGGATAAAAAGAGTGAAAAGTCAGAGAATAGAAGAATAACTGTGTAAAAAGAAATAGAAGAAAGGGTAAATGTTAAGACAGGAAAGGAGAGTGGAAGAAGGGGAGGAGAAAAGTGACATTCGCTGTAGATTACAGACCGGGGAGAAAAGAAAAAGAATTATAATGACGCGGGTGGCGGTGAAGAAGCAAAACGACATAGAAAACAAGAGAAGAAATTGCTCAGAGAAAAATTGGATATAAAGAAATTAAATACAAATGGGAAAATGAAATTGAAAAAAGAGAGCGAAATAAAATTGACAGATGAAGTAAAAAGAGAATAAGTGAAATATAGTGGTGATGGTGGTGGCACCGAGGGGGAAACAGTGCTCACTCACATAAACGTGAGTTGTTGAGGGTGAATAGAAAGAGAAAGGAAGGAAGGAAGGACTAGAGAGAGAGTAAGTGCGGATAGTATAAGAGGGAAGAAAGAGAGCAAGAGGAGAAAAAGGAAAACGAAATACGAAGAAAAAGTAAATGAGAGAGAGACAGAGACAGAGACAGAGACAGGGGGAAAGAGAGGAAAGTAACTGAAAGCAAGACATACATAAAAGAAAACGTATAGCTAACAATATAAAAAAGTGAAGAAAAATTAGACAAATTTAGACATAGACATACAGACACAAGAGAGGATGGCAATAATAAATGAAAAAAAGGAAGATTGAAAGAAGTCGTATGACAGATACTGAGAGTGAGAAATAATGAAAGAAAGATAACAGATATTAGAAGAGGGAACAGAACAGAAAGTGAGGGGAAAAGAGAGGTAGGTACTGATAAGAAAAAGTAAAGAAATAAGTGATAGATAGATAGATAGATAGATAGATAGATAGATAGAAACTGAAATAGATTGGTATGAGGTCGATAGAAAGACACAACAAAGAGGAGAAATATCGAGATTTCTAAAGACAGAGTGGCATAGACAGAAATAGACACAGTCATAAAAAAGGGTAGAATAATATAAGGAAATGAAAAAATAAGCAGCTCAAAGGGAGGATGGCAAAGAAAAGAAACAGTGAGAGAAACGGTATGGAAATCAAGAAAAATGGTCATTGAAAGAAAACAAAAAACAAAAAGCTGCTGAGGGAGTGGCAAAAAGACCGAGAAAATTTTTAAAAAAAGAAAAAAAAAAAAAAGGAGAAAATAAAAAAAAAGGTTTTAAAAATGACGAATGAATATGAAAGAAAGAAATGGAAAATAGGAAAAAGAAATTATTGAGAAAAACAAACGCGGGCGTCTAAAGTGAAAGAAAATGGCCAGGGAAAAAATGTAAATAGCTAAAAAGGAAAGAGCATAGGAAAAGAAGCACACTCAAGCAAACAAAAGAGTAACAAAAAAAAGGAGGGGGCGGAAAGTATAAGGAAAAAGGGACGTGGGTTGGTAGTGGAAAAATATTGGCGTAGATTGTAGGAGATAAAAGAGAAATGAAGAAAATGAAGACAGAAAGAGAAACGAAGCAGGAAAAAAGCTAGCATTGAAGACTAGTAGCAATGGCTGAGGATATAAATGGGGGGAGTGGAAGGATTAGGAGGGGAAGAAGAAAAGCGAAAACCAGAATTGAATAAAAGAAGAAAAGACAAAGGAAAAGAAGAGGAGAGGAAGGTAGGGCGTCGAGTCATCACTGGAGAGAAAGTGTAGGAAAAGGTCGGAACAAAGAGAAGGCATTGAAATCGGTTTTGCAGAGAAGAAAGGAAGGAGAAGTGGCGGAGAGTTAGAAAGGATAGAGATAGCATAAAGTGGGAAAGTGAGGAGAAAAGAATAAAACTAAAAAAAGGATGGGAGAAAGAGAAAATGTGATCAAATGAAAGACAAAAAAGATGATGAAGAGAAGACTAAGAGTAATGAGTGAAAGCGAGATAAGTAAAAGATGCGGTGTGGGGATGCAGGAGAGGATGAAAGGAAAGAGAAAAAGAAAGACGAGCAAAAAAGGGAGAAGTATAAAGAGAAGCTAAAGGGTAGACAGAGAAAAAGAAAAAGGAATAAAAAAAGAAAAGGAGGGATCGGAAATATTTACAACGACTAAGTAGGAGGAGAGAATAAATGAGAAGAAGGAAGAGAAGAAATTGATAAGGAGAGGAAAAATAGGAGGAGCGAGAGGAAACATGAGTAATGGAGGAAATTGATTAGTGAGAGGAGGAAGGGTTTGCGAGAGACGAGGAGAAAGGAAGGGGAGGAAATGCGACAACGCAAACAAGGGATAGAGAAAAAGAGAGTGAAAAAAGAAAAACGAGATTGAAACGTGACAAGAATGAACAAAGTGGGTAAAAAGAGCGAGAAGGAGAGGAAAGAGTTGGAAATAAGTTAAAGAAAGATGAATACGACATGGGCAAGTCAGTGTGTAAGAAATAAATAAATAATAAAATGACTTCTACTGGCCTGAGAAGTTATTGAAAAAAGGGAGAGAGAGTAAGAAAATACATGAAAGAAAGTAAATGCTAAAATTACAAGGAATGAAAAAAAATGATGAAATGAAGGGGAATAAAAAATGGAAAATTAAAAACTCGGAGTCGAAAAAATTCAAATAAAAAAAGAAAGAAGTAGTCAAAGAAGCAAAAAGAATAAGAAGAGAGAACGAGAAAAACAAGAGGTTTTTAAAAAAAATGGGGAGAAACAAATAGGAAGAGAATGGAGACGGCGGAGGGGAGATAAAATGAAGGAGAAATAATTTGTCGGGTGAAAAATAAAGGACAGTGTCATAAAGCAGAATGGAAAGAAGGAGAGGGAGGTATAGATAGAAGAGGAAGAGGATAAGGGAGAGTAAAAAAGAGAAGGACAAGAAATGAAATAGAGTAGGGTTGTCTGTTCGGAGAAGTAGCAGGAGGGTGGAGACTTAGAGCAGTATACGAATTCATCGTTACACGCATTTGCTCGCTCGCCACAGAAGAAGAGAAGGTTTTTTATTAGACAGAGATCTCTGAGCTCTCCTCGGAAGAACGAGCGCTTTTCTACAGAGAGAAGAACAGTAAGAGAAAGGACACACACTGTAGCCGTCACAAAAAGAAATATTTTTGGAAGCCACTGTTCGTGCCGCCAAACAAGTAAGTACAATACTTTTACATTTTTTTTATTCTTTGTACTTTGTAAAGCAAAAATACTTATTTCCTAATCATTGATCAAATTTTTAGTCATATACTTTTTTTTTAAGTTAAGTTAGATTTTGCTTTTTTTTGGTTGTATAAGTGACAGCCTAACTAGAATTTGTGGAATGTTGACAAAAAACTATTTATGAAGTTACGGGATGATTAACTTAAATTTAATTAAATCATGCTTGTTAAAGTAGAAATAGACAACAAACTAAACAAAACAAGAAAATTAATGATGTATAAAATATTTCGCGTAAAGTTAAGTAAGAAGTCTTTTTTGTATGAAACACATGTTTAAGTTTCCATTTATTTTGTAAACTAAAACCTTTTTTAAACCGATGTCTGATATAAGGTCCGGTTTCCGGATGAATATTACCACAAACAAAATTACTTGACATAGACCAGAAAAGCAAAAAAAAAAAATATGTATTGTAGACTCCTTTATCATTTTTTTTTTTTTTTTTTTTTTTTTTCATTCCGTTTTTGTTTTTTTTTTGTTCACTGTTTCTTTGTGAACTTCTAAGAACCCAAGATAGACAGTTAAAAAAGTTTTCCTTTTAAAACCGCGTACACATCGGTAAGGGTACTGTACATCTTTTTAAACTTTGGAAATATATCAGTCGGTGGGGGACGGCCCTACATTTGAATAGAGAGAAAAAGAGAATGCACGCAAACTCGGGTGGTTCAGAAAGATACTAACACATGATCTTATCTCCTTAGGGTACTGTTTGAGATGTGTGTATTTTCAACCACATGCGTGTGGTGTGGTGTAATTATACCTGTCCTTAAATCACATTTTCAAAACTGACACAATTTATTTACATTCCTCATAAGTTTACTTTTTAACTGGAATATACTCTAAAATTGCAATCGATCAAAAAAAGAAAACCAGTATATACAAAAAAAAAAAAGAAAAAAAAGTGTACCCGTATCAGAGAGAGGTTAAAAATAGAGGTAGGTGTACAACACACACACACACATACACACACACATTCCAAGAAATATTTAATTTACTTACTACAACTACATACATACATACAGCTCTCTAGCCCCCACTATTTCCTTAGTTCTTGCTCTGTGTTTGTCGGATACTTAGGCACAGATCCGCCTTTCTCGCACAGAGTGGGTGATTTTGTTTTGTGGTCCTTTTATATGCGCATATATATTGTTCCTCGCTCTTCTTGTGAGGATAATTCTGTTCTCAGTTCTTGTGTATGATATGAATGAAGTGAAATGCGTGCACAACGCACTGCCTTTCTCTTATTTTACGTGCGTGTTACACTGTTACTGAATTCACATCGACATTTATCACTTACCCTCACCCACCTGGATATATTTTTCCTCTGTGTCTAGACGCACACATACACAACTAGATATGATTGAGATATAGGTCCTGTAGAAAATGTACCAGCATACTTTCATACAAACACACATAGGCGAAGAGAATTTTCTGACTAGAGGCATCAATCAGAGAAGAGGAAATCGTTGAAGGACAGAGAGGGAATGAGTGAAAAAAAGAGAAAAGGTACTTGTTCAGCAAAAAGAGGAGGAGGCAGAGAGTGAGAACGAAAGACACTGAGTCATAGGCAGATTGGAGAGAGAAAAAATAATCAGGTGAACGCCTAACCTACCTCACCATACCCCCAAAAATAGAGGTTATAGAATGAAGCAGACTAACCCTACATGTGGATAGATAGGTAGATTTAATATAGTATGCAAACAAATAACATGAAAAGAGAAAGAATGAATAAATAACTGCGAAGCAGTCTTAAAAGGAGAGTGAGAGAAGGGAGAAGAACTGAGGACAGGAAAACATTCATCTCACTACTCGAAAGGAGAGAGAAATACCCACCCACTATCAGGCACAGAGGGGATAGATAGGCTAAAACGAACTTTGTTGTACATATGAGAGAGAAAGAGAGAGAATATATGTGTGAGTGTGTAAGATCAGTGCATAAATGCACAAAATAAGGAGCCTCATATGAACACACACACACACGCGTGTGTGTGTGTGTATTATATATATACACACACACACATATATATAGTGTGTGTGTGTAAAACTTTCACTTATCCATCCAATCTGTATTACTGATTGAAGAAAAATAACAATAGATATTAGTAAAATAGACTGGCTACACTGTAGTGTAGATAGATAAGTAAATAATATGCAAAGATAAGAATGGATACTCAGACAGAATTCAGATATTGATTATAGGCAATCAATTTTCATTCCCTTGGTGATTGATTGATGATACATTCCATAATGGTAAAAGGCATACTCTACAAAGCATTTATATGGATATATACACTTCCATAAAATGACTCATGTACATACACAGAACAGAATTGATGTATTTAAAGTGATATCTATCTATATATCATGTACATTTTCATAGCTGCTATGACATAGCATATGTGAAAAGGATAGAGAGGAATATTGTAAAATAGAGAGAGAGGGGAGAGACATCTAAAGTTGATAGAATGAGATTCACTGCAGCTAGGAATAGCAAGTAATATAGAGAGAGAGACAAGCCTAAATCAGTTAAGATATATAAATTATAGAGATAGCAAAACCAAATCAATAGATTGATAGTACTGTCCCTAGCTAAAAATATATAACTAAATAAAAAAAAATTATATTGATTATGATACACTAATTGTGAGTGAGGTGGAAAATAGATATATTGATCAATAGAAAATATATAGATAGATGAAATGTATTAAGGTGGATTTTTTTTCTTTTTATACAAATTGAATAAGAAAAGCCACATTGCAATGCTACACACAGGATTAGATTCAGTTTACTGAATAAGAAAAGCTTCAGTCAACATTATATAAAAAGTAATTTTGCTAAAAATATACACAACTTGAATTTACTGAGTATAATTTTTAAGTTACAAAGTAGTGTTGAAAACTCAGTACAGTCAAGAAGTGATTTTTCCCCACCAAATTCTGATGTTTAACCATTTGGTCAGATTTTGTGGAGGGATTTGCTTCCTTCACAACTTTTTAGTACCCTCTTGTACACATACTCAGTACACCAGTTTGTGTACATGTAACTTCTTTTCCACTTTATTCATTATGATTTCCTTCAGAATAAGTTGCAAAGTTGTTTATAAAGTAACACACATATATTGATTATGCTAAGGTTACTTGTCATTAGCTAAACGAAAATAAATTTCTGGTTCATTTTTAACTTTTGGTCTAAAGAGAACAGAGAAATGTTAGAGAGATAAACCTGTTTGAGTATAAAATGACATCTCAAATTCTTTTGCTGAGATTCCAATCTGTTATTCTGTGTTGTAAAAGAGAAGACATTTTAAAGACTTATTTGACTTTTTAGGGTGATCAATAAATAAACAAACCTCTATAAGGAAAATTTACTGAATTTCTGGTGCTTATTTTCACTTTTATACAGACACACAAAAGAAGACACCTATATTTTTCTCCTTATATCAATTATTTTTTTCCATTATATACATGAATGTGTTTCTTGTTTTATTAGAATAAATTAACATTGTCTGCTCACCCTTCTTAGGGATTTTAAGTACACAACTCTTTTTCCTTCTCCATGTAAATATTTTAATTCTTTCTCTTGTAAAAGTTAACGTTTTTACTGTCATTTTTCTCTAGTCAGGCATCTTAATCCTTTCTTTAGAAACATCTTTCTTTTCTTTTATTTAATTATAACTTGGAAAAATTGTTTTTCTGTAGGCAATTTATCACATGCTTTTTTGTACTCATTATTTTTTTTCTCTTTAAAAATAGGATAATGTTCTTTACTGTCAAAACCCAAGATAATAAAACTGGGAACTTTATAATCCAGATTCCTTTTAGCTTCCCATCCAAATACAATCGTTTGTTTATATTTCCAGATTCCCATAATGTTAGTAGTTAGGTTTAAACAGGTTTCAAAACAATTTCTGATTATTATCAGGTGTCATATGTAACCCAAGTTTTCACTCTCATCTCTCCTGAAATGTTTTTTTTTTTCTCTTTCACACACTATATGATTGTTTCTTACCACCCATACATACACCCAGTCTCTAACTACCCCTCAACATTTGAATTCTTATGTCGTTCTTTCTTTTCTTGTTATTGCTTAAGTTTAAGGATTATTGCAAAAATAATCAAGATAATATATAGAGAGAATTGTCTATTTTAAGTGTGGGGACTGTAGACCATCTTTTAATGGTTTTGAAAAGCAATAAAAAGTTATTCACCAATATTAATTTTATAGATTATAATTCTTTTTCATTGTTCAAATTGAATTGTTTTATTTCCAACAGTACATTGCAAAAAGAAAAGTATTTATCTTCAGGTGTTTTATACTTACTTAAAATTTTTCAAAATATATAAATTTTTTACAGGTCATATAGATTACCATAAAATCCCAAAATAGCACATCAATAAATTTGAAGGTACTGAAATACTTTTTGTCCTATTTAATTTTTTTTTTTTTTTTTCATTATTAGGTACAAGCCTCACTTAAATCTTCCTGCCTATCAAATAATTATAAAATGTATAATATTCAATGGATAGATATATACTCAACAATATTTTAAAATAAAATTCAAGGTGTACATTATTTGTATAAATACAAATAGAAGAAGAAAAAAAAAGATCTAGTAGAAAGACAATACTAATGATATTTCAGAAAAACAGTTACACAAACAAGTTTTGTCTTGCATACAAATTCAATTTCTATGTCAGCATACAAATTCATAGATAAGTGTTTTTATTTATTTCATACACAATGTTGTGATTATACTTGACAAAGGTACATACAAAATTGCAGCCTATATTCGAATCTTGACATAAAAGTGTATATATTTGTGGGAGGGGTAGTTTCATTTTGAGTTCATCCTTTAGACACATTTCTCATCCTTGTGTGTGTATATAGCTTGTGATGCATGAACTATAGCTGAAGCTACATTGTTTATAGAAATGTTTGTTTTTCTTTTTTGAATAGGGAAATAAAACAAAAACATACAAATGGATCAGGGTAGTTTCTACTTTTTTAATAATTGAACTATGACCAAGTAGAAATTGATTTTAAAGTTAATATCCACCAAATACAATTTCAAATATAAACAATCAGGTTATATGTTTTCCTTTCAGATTTAGATCTGCTAAAACTAAAATAACTGCTGTTTATAAAAAAAATCATGATATATTGTATTTAGGACAGTTTTGAATTTACCTGCAATAAAAAAAAATTATGTATTCACCTATTTTTTTAAAAAAACCTAATCTAGTCAAGCATTGCATAATAAACAAATGCCAGCTCAATTTTCAAACAGTTGCATTAATTGTAATGTTGCAATGATGCTTTGCTTTCAAAGACATTTACTTAGATAACATGTTTACAAAAAATCTAATGACATCCAGTTTAAAAACATTTCAATTTATTGGAGACCATTGCATGAGAAATATGCAAAACAAAGAAAAAATGGTTTGGAATCTGACTGTAGTCATTATTCAGGTTTGAAAATAAAAACTTATTTCAAACTCGGGCAAGCTTAACAAAAGCAAATAAAGAAAAAAGAAACACAATTCACTTGTACAATATAAAAACCCTTATTTAGTATAGATTATCAACAGTATCTTAAAGAACAGAACTTTTATTATAAAATGATAAACTATGAAGGAAAGTGCTGTTGATATGGAGCTGAATTTTTATATGAGGAACAATTTTAAAGACCTTTTTAAAATTATTCATATAAAATGTGATCTTTTTAAATATCTGGGTATTGGAAAATTCTTGCACATTATTTTTATTTATGTATATGGAAATTCATGTTGCATCTTTATATTTGTATAATGTGTAAATGGATTAGCATTTAAATACATAAATTACTGACATTTTTAATTTTTCTTCTGTTCTGAAAACTCTGGGATTCAGCTAAGTAAACTTGTCCACTTTCATTATATGACAAATGCAGAGAGTGGTATTAATGAAATGATAATGTTTTAGAAATTTGTTTTGATTTAAAAACTAAAATTAATGCCATAAGTAGCCTTGTGATGACACCAAATCAAGTCTAGATTTTGTTTTCCAATGATTTTAGTTTGATGATGATGTTAAAGGATAAAGCATTTGCAGCTGATGATTGTGGTAGAATAACGTAAAAGAAGGTGGTGGAGGTGCCTCATCTGTCTCTAAATGATTCTGGCTGAGTCTAAAAAAATTAAGGAATGCCAAAAGGAAATAGAAAAAAAGAAAAGGAAAATAATTTGAAAAAAGAAAAAGGAGGATAGGAATGAAGAAAAAGATGGTAGTGGGAAGGGAGCGAAGAAAGGTGGGGGGTAACAGGAGTGAAGAAAGGCAGGGAGCAGGAGTTTAGCAGAGAATAGAAAAAGGAAAAATCTGAATGAAGAAATGGATGAATGCCAAAATGAAGGGCAGAAATGAAAGATGGAAGAAAAAGACAAGGGAGAAAAAATGATTAGGTGTGGGGAGGGTTACCAAATGGAATGAAATGAAAAGAATGGAAATAGGAATGGGGGGAGTTAAAAGAAAGAATGAGATAGAAATACTGGTAGAAATTAAAGAATGAGAAAATAAAAAAGTAAGAGAAGATAAATGGAAAAAAGAATGAACAAAGATTAAGGAGAATAATTGAAAGCTGGAATGAAAGAAAATAATTTTATATATAGAATTAAAATAAGGGAATTTGTGCAAAATATTTTTTATCAATTGTATGTTTGCTGTTTTATGGAAAATATATTTCTCATTAGTGTTTGATGACTGCTTAATAGTGATAAATATGTCACCAGAATAGCAAATATAATTGTGTTAATACTCTAATCCAAAAAGATAGCTTGCTTAGATAAAATTTTCTTGTCAAATATCAATTTTTGCAAAAGTATTAATAAAAATTAGTATAATTAAAACCTTAATAATTATCATTTTGATACAGTTGTATGGTCAAATAATTTTCTCAATTGTTACTGTTTTTTATTTTCACATTTGGTTCAGACCTGTTTTAATTAAAGACCATAAAAATTTAAGTTTTTATCAACAAGTCAATGTGATGTTAAAACTTTATTTTTTTAATTTAATAATATCTAAATGTTTCAAATCTTCAGAAATATATTTAAAATTTGATATTTCCAAAGCATTCTATCTCGTGTACCTTCTACTATTGAGATTCTCTCTCTTTCTGCATTTTTACTTTTACAATTTCATTTCACCTATAACCATCCCTCATTTTCTCGCTCGTATATTCTTTCTGCCTTTCTCTGGCTCACTTCCTTTTGTAATATCTCTCTCTCTTCACTCTTTGGTATTATTTTATTGGTTTCCTAAGAAATCAGATGGTTTTCAATTTTTATTTTTTCTCCATATATTCAAGATACCAAGATAATATTTTTCTGTCTTATTCATTTGTTCATTTTATATGTGCAACCCCCTACAAAAGAACTTCTATATTGATGTGTCTAATAATCACAAATCCGTTCTTTTTGTTAGTATGCATTATTTTTTATATATGTATATATATATATATATATATATATGCCTAATTATTTTATAATTTTTATTATTGATTTCAGGTCTTTCTCTTTCACAAATACTGGCTTCTTAAGAGGAATTAAACAGATCAGAAGGACAGAACTAACTAATCATTCTAGAGCTGCCCATAAGTAGACAAAAATGCCTAGACGCCGGAAGAGAAAGGCTCCTGCTCCCAGTACAGGGCAAAATGTAAAGAAACAGGCCCGTCGGGAAGAAGAGAATCCTGATGCAGAAGAAATAAAGCCAGAACCAGAAGTAGAAGGTAGCCGTATGCGCCTCCGAAATGCTAGCCAGAGAGAAACCCGATCTCGAGCACGTATACGAGAGGAGTTGGAAAGAGCTGAAGTGGATGATCATGAACCTGAGAAACCTGTTGAATCTGAACAAATAACAGGGCATGAACAGGACGAGGCTCCTAATGAAGAAGTGACAGATGAACAGATGGAAGCCAGATCTACAGAACAAGGAACACTGAGCCTCGGTGATCCAGCTGGGTTTGCTGAAGATGATGATGGTCAAGCCAGATGTGAGGAGGTGGCAAGACATATGCAGTCCGAAGCTGAAGCAGTAGAGGATGAAGAACTGACCAGTGTTATGACACAGGAAAATGAAGCCCGTGCTCGAGAAGAGAGAGAGATGTTATTGACCCCAACTCCTCCAATGTCAACTCCACCCATGTCAGTGCCACCAATGTCTACACCACCAATGATGCTGCCTACTGCAGCTGAAGATACTAAAGATGATGATGACGACGACGATGATGATGACGACGATGATAACGATAATGATAATGATGAAGAAGAAGAAGAAGCTGAACTAAGGAGGCAACGAGAAGAAGAAGAGCTTTGTCGGCAATTAGAACGAGAAGGAGAAGAAGGTACTGCTGTGATCCGTGTCCAAACAATGGAGAGTTCACACAGGTGCCAGACATGTGGTCAGGAATTTGCAGGATTTCTTGATTTGGAGAAACACAAACTGACCCACAAAGAGACTAAAGTGTTTACTTGTAAAGCATGTGGCAAGACTTTTACACGCAAGAATCACCTGAAACAGCACAAAAGGACTCATCGTAAGACCAACAAAGGTGGCAAAGTTGCTTTTCACTGTCAAATATGCAATGTCGGATTTTCACAAAGGATAAACATGATACGTCACATGCAGGTTCATGAGCAGCCAGCACCCCAACCACAATATGATGTCCCCACAATGTATGATGAAGGTGAGAGACCATTTAAGTGTACTTTCTGTGGACGCACTTTCTCTCGCAATGGAGATTTGACTCGACATATGAGATCCCATGAGGACCCACCACAACTTCAAAACTACAACTCAACACTCATGTACCATGACGAGAAGCCGTTCAAGTGTAACATTTGTCAGCGTGTGTTCTCACGGAATGGAGATCTCACCCGACATTTCCGTATCCACGAAGAGCCATTCATGCAATCAAACCATGGCTCAATGCCAATGTACCAGCATAATGTGGAACAGTTCCAATGCCACATCTGTCAATCAAAGTTCTCTACAAACGGCAACCTGACAAGGCACATGAAAATTCATGAGCGGTATGAGTCACAGAACCAGCATGCCCAGAACAACCAACAGAATGAAAATAGTCACTTCAGATGCAATGTATGTGGCTGTGAATTTCTCAGAAATGGAGACCTGACCAGGCATTTTAAAACACATGAGGAGATTGTCATGCCTAACATGACAGAACAAACAAATTATTCAGATGAGAACCCATTCAAATGTAATCTCTGTGGGTTAGTATTTTCTAGGAATATGGATCTCACTCGACACATGAAATCCCACATGGAAACCTGCATTCAAAACTGTGATGGTGGCCCAATGAACTGTCCCGAAGAAGAAATGGGTAATCGGTGTCATATTTGTGGCTGTATTTTTGGATCTGTTAATGAACTTAATGAGCACATGAAGGTTCACATTGAATTCCTACATCAGCAGCAATCTAGCTCTCGATCTTACCTTGAAGATGAACCAATTATTTGTCATGTTTGCAAACGTCTTTTTTCACGGCCAGGTGATTTAACCAGGCACATGAGGACCCATGAAGAGCCAATGGGTCATGGCCATGACAATATGTCAATGTGCCATGAGGATAAGCCCTTCAAGTGCAATGTGTGTGCCCGCACATTTGCGCGCAATGGGGATCTCACTCGGCATTTCCGCACTCACGAGGATACTTATATGCAGAACATGAACTCTCCAATGTGCCGCAATGATGATTCTTTCCAGTGCAACATTTGCAAACTGAGCTTTTCTACAAATGGGAACCTGACACGCCACATGAAAATCCATGAAGAATACTTCCGCCAAAACCAGAACCAAAACCATAATCAGAACCACAATCAGAACCAGATGTACAATGGGCCAAATTCTCACCACAGCAAGGAATCCTTCCGCTGCTATATCTGTCACTCAAATTTTTCAACCAATGGAAACCTGACTCGCCATATGAAGATTCATGGAGAAGTTTACAACCGAAAGAAGAATGTGCCCATGTACCAAAACGATAATTCGTATCACCACTCGCCACCACCCCCACCCCCGCCTCCAAACCATTATCAAAACGATTACCAAGACAGGGAGAATATGAATTTTGACTGTGAGGATTGCATGAAAGCCTACCTTGAAAGGACCAATGCATCGATGTCAAACCACCCATGTGATGTGTGTGGCAAAGCCTTTACCAATGGCGGACATTATGACCGACACCAGCATTCGCATTGCCAGGATAAGCCGTTTTGTTGTGACATTTGTGGTAAAAGCTTTGTTCAGAAGTATCACATGACCGTCCACAAGAGAACGCATACAGGAGAAAGGCCATACAAGTGTGATCAATGTGGCTTTGCCTTCTCTCGTAAGGACCACCTGATTCGGCATCAGAGAGAGAATAATAGTAGGTCAAGCATGTACATGTCGCAGGAGGGAGATACACGATATTCCTGTGTTGCCGGCAATAACTCCTCTCGATGATTATGTTAGAGGTGTTTTGAAATCCAACATGGTTCCCCACATATTTAATTCTATGATCAACCAACCACAAATATTTTTTTTAAAGTTCTCAATATTACATTGCTCTTAAAACTGAATTGAATTAGGGAAAGCATTTAAATATTAAATCATAAAGAGACATAATCTTGCAAATGATAATGGAAAAATTAAGTGGGAAGAAAATTGGTTTAAGAATCTAATAACAATGATTATAATAATACTAACATTATTAAGATAAGAAAATAGAAATGAATCAAAAATTTGGTAACATGAAAATCAGTTTAGAATGAGGCTAAAGTAGATAATTGGAAATATTACAAAAATGTTGATAAGCATAGTAGTATTAATGTAATCATGAAATGGTAGTAAAAGCAATATTGCTATATTACTGCTTTGTGTTCTTATATTTCACTCGACACATTTTTGATACAGCTCAATTAAAACAGGGCCTTAAATGACCAAACATCAGAATACTGATTTTTGGGAAGTGGGTTGAGTGAGAATTTTTCAGACCCCTGTCCTTGTAAGTTAAAATTCCTTAACTAAAGGAAGTAGATGATATATATTGTTAGGGAATTATAATTTTTTTGTAAAAATGTTGTAATAATTTGTAATTTTTGGACTTTCACTTCATTCTTTTTTAAACTTCAAATTGTCTAGTGAAATAAAACATGCTAATGCAAATTTCATTTAATTAAAATTGTGTAAAATGAATGGCATTTAAACCAATAATTTTTGAGCTGCACTTGCAAAGATGCTGAGAATGAGCATTTAAACAATAGACATGTCCCCTTCCTCACAAACACGTTTTATAATCCTGTGCAGGAAGGAGGAGGAGCAGGTGTCTACATGAAGGTTTGTGTGTGTGTGTGAGGGCACACACTAACACACACATTCAAACAAATGCATATTTTATAAACTTTCAGAATCCTGTAAATTAAAATGTCGTCCAGGTTTCAATTGTTGGTTGAATCAAAATTGTCATAAACTATGTGAGGGATGTCATGTTTTAAGTCAAAGAGATTATTTTTTTCTTGAACTTATGAGAAAGCTTTTAATGCAAACTTGTTGCGAACTTGCCTGGGTTGCATTGAAAGAAAGAAAAAAAAAAATGATCTTCTTGACAAGGAAACCGGTTACTATGGAACATTGCATACTTTTCCTATCAGCGTCATCTACTTTATGCACATTGCTGAAGCCTTACCTGTACTCTTGAGTTCATCGACTGCCACATCATGAAAACTCACAGTATCATAAAGCACATGAAGAACTTTTTTCTTCACAATGTAAATGGTTGCAGCCTGCAGAAATAGAGTTGCCTCCCATATGCCATCAGATCTGTATCAGGCTTATATAGCATGTCTAGCTCAATGGTTATAGCTATATGCTGGTATCCAGAAGATCTGAAGTCAATAGGCTAATTAAGATAAACTAGCCTTGTGAAGTAGAAAATTTGTTTTAAGGCAGAGAAAAAAGGATATATACAAGATTGGAACATTGTACAAGTCAAAAACTATTTAAAAAAATCAGTTATACCGATCTTCTATATCAGCATGTATAAAATGTATACAAATCTACAGAATGGACTAAAATATTTTGAGACATGTTTGCACTATAGACTCTCACTGTAAATAAGATCAGCACAACAAACATAGATAATTTTTCTCTCAAATTATCAATATCATGTTTGAATCATTATCTATCACTAAAAAATAAAAGGAAGTGAAGAGGACAATTTGTCTTGATCACAGCTTCATCTTCCATGAATTCCAGCCATCAACTCTCCATTTGTATTATATTACTTTCATCCTTTGGCCTAAATTCATCAGCCTGACTCAATACTGAACTGAACAGTTTTTTCTTTTTCTTTTACTTTAACATTATGAAAAAAAAGATATCGCTTCTTTCTTTCAACTTTAAGATTTTTTCCCTATCTGAACTCTATAGCCTCTTTCTCTTCCATTTCTCATTTCAAAGTTATCTTTCATCTCTCTCTCTCTCTCTCTCATATATATATATATATATATATATATATATATAAAATCATATGTATAAATAAAATCTCATGTCAATTTTGGGATTCTTTTATTCCTTATTTGAAGTTTCTGTGTAAAATTATCCAACAGAATGGAATTCTTATAGGGTCTTAAAATAAATTTAGCATTAGAAATTTCTTTATTTGAATATCACAATAAGCTATTCTTGACCTTGTGCCAGACTATGCAAAGTTTAGTTAATAGTGAGAAACATTACTGCTGATAAGAAAAATTACTGTAATTATAAGGTCAAATCGGTGACTTAAAAATGTAGATATTGATAAAAAATAGTTATGTATAACAACTTTTGTTCTGCAGTTGATAAAAAATTTTCTTATTTCATAGAGTAGAACGTTTTTTTCATTTGTGCTTGAAAGATGTCATTATTTTCTTAATCCTTTTTTAAATAAATATGGCATTGTATGCTATAAGTGGTCAAAGCCTAAATGTTAGTAAAATAATATATGGTTAATAGGTATAATTTACTGTTCCGATTTTATTTATGGTGACATATCTTTCCGCATAGCTATAGGAGAGCACTCAACAATTGTCTTTTGAACAAATCCTTACTGAGTGCTTTAGAAATGCAGCCTTCTACCAAAATTTACTTAGTTCAACAAACACAAAACATAACAAAAGAAAAACATGGCTAGTGTGTTTTTAAAGTTATGAGAAATTACCTTTACAGACACAGTATAATATGCATACAAAAATGTGTGCAGTTTTCTCCCAAAATAATACCACCTATTTTATTGGTTAATGCCATCAGAAACAGATCTTGATGGTTGGTAGTTGTTGAACCTTCCCTATAATTTTTTTTTTTTTTTTTAACTATGTTACTAATAATAGCTGAGCAGAGATTTATAATTCAATGCAGAAAAAATTCATGCCATTTATTGATACTTGAATGTTCAGGATGACCAAATACTGGATGTGAGCACAGTTCAGCAGTAGTGACAGCCACATTTCAACAAGCATGGCATACAGGCTCTTATTTATGACTGGTAAAACTAGTGTATTGTAGCTGATAATTTGCTATCCCAGTGTTATTGTACTCCACATATCTTGGTTTCTATGAAAATAAATAAGAGGTATTACTTTTGAAGTGTCTTTTACATGTGTGTATAACATTTAGAAGAAATTTTAGTATTACAATGGCTCTGGAGCCACAAAAATTACATGCTTTTTCTTTAATCAAAAGCAACAATCAAGGTTTTAGTTTTTAGCTTATTTCCTTACTTTTAAAAGCACAAAATAGATAAAAATTTTAATGTTATATTTATTTAATTCTTTGAAAAAATGCTTCACATAATTAATTTGTATCTGATTAAAAGGAACATAAGTTTTTCTTAATTTCATATATAAGTAAAAGTGGGTGATCACAACAATCAATTTTTTACTAGTGTATATTTAAAGATATAAAACCATAAAAACAATGACAGATAATTCCAATATTATGCAAAATAAGATTGCAACGATATATTCATCAAATCAATATAAAAAAAACAGCTAGTTGTTGGACATGGTTCAGTTTCTTACTATTTGAGTGAATTTCTTGCTGATAAATTTCATGCTTTTCAAGAATAATAAAATTCATATGAGCAATAGTTACTATTGGTTCAAATATGCTATGGTGGTTTGTTTTATAAGCATAGCTTAGATGTAGCACAAGGCCGAAACTATGGGGCACCCAGTGAGGATTGAATTCACTATTCAGTCATAATTGATTTAGTGAGATAAGCTTGCTAACCATTACACTATATCAAAGTGCCCAATTCAAACATGCTATGAGGTTTTTTTCTATGATGCCAAAAGTGTTTGTGGAATTAAAATTTTAAAGGCACTGTCACTTTGAAATGAAAATGATTTTTATTGTTAAAGATTTATTAACCTATTAAATTGTCAGTAGAATCATGAAATTGATTCATATTCAGTTAGGATTTCTTAAATTCTGGAATATTCTTAGTGAGCTTGAACTATTAATGCAACATAACACAATTAAAAATTATTGCATTTTATACTATGTTCAAATTTGAATAATTTACACCCCTGGCATCATCAAGAAAATTTTTCAGTTTTTTTTTTGTTTTTAAATAGGTAAGAAGTTTGAGGCTATTTTGCTAGGCCTAGTGTACAAAAATTGAAAATAAAGCTATAAAAATGCTTGTAACTAATCGGTATTTGATTACTGTAAGATATGGTTGACTTTGTAAGTAACTTTCTTTTTTTTATTTTATTAACTATTTTACCCATGACAAAAATTACAGCTATTATATGAAATTGATATTTTGTTAAATCCGTACTACTCACTGATTTTTGATTGTGAGTATTTAAATATTTTTCCAATTGTGTGCTCTATCAAGTTGGTCTCTGTAAATATCATTGAGCAGTTTATCATTGTCATAGCAGACACTTAGTGTAAGTGAAATAACAGTTGTCTCCCTTGCACTGACAACCGAAAGAAATATACAAATTTTTCAGTTAATTGATGTAAAATGTGAATATATCTTTAAATTTTATTTCATTCAATGGGAAGTTTATAACATCATTTCAAATAAAAAGTTTACAGTTTTCTATACAATTCATTGGGAAACAAAGCTGTTTTTTTATACAATTGGTACAAAGTGCATTTAAGTATTTACGTCGGTGGGAGTTTTTTCAACTTATCAAATAAGCATGCTAGTTCAAATGAACGTTCCGCCGGGAAATTTTTATTCCTGGGACAAAATAATCATGCCGCAGAGAAGGTGAGGGTGGGTGAATGCTGTACCACATAAGCACTGAGCTGGAGGTGGGTGGGGGTATTGAAGAAAATAATCGTGCCGGCACCTGCATTTGATACACAAGAATAGGGATTTAATGCTGTGTGAACTTAGTAACTTTGTAACAAAGCCAATCAGTTCACATTCACAGCATAATGGAGAAAAAACCAGATCATTTAATCAGGTTGGTGCAAAAAAAGAAGTAAAACCAGAAAGAAGTTTTAGAATCTTTGTGCTTCTCATTAAGGAATTAAGTGATTACCTTTCTCCTTCAGATTATAAAAATATTTTTCATGAACGCAATATTCGCGCCTATATTCGTCCCATATAAAAATCACATTTGGCATATCTTACCGTATGAGTTTCATAAAGATGTCAATGCAAGTTCAGCAGCAAAGTCTATTCAGAGCGCTTATGGAAGTGATGCAGTGTATGAAAGATGTTTGCAGGTGGTGGTTTTACCATTTCCGAAGTGGGGATTTCAGTTTGAAGGATGAGCAAAAAGAGGATCATCCCAAAAAAAAAAAAAAAAATTATTCCAAAGAGCTGGAAGCGGTTGTCACAGACAATCCCACCATTAACTCTAGGGAATTTGCAGAACAATTTATCATAGACCATACAACTGTGCTACGCCAATTAAAAAGGATCGGAAAGATTTCAGAGCCTTGGAAATGGGTCCTACACGAACTGTCTCCAGAGAATCTTCAACAGCGTGTTGCTTGGTGTGAATCATTGCTTTCATGACACCTTCAGGCACGATTTTTAGGTAGGCTTGTTAGGTGATGAGAAGTGAACGATTTATAACATTAAACGCCGCTAATCATAGATCAATTAAAGAGGAATATCAGTTCAACGACCAAAAGGAGGACTTCATCTAAAGTTGATCATGTTGAGTGCCTGGAGCGATATTGAAGGAATTGCCATGCATGATACACGCTTAGGCGATCATGTATCTTTCGATGACTGACGAAGCAGATTTTTCCTGCAGTAGGTTGCCATTTCTTTCTGCGGTAAACCAGTTGCTATCCAAGGCTATAGAACCCGTTTTGTCCTGCTATTACCCATAACTGGAAGAGAAGAGGATTCATATCTTTTCCAAGGGTAGCACGTAAGTGAATGTAATGGATTCAACTGGAATTCGAATTCCTCAATCCAAGCCGCTATCCATTTACTCCACCGTGCCTCCTGTACGAACTGTTAAACAACAATAAAACAATTACAGCTAATCTGTACTGCGATCAACTTTGTTGTTTGAAAACAGCTTTGAACCAAAAGCGACTTTCACTTAAAAAAGGATTGGTTGGGAAATACTGCTTCAAGAAGCTTCATCCACCATATTCTCTTCACCGTGGTCCTTCTGATTATGATTTGTTTCAAGGACTACAGAATCATTTGGATGGTCTTTAAGTTTACATCAAGAGAAGATCATTATGAGTTGGATTGGATTCATTTTGCTTCGAAACCGAGGGAATTCTAAAGGGGTGGCATCTATAAGCTTGTTGACAAATGGAATGATGTTCTAGAAAGCAAAGTTGACTAAACCGTAACGAATAAATATTTTTATGATCATGGGCTTTTTCATTTGGTAAATTTTCATTTTAAAACCCGAGCATCATTTACTGCTGAACTACTTTCTTTCAGAAATTAGTACGCGTTTCCGTAAAGCGATTTTTTTGTACTTACTTAATTTAAGAATAAAGTTAACTTTCAAATATAAACATCGACAAATAAAAGTAAAAGAATAACAAAAGAAAAAAAACACCTAACCCTAATTTGAAAGTTAACTTTATTCTTTAAAAAAAATAACCATAAAAAAAAAAGCACCTTAACCCTAATTTGAAACTAAAGTTAACTTTCTTCTTTTTACTTTAAAAACAAAAAAGATTAAAAAAAAACAAAAAAAAACACCTAACCCTAATTTGAAAGTTAACTTAAACTACAATGAATTACTGTGAAGGGAGTAAATAGGCCCAAATTGTATACGTCCACTGACAGAATTCAGCACTTAATTACTTATCAATAAGCCGCTAATGGCCGACGAAAGACCAGGAAAAAATCCGATTTTTTTCGGGTCGTTAACATCCAAAAAGGTAGGTTTCTTTAATATCTAATAGTTGATTTGAGTTCAGCATATACATTTGCACGGAAATAAGACTATTTGGGAAAAATTTGAAGGGATATTAGCGCTCGGATGTTAAAATGAAAATTTACCTTTCATAATTACTTTTTGAACCACTCTGATAGCTTGACTACCGTTCCTGGCCCAAGGCCTCTTGGAAAACAGCAACGATTTATTTTATAATATTCAAAAAGAAAAAAAAGTTGACTAAATAAATAATAGAATTGTTTAATAAATACACGTACAGTGTTGATAATTACAGTGGCGAAGAATGCATTCAAAGCTTAGAAAACTGAGGATGAATAACAATTAATTAAAAATTTAAATAAGAACCTTGTCCATTTTTGTGCAAGATCCGCCTTTAAGCAATTAATTCAATAAACAAGAAAACAAATAAAAGACCCACCCACCGAAAAATTTCTCCAAATAAACAATTTTTAAATGTACAGAAATCAGAATGTACAGAAAAGGGGATTTTTTTTTAATAATGTAAAAAGGTTTTGCAAAGTAAAATTTATTTTCGAAATTAGGATTTTTAATTTTTCTTTTCTCTAAAAATCCTTAAAACTTAAATTTTCAATTATGGTTTTTTACACTACAGTGGACATAAGTTTTTTTTTTCTTTTTTTTAACGATATGTAAGTTTTTGTTTCAGGATAAACTTTTTCTGCCGAGTTTTGAATTTTCAACAGTTCCTTTACAAAAAAAAAAAACAATTTATTTTCTTTAAAGAACTTATTGATTTTTTTTTTTTTCACACATGTTGTTGACACAGAAAATTTAAGAATTGTCTCTAAAATAAAACAGACTTCGTCCTTTTTTTATAATTATTTGTAGGAAAAGAAAAGAAAAAAACTTACGTGAGTAAGTTAATTCCAGTAGGGATAAAATAATAAATTGCATTTAAATCAGTAAAACATCACTTTCTCAATTCAAGAATAAAAATGTCGGCGACTTTTCCTAGATGAGCGTTGACAATTTGCTATGATCTCAAACTCGAAAAAAATTATTTTTACATTAAAAAAGTACATTTTATTTGAAAACAAAGATTTGCTTTTTATTTTATTAATAATGGACATTTTCCATTAATAATGTGTTACGAAAAACCGCGATCATGTCCGAATTATGACGAAATTGAGTTCTCGTAGCGAAAATTAAAATAATTTTAAAAATGAAATTTTAAATTGATAAAAAAATGGAAAATAGTGATTTTATGGAATATTTTACGATTAATAAAAACAAAACAAGAAAATAAAATACAGTTTATTTGCTACGGTTATTAATGATAATGTAGTTTTTAAACTAAAAAAAGCTATAAAATTTTTTTTTTTTTTTTTTAACAAAAAGTATTCCAATGTCATTCTTTTTTTTTTTTTTTTTTTAATTTTCTACAAAGTAAAAAATTATTTTTCTAAAAGTTGATGGAGACTATATATTCATTCACATCCTTTTTTATTTTATCTTCCACCTATAGGTCTGCTGGTTTGTTGTGCTCCAGAATATCTGTTTGTATTGAAAAATCCCCCAAATCTTGCCCATTTCTGACTCGACGACTTTTTCTTTTTTTTTTTTTCTGGTTGTACCATTTCTCTTTTCGCTGAAAACACCATTTATCGTGCCCCCAGGATAGAGCAGAAATGAGAGTACGTAAGCAAATCCAACTATGACCCATTGAAGTTTGAACTCAAAGGACTTTGGATTTTAGAAGGTGAAGGTCACAATCATATCAGTTGTCAGAGTCGGTGCGTACTATCCTTTCCCCTTGACCTGGGTGGTGGATCAGTGCTTTGTGACCCTCTCTATCTTATCAACATTTGCTTTGTTGTTATCCACATTTATACCGTACGTTAAACTAAGTAAGAACAACTGACTATTAATTTCATAGTCATTGATGAAAAAATTTCGCTGATTTTGATGTCATTCTGTTTTTTTTTGTTTTTTTTTTTTTCGTCCAAATACACGCATTTTTGTTTGCTCATGCTAAGTCTAAAAAAACGCCATAAAAATTAACTTTATTATCCATAATGTTGAATCTGTTAAAATTCAACTATTTAACAAAAAAATCTCAAGTTGATGTTAAAAATTGCTGAAAAAATTGTTGATTTATTTAATGATATGACACACATCTTATTTGTATTTAGATACATACATTGTATTTTCAATTTTTCTCTAGTTGAATTTGATCGATCGTTGTACATAGGTTTTATAATTTCAATATGTCTATTTTATGAATTGACTGTGTAAGTAGCAAAGAAGGTATGCGTTTATGCATATGAAAGGGTGTGTAAGTAGTGGGTACCTTACAGAAAGTAATGACTAGTTTTTAGTCTCACTATTGAGATCGATCATCATTGGGTACCCCTATCGGAAACCCTATTGCAATTGTGTTGGAAATCAACTCTATTTCCAAAACAATTACATACCATTCCCAAATTTCTATCCAATAACAGATAACATTCACAAACATGCCAAAAAGATTCCACAATACAACACACCATTTATTTAAATCAAAGGATCTATTGGTTAGAAATTAACATCACCATATGAAATATTTGACCAGTCAGAGAAAACTAAAATCCTATTTTTCTCGAGCCTACTTTCGGGGAAAATTTCTTATATCCTCCCTACATCCACACCACTCCATCACACTCCAGACACATGGAAGTGATTGGCAATGGCCCTCATTGATATTCCCGCGAATGTCTGATAGTCGACAATTTTCTTTTCTTTTGGCCACTGAAGATGTCTTTTTGCTAGAGGTCTGGAGTTCTTTATATTAAGCACGAAAGATCTGGCGATATTTCAGAAGGCTGCAACCTCCGAATCTGTGTGGACGACATGACATTTCATTTCCTGTGTTAGAGTCGAAGATTCCATAGCAGGACTGAGAAAATAGACAAGATTTTTAGTTATGGCTTTCTGAATACGTGTTCTCAAATACCTGACGCTACCTGTAAGTGAGTAAAAAGTTCAAAGATTTATTTCCCAATTCCAAGTTTCACAGAGCCAAGATAATTCAATCTTTTTATTATATATATATATATATATATATATATATATGGTGGACTCTCCTGTCGTATTCGACGTATGAGGGTCAAGCAGCTCAGTTCCTAGGAACCGACAGCCAGATACCAGCACATATTTGATTATAGTGGTGAAGGTTTTGTGCAGAACCAATCACACATTTTGAATGGCCGAATACAGAGATCCAGTGCACTACGTGCCACAAGGTCCTCAGGTTTTGAATTCAGAGTTTTCCTTCTCGACGAGTTGCCATATTTATAGAACTCAGTCTGAAGAGGATTAATACCTTTCCCAAGGGTATTAGATGGATTCGACTCTGCTCACCGGTTCCTAAATCTGAGCCGCTATCCACTATTCCACCGTGCCTCCTTGTATAAAGTCTACCCACCCTAAACACCTTAAGGAGAACCTTTCCTATTCACACGCACTTAGAAGGATATGTTCCAACAATGAAGAACTAAATAAACACATTCAAAGTGTAGAACACCAATTCACAACACGTGGCTATAAACAACACCTAATCAGGGAACAAATAAATAAAGCAATTTCCACACCTAGAGAAGACATCCTAATGTACAAAATTAAAAATAAATCCAGACGCATCCCTTTAGTAACCACTTTCAGCGCTACCCTTCCTCCACTGTCTCAGAAAATCAAAAGTCGCTGGGAAATACTGCATCCCTTCTAGAATATTGTAGACCTTAAGCAAATTATAGGTACTAACTAATTTTTAGTTGATAAGGTAATCCATAATAGACCAAAAATAAAAACAACAGGATTTTCTCAATCATGTAACAACAAAAGGAGCTTATGCTGTAACCACATTAGACACACCAATTCGTTCACTAGCTCAGTCACTAAATCTACTTTCAAAATCTACCACAACTCTAACTTTAGAAGACATAACATAATTACCTACTAGAATGAGCACTATGTCAAAAACAATATGTGGGAAAATCTGAATGACCCTTTCAACACAGAATTAATTATCGGAATCGGATTAAGTCAGCTCCCCACGAAAGATTATTACCTGTAGAACAACATTTCCGCCTAGAAAAACATGATTTTAAAAGCCATGTCAAATTCACTATAATTGAAAAAATAGAATTAGACAGAAAAAATAACATAAAAAAAATTCTCGAGTAACTTGAAGACAAATGGATTTTGCGCCTCAAAACACTTCATCCAGACGGCCTTAACCACAAATTTAGCAACATAAATAGAATTAATATATAACCCCATAAATCAAGCCCTACCGACTTTTCTCTCATACAAAACAGACATGCTTGCAGAGGTGTTGAGATCTCCCACTTATACACACGCCCATACTAATATGTACACTTACATCATACACAGAACAAATGATAACATACACTTAATACGCACACATCCCCTTCCCAGTAACCAATAAAACTGTCAAAATAGCCAAGGGAATTCAAAATCTCATGAATCTCCACAGCCTTTATCTTAAGAACAACTTAAAAGAGGCCGTTTGACCAACACAAGGACTTGTATTCGTTGTGTATGTATGTTTGTTTTTTTTTTAAGAATCACCAATTCACAACACATGGCTATAAATAGCACCTAATCAGGGAACAAATAAATAAAGCAATTTTCATACCTAGAGAAGACACCCTAATGTACAGAATTACAAATAAATCCAGATGTATCTCTCTAGCAACCACTTTCAACGCTACTCTTTCTTCACTATTTCAGATAATCAAGAGTGACTGGGAAATACTACATCTCAAACCAAACCTAAAAAAATTGTTTAAGGAACCCGGTCTTCTAGCATATCGTAGACCTAAGAACCTTAAGGAAATTATTAGGTAGTAACCAAATTTCAGATGATAAGGTAAGCCGTAATACAACATTAAGTTCCGAAACACAGTCGAAAATAATCGAATAAAAACAGTTTCGACAGTTTCTCCACAAAATTTGCTGGGTAACAAATTATTCGTATATAAGGGGTACACACCATTCCCCTGTGCGAACGCAATAGATAAATAATAAACTAGGACACATTTCTATGGCATATGTTACCATAATTAGGACTAAAAATCACACACGGAGAACATAAATATAATACATATAATGAAATTAAATTGTTTTAAGCCAATAATGTCATTGGATCTCGGTAGATGAAATGACAAAGGGTATGACCTTGTCTCTTGCAGTACTCGGAAGCAGCTGTAAATCTGGGGAAAAAAGAAAAAACTTTTTGTTTTCTTTTTTATCGGTAAATCACCAACTTATAGTCGAAACAAAATTAATGGAGATTGTTAAAAACGTAACCACAAATCGTCGTAGGTCGGGACTGTCGTAACTCGGCGACTTACTGTATTGGAAATTAAAATAAATGATAGACAGACGTTGTCTGTTGAATTCAATAAAACGTGACTGAATCCTATCCTGAATATATATATATATATATATATATATATATATATATATATATATATATATATATAAATTAGGATATTACACCGACAACATGTAAAAATCGCTACAAAACTGCAGTCGTGTTTCGATGCACATCAATGCAACTCATCGGGCGATTGTACATTACTGGCGAGTGAACGATTTATTTAAATTTAAAAGCAAAATACAACTTCTTTTTACGAAAGACTTTACACTAATTCCTTAACCTTTTCTCTCGTTTTCTCTTTTTTCTCTTTATTTCAGTTGTAGCTATTTTAACTTTGGTTTTTCCATATATATATATATGTGTGTGTGTGTGTAGAGAGAGAGAGAGAGGATTAATACAAATATAAAATTTGTGACAGCTGATTGATGTTATATTGAGCATCTCGACTCCTCCAGCAATCGGTCCGTTCACGCGTCAGGAGATACCAGCAATTGGCTGCTTATTTTCTCGTTTTCGTTAATTTTTAAGTTAAAAAAAATGTTTGCACTTTTTATTTATGTAAGGTTGATTTTTTCTTTTTCTTTCATTGTGCATGCCTGAGTGTGTATGCGCTTGTCGGTGTTCATGCGTATATATGCATACGTGTGGTTGTAACGCGTATACATATACGCGTACACAAACACACACACACACAAACACCTACACGCATACATACGTGCACACACAAAGAGGGGAAATATCAACCTCACACCAATAATTAGCGCATAAATTAATATTTAATTTAATATAAAGACAACGAAAATGAAAAAATCTGCAGTCTTGGTGAAGCCTCCTGACGAGTGGACAGAACGATTACTAAACGGTTCGTCTTCAAAACACCAATCAGGTTAAGTAACAAGTTTTATTTGTATCAATCATACTAGGATCGAATATAGATCAAATATGGATCGAAATCCGACAGAATGATAGGATAAGGAACAGGTAGGATATGTTTATAGATCTAACATGTTTCGGTTTTATTAAACCTTCATTAGAGAATGGGATATACATTCATGGGATATATCTCACTCTCTGATAAAGCTTTAATAAAGGCAAAACATATTAGATTTATAAACCTTTCCTATTTGCTCCTTATCCTACCACACACACACACACACACACACACACACACACACATATATATATATATATATATATATATGCACGCAAACTATCCGTATCTGGGATCCAATTTACAAATCGTGCCAAAACTAACTGTAGATTTAGATTTCTCCTGGGAAGAACTCACAACTATACAACTTCCTCAAGTTTATTCATCACTAGAGTCAAAAAGAACTTTTCATCCGTTCGTCTGTACTGACTGACCTAAAACAAAATTCTCAGTCAAGTCTGCTCGTCTCAGGATGAACTATCATCACCTCGTCATACCGACGTCAGTCAACGATATGTTTATTTAACAGTAATAAAGAAATATATTTATTTTAATACCGTCTTTTTCACATTAGCGAGAACTCAGCCTCACATAACCAATTAGTGAACCTGAGCATGTATGTAAAGCTCTGGGAGGGATATATGTATATATATATATATATATATATATATATATATATATATATATATATATATATATATATATATATATATATATGGCCTGACGATTGCGTCTAGCATGAAACAGCCTGTCTCCTCTAAGTGTTGACTTCAATGTTGACTTTTATATTTACACGCGCTCTAATCTCTGATATTGAGCACTTTATCCCATAAATATAGCACAGCTTCATTGAGTATATTTCTTCATATATATATATATATATATATATATATATATATATATATATATATATATATAAAATAAAATTGACATAATTTTGTAGTATAATTAAAGAAAAAATGTGTAAAAACTCAGTTTACTCTGTGGGCATATAAATGAGAATCTACCAGGAAAATGGATCGGACGGACCAGTGATAATGACAATGTACTGTTGAAATGGCCACCACGTTCACCTAATTTGTGATTTTTTTCTATGGGGATATGTGAAAGGACGGGTCTGCATCTCTCTCTTCCTACAAGCCTAGAGGAACTCGAGCAGAGAATCACTGAGGCGCTGGAGAATGTTACGCTAGACATGCTACAACGTGTTTGGCAGGAGCTGGACTACAGACTTGACGTATGTCGTGTCACAGGTGGTGCGCATATTGAACATTAGTGAGGCTTTATAAAATCTACATCTCTTTGAATATCCTGTTCGATTTTTTATAAATAAATCTTTTATTGTTCAACATGAAGCCTGTTTAATTTCGTTTGCCTGGGACATGTGGTTACTCAGATATTCACATTTTAAATGGTGTCGTTTTTAGGGACACCCTGTATATGCAAAAAAATATTGATTTTTAAGATGTATTATATGTATGAGTAAAAGTGTTCAGTATCGGGGAGAATAATAAAAATATGAAAATAACGTTATATATTAATAGCCAATGATCTAGGTAAAATGTTAGTTACGCTACGCTCGTGTGCGCGCCTTATGAAACTAATAGACACGCGCCTCACTCCATTTTGAATATATATATATATATATATATATATATATATATATATATATATATATATATATATATATATATATATAAGGTAAGAGATCTGATGATATCAAATCAGTCGGGTTTCGATCCGGGCTTGATCAATCGGACTTTTAGTCACACTGAGGCGCTGTGATACAGAAAACAGTCTGTCTGTGGATGACTATATATATATATATATATATATATATATATATATATATATATATATTTATTTTGGCAACAATAATTCTCTCAATAATTCTTTCATAGACGAATATTTTCTATGAAAATTTCTCGGACATTCAGGCCGGTAAATGTTATTTAATACTGTTTATTATAAACAGAGCATTTACTTAAATACTTGTATCTATAAAAAGAACGTTAAACATAAAAAATGTATTTAATAAATATATATATATATATATATATATATATATATATATGTATGTAAAGTTTCAATTTTCTCCTTCCCATCATGAAAAACGGTTGTACTCGCAATCAGGCTTTGATCATCTATTAGAGTTCAAGCTCGCCATAGACATCAGGTGTCGTACGTGTGTACGATCCATGGCTACAGATGGTGAAAGAAATGGCCGCTTTCTTGTACCGCTCCAGAAAGTACCCAACTGCACTTATCATACTTTACCTTTATAAGAGTCAGATAAGACCAAAGATGGAGTATTGCTACCAAATCTGGGCTAGAGCTTCCAATTTTTTATTTTCCGGCCTTGACAGCGTTCAAATGCATCTATACGGCTTTTTTTTTTATATATATATTTTTGGCCACTTTCCTCGTATTATAACGCTATTCTCAGCTAATGTCACTATCATCCTTAACTGGCCTACACGACCAAAAAAAAAACTTTTTTTTTTTTTTTTTTTTTTGCTTTTCTTTAATATCTCTGAACTGTGCGTTATCACGACTGTTCTCGGAGAAAAAATATTGGATTGATTTCCCATGGTCTTGAATTGAGATTTGTCCTTTGTGACTGCCAACCACGTTAGAGATCCAAGTCAATCCTGCTATTTAATCCATAGCTTGAGAGAAAAGAAACGAGTTCGTGCCTTTCCCTAGGGAATTTGCAAAAACAAGACTATGAAAGTATAAAAATACATTTTTATAGTAAAAATACCAGTAACACATATTTATGTAAAAAATTTCCAACAATACGTATTTATCTGTAGTTGCAGTAATAAGATTGTGTTCAAAATATTTAGATTCATGCATTTAATAACCCATAGAGGTTGATCTGCCGTTAAACAAAATCAACCAACGCATCACCCAAGGACATTTGTACTAAAATGAATGAAAAAGACAGGATTTGAACTCTGTTCGCCGATTCTATTTACGCGTCATTAAATTAGTAGTGGGCAGAGAATATATATATATATATATATATATATATATATATATATATATATTATCTTAAATATAAAAAATTAATATATTTTCGCTTAAAAAAGTCTTTGGTTATTGATTGTTAAATTTATTGTTTAAGCCCTCCCTCATTTTCCTAATTTCATTATTAGAGGGAAACCGATCAGTTTGTAGTGAATACGAAATAATAATAACTCCCTTCATCAACTCCCTTCAAACTGGCAGGACTATGGATCAAGAACGAAAGAAATTCGCGAGACTATGTGAGATTTTTGCTTTTACAGAAATTAATCGGTGAGCTGAGAAGAAGGACAGAAATTTGCGAGCATCTGTTAAATTGCGCTTGGACCAATGAAAATCTTGCCTTCACAGAAATTGGCTGGTGAGCCAAGAATATAGAAAGAAAGTAGCGAAACTATTTTTGATATAAAATGAGGAGAACAAAGAAATTAATAAGAAAAGTGTCTGAAGTCATATGAAAGGTTTCGTTTCAGATCCTCGCGACCAGCGTTGAAGTATTCGCCATTGTAAAATTACTCGTCAATTATATTATCGGCCTCTAACCAGCAAGAAGCACTTCAAAGAATCTTTGTCTCAATAATCCAAGAAAGCTAAGTATTTCAAACTATCTCTTTTCTTTGGAACGTATACAAACCATATATATCCATTATGTGAGCAACGAACTTTCCTACCTTTGTTTTAAACGTTTTTGAATATTATTTTGTGCCAGATTATTTAATCTGTTGTACGAACATTTCCTCTTCACGATAATATGTTAAAACTACGGACCAAGAATTCTGATTTGAAATGAGCTACTAACTCTACTTCAAGCGTGTAAATTTGTGAATAAATTCCTTATCTTATTTTGTTAAAATTACCAGTGTGTTTACCCGTAAAACTCAACGGTATTAGCACGTAAGAGAATGTAATGAACTCGACTGGAATTCGAACTCGGCTTCATTACATTCACTTAGGTTCTAATACAATTGGAAAAGGTATGAATCCAACTCGTCTACCCTCAGTTATGATTAAATACTAGCTGGCAACCGGTCTTGGAGAAGGAAAACTCTGAATTCAAAACTGTATGTTGCCCTGGCGAAACACATACTATACAGCTAAGGAAATGATCGTCCGCATTGACTCATTGATCCTGACTTCTTTCATCGTCATTATCATCCTTCATTAATCTTCTTGGTAAATCAAATGTTCATTTTAACCTCTAAGCCACACGCTACGATAAGTTCATCAAAGGTGAGAATATTATACAGCTCTTACAGCAATGTATGTATTTAGAAGCTTTTTGACATCATTATAATCAGAGCTGTTTCGACTTGAAGCCACACTCCAGTTTGATTTATCTTCTGAAACTTTGTAAATATCTCTTATTTCCAAACCACCTTGCATTGTGCCAACTGACGAAAGTGTTTTATATCTTCCAAAATCTTTAAAGGTTTTACTGGGAATGATGGGATTTAGTAATAGTTCTTTTAATGTTGTAGGGATGCAAACGGCGATTGTCTCCCTTTCGTTGAGATAGTCACGAGGGTCACGTGACGGCCAGTGAATGACGTCAAGGGATAGAGTGACGAAGGGCTGTTGCGATCTAGAGCCTGCAGAAGGACGTTCGTAGCCCACAGCGGTAGGTCTTACAGGGAAAAAAACACAGTACTTCATCATGTCCATATAGAATCCGGCGTAACTCCAGTTTCCTCTTCGAGAAATATTACAAGAAAGGTTCCTTTTTTTTTACACACCGTTTGTGGTTGCATATATGTTATAATTTTTCTGGGACACGTGTATACACACACACACACATATATATAATTTTGTGTACGACGTAGCATTATAAAAGCCTCTCTCTGAGAACAAAGCATATTTGTCATTCTTTTTCCTTTCTGCTATTTTGTTCTGTTCGTGAAGTACAGTGTTATTATATCACGGATATAATAATAGCCCATAATGAAGGAAACACAAATGGGAGAATATACCTTTCTTCCATATCTCTCTCCTGTCATAATGATGTTGTTCAATGTTTTATAATATGGTTGTTCGTCTAATGTGTATGGATGTTATTTTTCCATTTGGTATTGATGGCAAAACCATTTCGATAATATTTATTGTCTTTTACCAAAGCAATTAACTTATGTTGCCTAACTCCGACAATAATATCAAGCCCTTATTTGGTTTGGCTTTCTTGGAGATACCGTACATCAATGTTATATCTATCAATGTCCTGAGCCAAAAATTTTCTCTTTTCACAATTCCTTTAAAACTAAATGTCCCGATGGCAAAATTTTTATAAAGATTTAAATAAGAAATTACAATTTTTTATCTATCATTATCCCATATATATATATATATATATATATATATATAGTAAGGATAGTAAGGATGATAAGTCAGACAAGGTCAAAATGGCAGCGGGTGTACAAAACGCCCTCAAGTCTGTCGTTAACTGGTGCAAAAGATGGCTTGTCAATTTTAACGCCTCCAAAACTAAACATCTCTTTATTAATCATCTGAGAGATTCCTCTCTGCCTTCCATCAGCATGGCTGATGCTATCCTTCAAGAAAATAACTCATTGCGAGTTCTCGAGCTAATGTTCTCAGCAAACATAAGCTGGAAAGACTACATTGAAGCCATCACTAGATCAGCTGCTAAGAAACTCGGGTCATTGCGTCGGTTGAGACAATTTTTCTCTCCGGAATCTATCTTGCATATTTATAAGTCTACTATTCGTCCATGCTTAGAATATTGCTGTCATGTATGGTCCGGTGCTTCTGCTATTTTCCTGTGCTCCTTGATAAGATCCAAAGAACAATCAGCAATATCTCTTTTATAAATACTTTCATGGTAATTGTTCGGATGACTTCCTCGCTATGGTACCTAGACTATATGAATTTAAGCACAATACTAGACTGGCAACGAGATCTCATCAATTTTCAGTGAAGCTGGTTAGACATAGCCAGGACTGTTTTGCCAACAGTTTCTTATCTCGCACTTCTTGCTTGTAGAACACACTCCCGGCTCCATGGTTTCCAACCAACTTTAATCTGTAAAAAATTAACTGCAATCTGCTGTTCTCCTGATTGCTCTTTTCTCTTTCTCCTCATTACTAATGTTTCTGTTCCTAATTCCTCCACACCCTGTAACTCCTTGCGTGCTAGTGACTGTACTGCCTTGCTTATATATATATATATATATATATATATATATATATATATATATATATAAATATATTATGAAATGGACAAAGTCCGACAGGCCGGTAAATGTTTAATATTGTTTATTATAAACAGAACATTTACTTAAATATTTGTGTCTATAAAAAGAATGTATAAACATAAAAATGTCTTAGTATATATATATATATATATATATATATATATATATATATATATATATATATATAATGACATGGATTAAATCCTACATATTTTAATTTGTTTTGGTTAAACGTTATTTTAGATGCATACGCATACTTGAGTCAATGCTCTGTTTATTTAATTAAACAGTATTTATAATTAATTACATTTACCGTCCTGAATATTCGAGAAATCTTGTCAGAAAATATGCTGGAGGACGGAAAATAATTATATATATATATATATATATATATATATATATATATGACAAAGTGAAAAAAGTTTTCTTGTGACGCTTCACAAGAAAACTTTTTCCACTTTGTTATACATTTTTCCCAAATATTGTTCTTGATATCTAAAAATATTTATGGTTATCTCATATATATAATTATATGTGTGTGTGTGTGTGTTGTGTGTGTGTAAGTTGTTTATGTTGTATTTATTTTCCTCCTTACATTAATTTAAAAAATAGGCTGTCGACAAACGTTTCAATAACTCATGAAATCACCTACCTCGAGTTTAAAAAATGATTCTCTGCGATATTTTAAACTAAAAGTAATATTTGTTTCGATTCAGATTAATTAAAATTTAAATCGGCCAATAACATATTGAATTTAATATATTAGCTTGGAATTAAAACTAAAAAACTTAAAGATTTTTCTTTTTCAAAATGTATATACAGTGGTGGCATCTTACTGGTTCGCGAGAAACTATTCTTAAAATTATAAAAGCTAACTGGTTGTTGGATTATCCGAAAATAATCTTATATATTAATAGCCGATGGTCTAGGTAAAATGCTAGTTACGCTACGCTCGTGTGTGCACCTAGTGAAACTCTCATAGACACGCGCCTCATACCATTTTGAAGTTTAAAATATGGCAAAATAATCAGAAATTTAATAGATCTTCTCACCATGGTCGATTCGCCAGGTGACTTTTTAATGTTATCGGTCTTTGGGGCTGCAGTGATTCAGTTCGAATGTGGCTAAGAAGTCCTAACACAGCTGATGACAGCTAGAGTCAAAAAGCATCATACTTCTGAACAGAAATATGATGAGGACAGAATTTCAGTCTGAAAATATCTTAATAAATAAATGTTTCTATTAAATTATCAAAATGGTTTAATCCATTTTAATACTATAAAGTGGTTTGTTTCCTTCTGATTGAAAAGAAAATAAGCACAATAGGTTCCTAAAGATACCTGCCTTTATAGTACTGGTTCCTGAAAATTTAGGATACCACCACTACACACACACACACACACACACACACATATATTCAACTTTCATGGATTTGATTATTCAAGGTTATTCAAGGTTATTCATTGAATTAAATGACAGAAAATCTCAGACGACGCGCGTAGGCTAGAAATGTGAAGAAAAGAAAAACGCTGACAAGAAAACAATTACTCTCTTTAAACGAATGTATGTATTATTCAATTATATTCGGTTGGTGCAAAAATAATGTCGTTTTCATAGTAACATATGTGAGAAAACAACATTATTTTTGCACCAACCTAATAATTTTTTTTTATAGTTTTTTTTATTTTTTCTTATTCTTTAGGGCGTCTATTTTAGAAGATACTTGACACTTGAGTTAAATGTCACCACACCTGTCATAGCGTAATAATAGATAAAAAAAATATATAAACTAAAATTATTAATAAATTCCAAAATTCCATAACTATCTTTCTACATCAGATATATTAAAAAAAAAAAAACAACTTCTTTTTAGTTTTAATGATATTTATGATTTAACACACTTATATCGTTAAAAAGAAATGTGGTCAACAGCATTACGTATTCGTGTTTTGAGGGACAAAGTTATTAACGGTTTTCCCATTTTCGTGGTAGTCCTGCATCCCTAAAAATCGCGAATGAGGAATAATCGCGAATTACCCTATTTTCCGGCTTATAAGATGCTGCGGCTTGGAAGACGCCCCCTAATATTAGAAAGAAAATGTCATTCTCATACAATAACACATTCACCATGCGTCCCTCACATACTGGCGCCACGTATTGTTTGCATTAATCACTCGTGCGATTTTGTTTGTATGGCAATGACATACTAGTCAAGAACAGAAAGGCTCCTACCGCTGCTAGTAAACAGAGCATATCTAAGCTTGTGGCTCGGCTTCAGGAAGTTTTATAGTCTTGGAAATACTTGTAACAGCTAAGTACTGTGGCTACAATAAAAGGCTGAATGAGATAACTAACATTATAGTTTAGTGACTCAACATACAAATCCATATCCCTATCAGACAAGCTAATTAGGTGACCGTTCAAGCTTACTTGAGCCTGGGTTTTTTTGTCTTACTTGGAAGACACATACATATTTTCCAGGGTATTTTTTAGAAAAAAAATGCCTCTTGTAAGCTGGAAAATACGGTATATGTGTTAGAGTTGGGATGTATGTATGTATACATGTATGTATGTATGCATACATGTTATGAGCACGTGGTTAGGTCGAGGGCTTCGATCGTTCGCTTTCTGAGTATGAGACCCGGGTTCGAATCTCACCATGGTCGATTCGCCAGGTGACTTTTTAATGTTATCGGTCTTGGGAAGGCAATCCTAGCGTGAGGCAAAACCATACCATGGGTTAACACAAGACTTGTGTGTGAAATTGGGTAGACTGAACTTGATAGTTGTGTTAGCCGGTTTGACCGAGTGTTTGAGTGTGCTGGTCTTATTCAGAATGTTGATCACACTAGATAACGCCTCTCTACCAGATACTGTAACTAAGGCCAGCTCATGATAGTTGCAGTATAATCCACAGGTGGGCTCTGTGGGTGTTGAACAAACACAAATGTGCCTGGGCAAGCGTCTCCAACAGGGATTGGCTAACCGATGTAGACGGGTATCTTCGGATACGAGTAGCCAGCGAATTTATTTATGCATGTATGAGTGCTAGTAGGAATTATTCTCGATCGATTTGTCAGGAAGATGACTTTTTGATGTTATCGGCCTAGTGGGGTGGGGAGGGGCGATTCCAACGTGCTGAAACTTTATATGTATATATACATGGATGTATGTATGTATACATGTTATGGGCACGTGGTTAGGCCGAGTGGTTAGATCGTTCGCTTTCTGAGCATGAGACCCGGGTTCGAATCTCACCATTGTCGATTTGTCATGAAGTCTTTTTGATGTTATTAACCTGGGGAGGCGACCCAAGCGTGCAGAAACTTTGAAAAGTGCCTGAAAACCATACCACAGCTTGACCTAAGCCTTTGTGAGTAACACTGGTTGGGCGGTACTGTTTGGAAGTTAGCACGAAGTCAAAAGTCATCATGATCGAGGGTTTGAGCGTACTGGTATTGTTCCAACAGTTGATCAGGCCAAATTGTGCAATCTCTCCCAGAAACTGTAACTAAAGTCTGGTCAGCATAGTTACAGTATAAGCCACAAATTGATTCTGTGAATGTTGTATAAACACAAACGTACCAGAGTAGTTCCTCCAAATCACCATACTGTAATTTCCTGCAATTAAAAAGACTGTTACAATATGCGTTGTAGTTTTATTTTGTATAGTAATAGTCCCGGTACTTTTTTTTTTATCGAACCTCGTATGCGTATATCTTCATACATATTACGACAATGGTGAGATTCGAACCCGGGTCTCATGCTCAGAAAGCGAACGATCTAACCCCTCGGCCTAACTACGTGCCCATAACATATATGCATACACTCTCACACCTACATATATTCGTATATACACGGATATTTATTCTCACAAATCTGAGTTGTTCACACCCTTCATCCTACGAAATCTTTTTAATCCTTCAAATAATTATTTTTCGCATTTGCTGAATTGGCACCATTTTTTCTCTAATCACTGTTATTAAATTAATTCTTTGTCTATATTTATGAAATGAGGTATTATGTACACTATTTAAATTATTCCGATTATTGTCCTCGTCTTTGGGAAAGGAATGAATCCATTCTTTCTCCTCCCAGTTAACTGTTGAATAGCAGGACAGACTGAGTCCTATAGCCTTGGTTGACAACTAGTCTACCGCAGAATGAAATGAAAACCTACTGTGAAAAAAAAAATTCTACCTTGTCAATCGAAAGAGACATGATCACCCATGCCTGTATAATCGTATGACACTTAACTGACTGTTACTTTGCCTAGTTTTAATTTGCATATATATATTGTTTGCTTTTTGTCCTGTCCAATTTTTTTCCTTTTCTTATTGTTTATTTCTAACTTTGTCAATTCCGTTTGTTCGGCATTTTTGCTAATTATACTTGTTTAAGATTATCTTTATTTAACTTTTCTGCGGTTCAGTCCATTTTTCAGTTTCCAGTGTGAATTTGAACTTATAATTATCCAAAGTCTCCAGAGCTCTTTCCACTTTCATCAGTTATCGTCAAAGAATTGATCTACAATAGTGCATGGCCAAACGGCACTCAAAGCTACAATCATATTGCAACCTTTCTACTTCAAATCTTTTTACTTCACTCCAGTGGCAGATTGGATCTAAAAAATTTTATTCCCAAGAGACGAGCGCGCCCACCCACAACTATAATGTTATTTAATTTTTAAAACTGAAATTTCGTCGAAAAAATGTGCATTTCATAGTGTGCCATCTATTGTATATACTACTTGCAGTAAATAGCAAATGTAAATACAGAATGTTATAATTGATTTTTTTAATTCAAATAATTGGTTGATGTTTTTAAATAGTTTACTGTACAATTTACACAAGTCAAAGTCACAATAGAGCATTTCGTGCAGGAAGTCCACTATATTAAGAGCCATCGTTTGCAGAAAATTCGGTCGTCCAGGTTTTTATATAAAAAATTCGAACGCCTGAATTCCAAATAATAATTAAAAACAAAACAAAACAAAAAAACATGTTAAATAAATCATTTGTATTTATAAACATATGTACATGAATTCAAAAGAATCAAAAAGGAGTAAAAATTGTTTTTAGTTAAACTCTTTGGGTATTTGGTCCGCAGAAAACAAGCTTTAATTTAGAAAAGACTTTTAGTAGTTGGTCCGCAAGAAAAAAAAGCTGCGGTCGAGAAAAGACTTTGATCATCGGCGAAGATTCACTGACCGTCCGAGCTGTTGTTGTTTGAGATGATTCGTTTGAAGTCGTCGACACATGTTTCCAGCACGTGCTAGGGAAATGAAAAGGTTATGTAGCCACGTCTTCTCGTGATATAACGGCTTGGAGACAGTCGCATCTCTGCCGCTGGAAGTCATCTGTGGGTTTTTATAAGAATTTTTTTCCGAAAGTAGGCTCGAAAAAAAGGGTTTTAGTTTTCTCTGATTCGTCAGTTATTTCACAAAGTGATGTTAATATCTAAGCAATAGAGACTTTGGTTTAAACGGAGTGTGTTGTACTGTGGAAACTTAAGGGCGTATTTGTAAATATTGTCGGTTATTGGGTAGAAAATAAAGTTTGGGCGTGTATGTACATGGGTGTGTAATTGTGTTGGAAATAGAGTTTATTTGCTATATGTTCACTAGATGATTGTACGAATCTGCCAATAATTGCTTCTATATTCAATTCATCTAAAAATTTCTTTTCAATGGATATCAACATGTATGATTCCAAATTCTCTTCAGCGAATTTCTTAACCTTGTCTTTATGATCTTTAGCTTTGAAAATGTCACGTTGGACTTGAGTAATTGATAGTGTGCAGATGACTTTATAAATTTCTTATTGCTTTTTTATTACCTAAACAGTTGTCTGTGTTTGTTTCTTTATTGCATTTTTTTTTTGCTATAATGGGCCCACTCAATCAGGGGCCCATTTGCCATTTGGCATGCTAACATCCTGTCCAGTTCGTCACTACCTGACTCTCTCTGTTTCGTTTGGCTATCTGGTAATAATCTCAGTCCCAGCTATGAATCAAACAGCAGGACATAATGGGATCCCTAGCCTTGGGTGGCAGCCAGTCTAGAAGAAAGACAACTCTGAATTCAAAGTTGTAGAGAAGGCAACGGGAAAAACACACCACTATGTTTTCCAAGAAATCATGGAAAGTCACAGATAATAAACGAAATTTGTGGAAAGCCATGATTGCCTATGCCCTGGAAAGGGCGGAGGGGGGAGTTTAAAAATAAATCTAGAATTATTCGGCTATGGAACGAAGAAATAAAATCTCACCAGAAAAGACGATACTTCGTTATTCCTACCTCAGTGTTAAAAATACTCGGTTATTAATTATGAATATGCTTCATCCCAGATTAAATTACTTACCGTATTACTTGGCAGCGAGAACGCTATGACCAGTGGACTAAGCACACATGTACACAAGCAAGAACAAGTGCTCGTGCCCTCGATTTTGTATATACCCAAATCAGTGTCACTGGATCCGTTTCCGCGTGTATCTAGTATAGAAGCATACTATGTAGAAAAGAGAAAGAACAATAGACCAATCGAATTGTTTCATTTTGTTGTTCAAACGACGTAAGCTCAGAGCATTTAAAAGGAAATACAAGATGCAACATAAATGCCTCCCTCATTTTAAACTGTCACCTGTGGGGTTCTAGTAAACTTGGGCCAATGATAATAGTATCTTTATTGAGCTGATGTCTTACCATATAAATTTCAGATAAAACCAGTCGCCATCATGGCTTGGGGCGGTGCATACGCGAATTTGCTGTTGAAACGTTTTTTAAGACTGGCGAATCAGTAATTGTAACACACAAAGCTTTTCTTGCTCCTTTCATGTTACATAAGAGTGATGCTGTTCCGGACAGAAAATCGATATTGCTATGGGTTGAAAGTTTTAGGGTCACAGGTTCAGCGCTTAAAAGAAAGCCACCTGGAAGACCTCGAAGCGCTCGAACTTCCGGGTGATGGAAAACTTTAGAAATAGTCTACAGCGAATAGAGGCCTCCATTTGGAGGATGTTATTTTAAAAACCAAATGAGTAAAAACTGTAGCCCGTTGTTTAAACAATAGTGAAATATTTTTTTGTCAACCTTTAAAATGTGGGAAGAATTTCTTCTGTTTCCTGTATAAGCGACTTCGGTAACTCAAAAGTCAGTAGACGTATGCACTTCACAAGGATTTCGCTTTTGGCTAGCGACAACTTTAAAGGAATTGTATTCAAACGCCTATCCAATTTTACCGACAAGCTCACGCCCAAGAAGACATCTGAGAGTTCGACGGACTTTTGCGCGCGCGCGTGTGTGTGTGTGTGTAAATCCATTTCACGCATATACACACGGACCTTTTGTTTAAACTTAAACATCTGAAAAGAAGTTATTTCATTCAAAACTTTTTTTTCTTATCAACCAACTTTGTATCTCAGTTGTTTTGTTTGAACCTCACACACATTATTATATGTAATACTAGCAGTAGAGCCCGGCGTTGCCCGGGGATGTAACAGTAAGAGATAGATCAAGTATCGACCATCATAAAGACTGAAAAATAAAATTGACAAAGATTATTGTTTAAGGTTGACGGACACGCATGTCTTAATTAGTTTTTTTTTTTTTTTTTTTTTTTTTTTACGAATTGGTCAAACCCAAACTCAAACAAAAACATTGTTTTCAATCGTTATGAGTCTATCGATTGAATAGAATTTTATTATAAACAATTGTCTTGTAAATGGAATTTTTAAAGCATTCTGAATGTAAAAATAAAGAAAAAAGTGTGCAAGACAATAAGAAACACTACCTGCCCCCAAAAAAAGTGAAGTTTTGTTGAAATTGGTTGAAAAATGTAGGAAATCCGATCCCATATATAAACGAACACACACACACACACACACACACACAAACAACCTGGGTTTTATAATAAGTATAACTCGATATGAGTTGTCCCCCTTTCATTCTCGTGATGCCTCTTAATAGTGTTTTCAAATTGATTTCGTGCAAAAAACAATTGTGTTTTTCCAATTTTTGGTGCTGTTAGAACCACCGCAAGGTAATTTTACGTAGTCATGTGAAGTTTTGTTGAAATCGGTTGAAAAATGTAGGAAATCCGATCCAATATATAAACGTACAGACACACACACACACAATCTGCGTTTTATAATAAGTAAGATTATATAAAAAGATTACTTGACTTTAATATCAATTTTTTGTTGTTTTCCCCGACTTCGAAGTTACTTGGTAATGACCATTCTTCAAGGGGTTCTGTTTTTTAAATTGTTTACAATTTTTTTCAATTTATTCTGCGTCTTTTACAATCCGTTTTGTACACATGTGTATTCATGCATTTAACGTTCTTTTAGACACGCACGTTCATGAATTTTTGCTTTTCTTCACGTCTTCGTTTTTTTTCAGTTGTAAATTATTCTTCCAGTTGTAAATTCTTTGACATTAATTTTTTCTTCGAAATTAAATTTATTTTTACTTTTTATTTTTTTATGGTTTATATTGAAGTTGTTATTAATTAAATTATAATATTTTATGTTGCATTTGTATTATTAATTAAATTATAATATTTTATATGATTTATTATGCTATATTATTATTAAAGTAACAAAGTAAATATTTGTTAATATGTCGTATTATTAATTAATATATATATATACAGGGTAAACCAAAAGTAGGTGAACAATAGATTGAATAGTTTTTGTGTTAGGGCTATACTATAATTATGGTGTTTGCATTATATTAACTTTTTTAACTAAATTTATTTAAATTTAATCTCTTTTTCTTTTCAGATAGTTCAGAGAATTCCTAATGACAAATAATTTAAATACTTTTGTGCGGGTAAGACGGAGAAGTACTAGGAAGAGGAAAAAAGTCAAACAATTATGTCCTGGCCCCAAAAAGAAGAGGTACTGAGCAAAATTTCATGGGAAAATTAGCTCAGGGGAAGGTGTTGTAATGGAATGTCCCACACTCCCTATCGCCTATGTGGACTGACTATATCAGTGGCTATATATAGTGAGCACAGGATATACCTGGGGCTGGCTTCGGGAATTACTAGCTTGCTACCTGATTCGCTGTCTTTCAGTAGTGTATTCTCTTTTACAATAAACCTCACTTTCTTTCATCTATGCGGGTGTTGCTGCTCCTTCACTAGAGTACTACCTTTGTCTGTAGCCTCTTTAAGGATACAATAAATACTGATGCAAGAAAAAGAGTATCGGGAGTCTCAAAATTTTGATTCACCATATATATACATACATACATACATATCATACAATCGGAATTAAGATACCACTATATAAATGATCATTTTCACCTTATAAATTAAATTTACAGGATTTTTCAAACAGTCAATGGATGATAAAATATTGAAATAAATTTCAATAATTTATCATCCATTGACTGTTTGATAAATCCTGTAAATTTAATTTATAAGGTGAAAATGATCATTTATATAGTGGCCTCTTAATTCCGATTGTATGAAATATATTGAAAAAAAAACAACAAAAAAAAACATTGAGCTCTATGTGTGAATAAGTTTTAATATTTTATATTGTGCTAATAGGATTCACTCTTGGATTATATACCAACGGATTACTATATATATATATATATATATATATAATGAAATAGACTAAACCCGATAATTATTTTAATATACATTTTTATAAGTTATTTTTATAGTTTCAAATATTTAAGTAAATGCTGTGTTTATAATAAAGAGTACTAACAAAATTTACCGGCTTGAATGTCCGAGAATGGTATATCCCGTTAGGCTATATGACGCTTCCATGTACGATAGAGGTTCGATTCCTGTCGGAGGACACATATTTTCCTATGAGATTTCTTGGCTATTCATGCCGGTAAATATTGTTAATACTGTTTATTATAAACACACCATTTACTTAAATATTTGTATCTATAAAAATAACGAATAAACTATATATATATATATATATATATATATATGTATGTAACCCGTTGGTATACAATCCTAGTGAATCCTAACAATATAAAATATTAAAACTGATCCACAAAAAGAGTTCAATGTATTTATTATATTATCTTTATTTTATATTTTCCCCACGAGTACTTTCGAATGTTGTTACATTTGTTTTCAAGGATTGTTCTGTGTCTATTTATGCAACCGTTTTTTTTTATTTTTTTATTTTTATAATTCCGGCGTTCTCACGTTTGCTGGAACCAATTTCAAATCACTCAAGGTGACGTCATTTAAACGCTCAAATTGAAATTTGTATGCATATTATAATAATACTATTATTTTTTTTTTTTAACATCTCTCAAAAAGGAGTTTTGTGGGTCCCTTTTACGCCTTTGTGGCACTGTTCGTGGGGTCTGGGTAAATTTATCTTTGCCAAAGCGAATCCAAAAATTATAGGTGTCGCCTTCGTATTTGCCTATGCGTAGACGTGTAGGACCCAACATTATACCAACCTTGTGTCATATTGGCATTCAGAGGGAGGTAAAAAAATATAATTTCGAAATGTCAAAGTAGTATTTCTGATTTTTATTAATTCTATATTATAAAAGAAGAGCTGTTTGGCTGCCCGTCATACACTGCGAGTTTGTATACGCGTATGCGAAGTATATGAGTATGCATGTGTTGTGTGTGAGTGTGTGAATGTGTGAGTGTGCTTGTGTCATTTAACGTACACAGAAGCACGCACGCACACACGCAATTTGATTAATTTTGGAATAAAACGTTGGAATAATGCATTCTCGACCCACTCAGTCTGGACAACACCTATCTTGGGCTGGGCAATATAATCATAAATTTGGAAATATAAAAAAATCAGATAATTAAAAAATTAAAATATATTGAACTTTTCTGAAATTATTCAGTAATAAACAGAATTATTTTTAAAAGATGTTTTTTTTTTAATTTATAGAAATATTTTTTTGGCTTGTCATTGAATTAAAATATACACACCCACATGCAAACGTATAGTACGCACTCAGTTTGAATGAAATTGAAATGGACATCTATATCGCGATGGTTAATTTCCTTTTCTGTCTGGCAACAGCCCTGTGTGGTGAATTTAATGACTCCCCAAAATGAGTCGTGGCTAGATGAATAAAATGAGACAATTGAACATCGTAAAAACATACTTTATATAAGAGATACATTACACAACAAGTATTCTTTTAGCAGTTAAAAGTCAAGGCATCGGTGGTGATATCCAAAAAATGTGCTTGTTTGAAATAGATGAACCACTTATCTGTACTGTGATGTCTTCTGCCGATAGCTACTTTGTCCTTGCATCATTCAGGTTTGCCCGTGGTCAGCATTGCCTGTTAGACTGAAAACATGTCTCACACATCCGTAGTCACCTCAGCCTCTACCTTGGCACCTAAATTCTATTTCGCGCCTAATTTTGGGTCATACCCATTATTATCAGATGACTGGACTTGACCTACTATCAGCAGGAGTTATCTACTAGAGATAACCTAGGGTATAACAAATATATGTTAACACAAAATATGCAGCCATTTGATGTAATTTATGACCCCTGTATTTAAACTGAATATATTTTCTAATAAATGTTGTATCGTAAATGAACAATTATAAGATTTTATTGAATTTTTCCAAAATTATTCACTAATAAATATAATTATAATTTAAAGATTTTTAAAAAGATTTTGTAGAAAGATTTTTTTTTAAATTTATAAAAAATGTTTATGTATATTTTAATTCAATGCCAGACCTAAAAACATTTTCCAAATATAGTCAAACTCAGACTAAAATAATGGAAATTACAGAAAATGAGACCAACACCTAAACTACCATATGACAGACTCCAGGTTGATTCAACCTGTAAACAGATGTATACTGACAAGTTAAGAGTAAATTTAATAGCTTTGAGGAGACCAGAAATTCAAAGTAGAAGCTCTAATGACATCAGCAAACCAGATAATCTCAATGAAAGAGAAACAAGGAAAAAAAAAGAAGTGGATGACCGATGAAATTCTTGAGATGATGAAAAAGAGACAGGAAGCAATACCAAAGAATGGTATAGAATATAGAACATTAAACACAGACATTAGAAAAAATTACAGGCAAGTAAAAGATGAATGTCTCAACAAAAAATAGATAGAAAGAATAAGCATCATAGATTCGGCAAGTATGAATAGGACAAAAGAGCTTCTCAACAGAATGCATAAAATCCAAAGAGGGAATGCTCATAATATAAAAAGAAAAATACTCCAAAGATTGAACGAACATATCAGAGATCTCTTCCACGACAAAGAGCAATCTACAATACACAAAAATACGGAAGGACCTAAAATATTAAAGTTTATGGTAAGGTCAGCACTGGGCAAGATGAACAGAAACAAAGTACCAATATGGGATTGTAATAGAGATGCTATCAACCTGAGACAATTTCAAGATTGACAAGATTACAGAAATAATAAATGAAATATACGACAGTTGGGACATACTGGACAACCTTAGGAGGTCCATCTACGTAGCATTGCCTAAGAAGTCAGGTGTGAATGAATGTGAGCTTCATCAGATAATCAGTTTAATAAGAGACACAACTAAGCTTATCCAGATTCTGATGAATAGAGACTGTAGCAGAATTAAACTAGAAATAGGGGAAGAAAAGTATGGCTTTGTTAAAGATACTGGAACAAGAAATGCAATCTTTATGATTAGAATGATATCAGAATGTGCAATACAAATACAGAAAGACAAATACTTATGTTTCATAGACTAGGCAAAATAATTTGGAAAGATTTGAATCGTTAGGAAAAATTGATTTATGTTGGGAAAGATAGAATAATCCCAAACATTTTTTAGGGTGCAAACCACCTGTATATAGACAGCAAATAAGTAAGTAGACAAAAATAGAAAGGAGCGTAAAACAAGTTGTGTCATCTCACTGGATTTATTCAACTATTACAGTGAGGCAATCCTAAGAGAACTAGAAGTCTTACTATGATTTATTATTGGTGGGCACAAATCTTAACAACATAAGATATGCAGATGACACAGTGTTGATGACACAGAAATAAAGTTGGAGGGACTCCTAGACCAAGTAGTAAAGGAAAGGGAGAAGAAAGGACTAACCAACAATTGTAAGAAGACAGAATGTATGGTCATTAGCAAGAAGAACAGCCCAAGATGCAAACTATAAATTGGAAATTTAAATATCTGGGAAAGTGTGACACAGAAATCCAAAGATACAATGAAATAGTGAAAGATGCCTTCCAACAGTTAAACAAAGTATTAAGAAAAAGGAAAATTTCATTAGAAAGAAGTAAAAGAGCGCTAAACTGCAATGTAATATCAATCTTCTCATATGGCAGTGAATGCTGGATAATTTTCTAACAGCCGTAGAGAAGACTTGAGGCAACAGGAATGTGGTTCTACATGAGGAAGCTGAGAATACTATAGACGGAACATGTGAGCAACAAGGAAGTTTTGAGGAAAATGGTAACAAAAGAACACTTAAACTTAGAATCAGAAAGAGACAGTTTAAATTTCTGGGACAAATAATGAGGAAAGAGGGCTTGGAGAATTTGACACTCACAGAACATATTGAAGAGGAATTGATGGAAACAATGAGTAACCTGCTTAACAAGTTCACATGAATTGATTGCAGAATGAGGATACAGAGGAATGATAAAGGCAGTTGTGGAGAGCCATGATCGCCTATTTCCTGAAAGTACATAGCACATAGAAAAGTAATTGTAGTCAATTTCTGGGATGATGAGTAATCATTTGGGCTATTGCCCTCATATTTCTTGTTATTATCACATTTCGATAGTCATTCTCTCCAGCCTTCTTCAGTAATCCAAATGGAAATAATTGTAGCAGACAATTATTCTTATAGAAAAATTCAGCTACAGACATACTGGATGTAACAGCGAAATTGTCTAAATCATATAACAGCATGGGATAATTGTCCATCCCACAAAATGTTCAATATCTAAAAAAAAACACTAAACTAATTGAGTTTCTTTTTTCCAGGTTTTCAGATAAAACGGTTAGCCATCTTGACACCATTTGTCATAAGAATCACAGAAAAACTCTTTGACTAATTCAACTAGAAAGAGAACAGGTTAAAATGGTTTTGTGTCAGCCCCACTGTATCTTCCCAGCTAAACAAAGCAATGGTGAGAAGAAAAAACTCCTTCAGGCCTTCGGTAATGGTACTAACATTCATAATCTGGCTTCCATCTTCAAAGTCCATTCAAGAACCATCAAGTGAATAAGTTTAAAAAAGAGGGAACAGTAGAAAGGAAAACTGGATCAGGAGCTCACAACAGAAAGAGGGATCATCATTTCAACTTAGAGCTAAATACATTCTTATTGTCAAAGTAGAGTCCAAAAGTTAAAAAAAAAAAAACCTTGGAGAATTCCAGTAAGATATCTTTAATCATTTCTAAGATACAATGGTTCAAAGCTTAATCTAACAATTGGACAATTTTGCTG
>OZ010575.1:17350438-17407938 GCA_963932145.1 Acanthosepion lycidas
AAAAAATACTCCAAGTCATAAAACTATTTAAGAATATTAGAATTATGAATTTGAAACATGATTTATTTTTAATTTTTTTAGAGGGATTTTTTTTTTATTATTTTACCCCAAGCAAGGCAATAAAGCCACTAAGATGCAAGGGATATTACTGAGTGTTAGAGAATATGAAGGCAAAAGAAACACTATTAAGGAGAGAGAACATTTAAGGGACAAGAATTATGAAGACAGAAGATAACAAGACTTAGTTAAAACTTGGATAAATTCATACTGTGAAAAGAGGTTTAAAAAAAAAAAAAAAAAAAAAAAACAATTTATGGCATCAGTAATCTTTTTGACATTACAGAAATTAATATTAACAAACAAAAAACACAAACAACTTTTAAAGTTTTCCCATGAGCTACAAAAATAACTTTTCAACAGATCCATTTTTAGCAATATGTTAATAAGTTTGAACAAAATAAATTGCTTTATAGTTCAAGAAACCATTGAATAGGAATTGTTTTAAAAATGGCTGTTTAAAAAAATATCTTCTCATAACTCCACGCAAAATAAAACTGGACTCCTTATTTTTCAATGTTATTTTCATTACCATAAAAGATTAGGCAAACTTGGACAATTGTGCCCACAAAAAAAAAAAAAAGAGTGTCAAAAAAAGTTTTTCCATTGACACTGATATTATTTTAACTACCTTCACTCCTTGGCAATATTGCTTTAAAAAGTGATGATTAGAATTTTAATAAAACCTAAACATATAAAAGTGAATTTATTTTCTTTGTTCTTGAGAATTTATAACAAAAATAATAAACACTATTTACTTATTAGATTGTTTATTTACACTATATATTATATTGTTTATTGGAATGCTAATTGCCAAAATTTATAAAATGGTAAATAATAAGGATTTCCTTATAGTTGGCTCACATATATTAATAATTTCATAAATGTTTATAAATTTATGAATAAGGAATTGTTTTCATATTTATTTCTGTAAAAATTTGCATTAGTTTTAATACAATTGTGCTAGTTTTTAGGATGTTGTAAATATAAAATTATTTTTGTAAATAAACAATCTAATAAATAGTGTTTAATATTTTTGTTGTAAATTCTCAAGAACAAAAAAATGTATAAATTCACTTTCATCATAAGTTTAGGTTTTATTACAATTCTAATCATGGTTTTAAAACAATAAACATTGCCAAGGAGAGAAGGTAGTTAAAATAATAGTGGTGTCAAGGGAAAAACTCTCCTTTTGACAATCTGTTTTTGCACAAAAGTCCAAGTTTGCCAAAGATTATTAATCCAGTATAAATTTTCAAATGTGATTTCGCAATATAAAAAATGTAAATATTAAGCAAACGTTTTTTTAAGTACAATATCTAGAATTTCTTTGATTAAAAGAAAAAAAAAAGGGATCAATTTTAAAAAAAAAAAATATCTGTTCCTTCATTTCTATTTATTTAAAAATTTTGAATTATAATTTCTTAAACACTAAATATATTTAATATTACAAAGACTAACATTAGAAATTTTTTAATTAAAAAAAAAAAAAAATTTAATTAAATTTATAAAATTTTTAATCTTCCAGAAATTGTAAAAGAGTTTTGAAAAAGTTATTTAATAATTATATTAAGGAACAATTTAAAAAAAAATTTAACTCAGCAATTATCAAAAATATTTGTAAAAAATATGAGAAAATAATTTTAATGATGTTTTTCCTTAAAAGTAAAATAAATTACGTAATGTCTTTCAAACTATCATTAAAAATGTTGAACATTAAATGTGCTTTTTAATTAAAAAAAAAAGATGTTATTACATTTTATCAAGTAAAATTAACGAATTTACATTTGAAGCTGGAAATGTAAAAATGTAAAATCGAATTCTGAAGTTAACAGACACTTTTATGGCATTTGACCAATGCAGAACCTGATGTTAATTGAAAAAAAAATATACTTAAAAATGATTATGTGCAGAGAGATATAAACTGTCAAATGTAGCCAAGAGAAGGTATTCTCTCTCTATATATATATATATATTTATATATATATATATTTCTTTAGGAGATGTTTCTATTAGAAATGTATATGACATGATTGTCAATGAACAAGTAATTTATGTTGTTTCATTAAATTAGATATCAATGAACTGAGATTCTAAAATAAGTAGAATGATTTGAATATGAATGGTTTATAAATCACAATACAAAATCCATTTAATTAAAAATATGATTATTATGATGATGATGACGGGGAGGATAATGATGATGATGATACACATTTGCTCTCAGAAAGAATTTGACACAACCAAAAAAAAGAGAAAAATAAATATATGTTTTAAAAATCATTTTACATGTTTTATAATCTACACACAAATTTGAACTTTTAAAATTATTTTTTTAGGCGGGCAGGGGTCTTTTATAGTCAAAACGATTAAAAGTTATTCACCCACTGGGTCTTTGTACTTATCTTTTGTGTAAATGTTGGATGAGGAATGATCACAGAAAAAAAAAAAAAAGAAGAAAAAGTAATCTTGAATGAACACTGAAGTGTCTAAGCTTCATAAGTCATAATTAGCTGTTGTCTTAAATTCTAGCATATATCTCTGTATTGTTTTATCTGAACAATGTCTTTCTCATGCTAAGAAAGAATACGACACACCTTTGATTGTAAGTTTCTTTTTTTCTTCCAGGTAACATAGACGGTGTCAGAATTCTTATTCATTTTTCATCATATGTGCTGGTGAATATATTTACCCAGCCTCCCCACGAATGCAGGATGTGACAAAAGGTTGTTTTTACATGTGGAGCACCATACACATATGTATGCATATGGGCCAAGGACAAAAATTTTTACCCTGCCCCTGCAAACACTGCCAGACTGGTATTGATATTACACCAACGCTACCTCACTTACTGCAATGAGGAAGGTGCTGCAACAGGGTTGGAATTCCTAGGACTATGTGCCTTCTACCATCTAAAATGAGGAAAAACGTTTACTCCACTTCACAAAAAAAAAAAAAAAAACTAAAAAAACCCACCTTACTTCTGATCCTTCTAGTAGCAGTAATCATTAGAAATTGAAACCACATTTCTTAATATTCTCAGATCAAATACAGGAAATTCTTTGAGGTCTGTTCATTTTATATGCCTTCAAAAATGATAGTTAATATTTAGGCTATTTTTTTTTCTTCTATAAATAAAGCAGATTGGTTCAAAGGTTAAAATAAATATTAAAATCTAATTGTGTGATGCCCTTTCAAATGAAATCAATTAATATGAATGCATTTTTGTTTTTCTTGTAAGTGCAAAGCAGTGTAAGTTGGAAAATAGAACTACCATGCCAACTTTGTTAAGACTGATACTATCACCCTCAGGAAAGGCATGACTTCAACTCTCCCTGTTCTATTTCATTATCATTTACATTGACCAGGGATTGGCACTGATATATCGCAATAATAGACAGAGAAAAGAGTGAACTAGTGACTAAATAGGTAATTAAGAAAATTAAAACACTAAACTTATTCAGGTAAGAGATTGAAAAGTGGTTGCTATATCTATTAACAGCTTGTGCAAATGGAGGCCAGTGTTTTCTTCTTTAATTAATGTTTTTTTTTTATGGTTTATCAACCTTTTGTAGGTTATTAAAAGCCAGAAAATATTTTTAGATGGTAAGAATTTTTTTAGGGAGTGTATAATAATGATTTACTGATACAAGTCGAACTAATTAACCTGAGAGGAGAAGAGATGAAATCATACATTTCCTAATTTGTATTTGTGCCTAAGTGAACATAACAAACCTGACTGGAATTGGAACTCGGCCCTCTCCGATTTCCAATTCTGAGCCTTATCAATTACACCACTCACACATCCAAGCTAACAGCACCTGGTATTCTGAATTGGTCACCCATCAAGGTATTGACCAGGTTCAACATTACTTAACTTTGGTGATCATACAAGAATTGTTATTTCAACATGTGGTGTCTGTAAGCTATGCCCAATTAAAAATTATAACAAAGAATACATCTTAAATAAATTGACAAATCAGAAATTATTTCCTTTCAAGAACCAAACTATTATATTACCTCATTTTAAGATTACTTGCCATGTTCCAAGTCACTGGATAAAATACATCTGTTTGCCTAGTTGAATAATTGAACACTTTAGAAGTGTGATTTTCAAAAAAAAAAAATAATTTTATGAAGCTAATGGAACATACAGCTATGTCAATTATAATCATCTGATTTCTATGTTAGTACTCATTACCATAACAAAAATGGTACAATATAGTACAATTTCTGTTAATGCAATATGGAAAAGTTATTTTCAATCTAGTATAAATTGACCAGGAAAAAAGTCTGTTTAAGGGAGATAATTCAACATATATTAACGGCTAATTACAAAAGCTTCCCTGTTTTAAGAGAATAAAAAGAATAAGTAGAGGAGAGTCCTTTATCATAGTACCATACCAATGGCAATACTTTCATAATAATTAAGTAAGCTTAATCATTTGAAAATAATGTGAATTCTATAAATACTGTCTTGACATTGAACAGAAGGTCATCTTTAACATTCAGACCCCCAAAAAAAAACAAAAAAAAAAACAAATGGCATGTCAAAAGGTCGGTTTTTCCCTTGATACTGCTATTATTTTAATTACTTTTACTCCTCGGCAATGTTTATTGTTTTAAAAAGCAAGGATTAGAATTTTAATAAAACCTAAACATATAAAAGTGAATTTATACATTTTCTTTGTTCTTGAAAACTAACAACAAAAATAATAAACACTAACACTAGCCTCTAACAAGACGAACTCACATCCTAGGAGAATATCCAATATGGACATCTTCTTTACCAGCTTTATTACTAAAACTTAATGAATTGTTTTTAATGATTTCACCCCAAGCAAGGCAATAAGGCCACTATGATACAAGGGGTTACTGAGTGTTAGAGAATATGAGGAAAAAAATAACACTGTTAAGGATAGACAACAATAAAAGAATAGGAATTAAGAAGACAGAAGGATTGGTATTTCATTTAAATTTTTGAAAATAAAGGTTGACTGGAAAGCAAGAAGCTAGAAGAGAGTTCCACAAGTGAGAAGTACAATAGAAAAAACTATTAGCATAGAACTTATGATTATATCTAGTTATTTCAACTGTAAAATGATGGGACTTTGTCACCAATCCAGTACTGTGCTTAAATTGATGAAGTCTAGGTACCATAGAGGAAATCTGTCTATATTTCTGGAGATGAGGTATTATGTACACTATTTACATTATTTGGACTATTGTCCTCATCTTTGTCACCATATTTATCACAAATGTCGAAATAAATAGTGAGCAAAATAAAGGGTTTAGTTTGACATTCCAACCACCTGAAGAAAGCCGGAGCGTACAAGAGATGAAATGTTGTGATAAATAGGGTGACAAAGATGAGGACAATAGTCCGAATAATGGAAATAGTGTACATAGTACCTCATCTCAGAAATATAGACAGATACTGAAACGCCGAAACGTTTTAATAAATATGGCGACAAAGATGAAGACAATAGTCCGAATAATGTAAATAGTGACCAGAGAGGAAAGTTCATAAGAACAATTACCATAAAAGTATTTATAAGAAAGGCACAGGGAAGCTATATTACAGAAGTGGGGAAAGTGATGGAAGCTGAGATGCCAGGTCAGGACATTGCAGATTCTTTTTTGGATTTTATCAAAAATCTCTAAATATTAAATTAAATCAAATCTGCAGAATATAGCTACTACTCTCTTCACCCATTTATTTACACTGTATTATTTATTGTGTAGTAGTAGTAGTAGAAGAAGATATAATAGTCTTTGTTTGAATTTATTGAATCACATATTTTCATTATTAATTTTAACTAGTTTATCTTTAATTGTTATTGTTGCTTTTTATCGCATTGCTCAGAACATTTCATTCTATAACCATCTTGTAATATGAAGCAAATATAAAATTTGTCTGACAAAACTTGAACTTGTATTCTAGAATTTCTGGCATAGACCTCTTTACCAAGAACTCCCACCCTACCAAACTGTAAAATCACTCAAAATATACAAAGCTGCAGTATTTAGCAGGGATGGCTCAAGGTACTGGCAAATCAGGCAATCACCCAGGGTGCCATCAAAGCCAATGGCACCATCATACCACTATGTTATGTGTTTGAGATCCTTTCAAAACTAAAGCTTATAAAAAACATACTTGCTGTAGTCCATGACTCAAGAAAGATTAAATTCTTTGGTTATATTGTCAATAGAAACTGATCTTGTAAAGAAGATAGATGTAGAAAATGACATGAGAAGATTAGCAGATTCAAAGGCTAGAAAATATTTAGAATGTTTTCTTTAGCTTGTATTAAGTTGTATATTGTATTAAACTAGTTACAGTAGTCCACCACTATTAGGCGAACCAATTTACTGTGGCACCTGGTGTACTGTGGGTGGTTGGTGGACCCTAAGAGTTTGCTCTCATACCCTCAATATCGCTCACTTTTTTTAGAAATTCCACCCTATTTAACCAATTTCTGGGCCATCTCCTTCACGATAGAACAAACAATAATGATCAGATGGGTCCTAATTTGATCTAATAATTAGGCCCCTTTTCACACATTTTAAATAGTTATATTTACTTGTAAATTTACATGCTTAATTAAAAAATAACAAAGAAATTTTGATAAAATCTACCTTTTTGGAGTTATCGACAATAAAAGTTCAGACTCATTCATATTGTGGCAGCCATTATTGGCACTGTTTGCTGCGGAATAGACGTTCACTTGTCTTGATTATTGCACACACACTGATGCAAACAACACTAATAAAGGCTGCCATGCCATAACTGATGACACAAATGATTCCAAACTTTTATTGTCGATAACTCCAAAACGGTAGATTTTATAAAAATTTCTTCATTTTCGAATTAGGCATATAAATTTAGAATAAAAAAAACTGTTTGGGAAATTATTAGATATTTAGCATGGGGCTTAAAAAGCAAATTACCTGAAATTTCTTATGGAGTCATTTGCATAAATTAGTATAATTTTTTGAGGTTCTATTCGAGCCATTATCTACAGTATATATTGTGAAATAGGGCAAATAGGGCCCAAAAATCAAGTAGGTGTTCAACCTATTATCCCTCCTTCCCCCACCAGCTACCGTGATGCACTTGCAGTGTGGCTCGGACATCTTGGACCCCAAGGCCCTCACTATAACAGTGGACTACTATATTCTACATTTTCATTTTTTCTCCTTGAGAAAATTCAGAAAAAATTATACTGTCGCTTTATTTAGTAAATTAATGTTTACCCAACTGAACATGCATGTAGCAGTTATCAGCAATGAAAGTGGGAATGGCATGCTGTGTTCAAATCCCAGCTGAGGCTTTTGTACAAATAACTTTTGAAAGGTTTTAATCTGTCTCTTGTCCTAACCTACCCTGCTATTAACCAACAGTTAATAGCAGGGTAGTCTGGGCTCCCTAGGCTTCGGTTGGCAACCAGTCTAGAAGAAGAACCCTGAATTTGAAACCAGTTGGACGTGGTGATATCAATTTGGTAAAAACCTAGTTGCTACAAAAACTACACCAGCAACACCTAGTGGGGATGATGCTGTATCCTAATACTCCATTGAGAAGACTACAGGACTTATTAATGTTTACCCAGACACCATAGACTACCAGTGCTTGCAACTATACTAACTACAATACCATAATATTTAAATGTATGTGAAACAGGGGATATTATATGCCGTTAAATTTAATACTAAAACTTTCATTATTTCTCACATTATTCAGACTAGTATTTAATTCAGAGACGGCCAACCTTTCATATTTTACACTTCAACTTTTCTGCACAGTTCAGATGCACCATACAAACCTTTATTTTATATAAAGATATTTATTTTTATGTAAATCATGGATTCAATATAAAAACAAGATGAGAGTTACTTCCCTTAACGAGACTTGGCCTACCATCTAATTTTGCCAAGTGGTTAATATTTGGACTTAAATTATTGATTGAGTGCAGCAAAGAATTAATTAAATCAGCCACAATCTAATTTTGTTTTTAATCAGCTTAATAGCTAGAAATATTTGCTTATATCTGTACATTAATCTGAAGTAGTAAATATAATTCTAAACAAATTTTGGCAATCTTTAACCTTCATGCCTTCCAGAAAAACAATGTGTCAAAAGGACAGTTTTTCTCTTGACAGCACTAATATTTTAACAACCTTCACTCCTTATCAATGTTTATGGTTTTAAAAAGGAATGATTAAAATTTTAATAAAACCTCAACATGTGAAGGTCAATTTATACATTTTCTTTGTTCTTGAGAATTGACAACAAAAATAACAAACACTATTATATTGTTATGGAATGGTTAGCAAAACATCAGATAACTCCCAATCAATTCAAACTTTATGAAATGGTAAATAAATAATAAGGATTTCCTGATAGGTGACTCACATATTTTAATAATTTTTAGTAATTTTTATAAATAAAAAATTGTTTTCATATTTCTTTATAAATTGGTAAATAATAAATATTGCGTTACATTAGTTTTAATTGTATTAGTTTTTAGAATGTTCTAAATATAAAATTATTCTTATAAATAAACAATCTAATAAATAAATAGTGTTTAATATTTTTGTTGTAAATTCTCAAGAACAAAAAAAAATGTTAAAATTCACTTTCATCATATGTTTAAGTTTTATTACAATTCTAATCATTACTTTTTGAAACAATAAACATTGCCAAGGAATGAAGGTATTAAAATAATAGCTGTGTAATGGTGTGTGTGGGGTTTTTTTGACACTCTGTTTTTTTGTGGGTGCAAAGGTTAAAGATTGCCCCAATTTTTTAATTCAGTAAAACGTTCACATGATAATGAGTGTCAGAAGAAAATGGTACTGAAAGAAGCTCATCAAATTTAATTTTTAACGAAAAACTGGAATTTTTATGTAAGTATAAAGTCTTTTCATTTTCCCCATTGTTCATTGAATTCACGTTTACTCTGAAGTATTTTTATAAAATTTAATGAAAAACAAGAGTTACTTCCCTTATTATTAGTTCTGCCAGTGATGACTTATGGAAGTGAAACATGGGTGCATAACACCACCACTGCAGAGACTCTTGTAGTGTCTCAACGTAAAACGGAGAAAATCATGCTCAGCATCACCTTACGTGACAGGAAGAGCAAAACTTCGATTCAAAAGCAGACTGGAGTGAAGGGCATAATCAAGACCATCAAGAATGACAAACAGAGATGGACTTGGCGTGTCTCTTGTTTCAGTGACAACAGATGGCCTATCAGCACGTCAGGGTGGACACCATGAGAGTGGAAAAGAACTCTTACACATGGCCAGAATTAAGAAATGGCAGAGGTCAACCAGGCCACAATTCCTCCAACAGAGAAGACCCCGCATTTGGACTATCCCTTAACAAGACCTGGAGTTTCTTTTGATTCCTGCCAAATTTTTAATATTGGCAGTTAAATTAAAAGCAGTAGAAAATTCCTTAATTGTTGATCATCAAAACCTTTTTTTTAAAGCCTTGCTCACATCTGTACAATACTCAAAAATGGCAGACATAATTCTGAGTAAGTTTTCTTAATTCTGGAAAAAATCTACAGGGTCCTGATTACGAGAAATTAATAATGTGAAAAGTATGTGGGATTAAGGAAAGCCAATCAGATTTGATTTTCCATAATAAATTTTCTCTGTGTATATTACAATGCATGGTTTTTTGATTCCCCGTGGAGTAATGGATAGCGGCTCAGATTGAGGAATTGGAGAGCTGAGTTCGAATTCCAGTCAAATCCATTATATTCACTTACGTGCTAATACCCTTTGGAAAGGTATGAATCCTCTTCTCCTCCCAGCTATGGGTAAATAGCAGGACAGACTGGGTTCTATTGCCTTGGATGGCTGCAGAAAGAAATCGCAACCTACTGTGGGAAAAAATCTGCCTCGTCAGTCATGTATCAAAAGATACATGATCACCTAATTGTGTATCACATATGGTACATAAACTGACACGAAAATGATTTTGTATATGCAGACTTTTCCTCATTTAACCCCTCCCCCCATCTTTGTTCATAGAATTTATATTTATTATCATTTTCTATTTTCTTTTTGCTAGTTTTCTTTTAGGTTGCAATGGGGAACTGATTTTTAAAAATGAAAGGCAAATTTTCAGAAAAAAACAAATTTAAAGCTGCAAATATTCGCAAAGAATAAGTAAAGTGAAACTCCATACAAATGTCAACTGTAAATTGGCAAAAAATCCCTGGCATATAACGCAGCAAATCCAATCACGCAATGTGTCATTTTTGGTACATTTTTCATGGGTTGGCCATCTCTAGCTAAACATGTGGAATAATGAAAATATCTTATTCTAGACAATTAGAGAAGATGTTTGGCACTTCAGCATTAACATAAAAAATGCACATGACATTGTTGAAAAAAAGCAGCTCAGCAAAAAATTTGCACATTTTCACATTAACTTCCCAAGCCTCAAAATCCCAGTAAAAGAAATATTTTTTGTTAATAAGTTTGGAAATCTTTTAAAAAATGATATAAGAGATTTTAGAGCCTACAAACTTAAATATATATTTTTTATTCTCAGTATAAGTATGTATATATATGCCCAAGTACTAAAGTGTGCACACACACACACATATATTATATATATATATATATATATATACACACACACACCTGGATTTTAAAGTGTGTATATATGACTGAGTTTTAACTTCCTGCTAGAGTAGAGTATAAACAAATATTATTTTTTAAATATTTAAGAACATTTTATAAATAAAACAGTAAATTATTCCAAGTAATTATAAATTAACCTTAAAAACAAAAAGCTTTCACCAAGACACTGATCACCAAATGTGTCCACCATAATTTTTTTCATTTGAACTAAGCCCCAGCTTAAAATACTGGATCTAAACATGCACATGTCACTAACACATACATTTCTTTAGATAATTTACTCCAACAAAAAATAAATAAAAATACAATTTGACAAAAATGGAACTTTGTGCCTACAAAAACAGAGTGTAAAAAAGATGTTTTTTTTTCAATGACTACCTCTTCAAAAAAAAAAAAAAAAAAAAAAACTTCTAAAAAGTGATAATTAGAATTGTAATAAAACCTAAACATATGAAAGTAAATTTATACATATTTTTGTTCGTGAGAATTTACATAAAAATAATAAAGCCGATTTTTTAGATAGTTTATTTACACTATTTATTTATTAGATTGGCAAATTGCCAATTGATTCAAAGTTTACGAAATGGTAAATAATAAGGATTTACTTATAGTTTGTTCATATATTTTAATATTTTATGAATCTTTATAAATAAAAATTGTTTTCATATTTATTTCTTTATAAATTGGTAAATAATAAATATTGCATTGCATTAGTTTAAATTGTATTAGTATTTAGAATGTTGTAAATATAAAATTATTCTTGCAAATAAACAATTTCATAAGAACAAAAAAAAAATGTATAAATTCACTTTCATCATCTGTTTATGTTTTATTACAACTTTAATCATTGCTTTTTAAAACAATAAACATTGCCAAGGAGGAAAGGTAGTTAAAATAATGGTGGTGTCAATGGAAAAACCATCCTTTTGATGTACTGTTTTTTGTTTTTTTGTTTTTTTTTACAGACACGAAGGTCAGACTTTACCTAAAATTTACTGTAAAATCTTTAGAAAGTGATACATCCTGCATCTTTGAAATGAAGTAATACATCCTGCATATTTGAAATGTAAAATTTGAATTTGTTATCCTAAGAAAGCTGAAGATATATATATGTATATGGGTGACAACTTAAAAAAAGAAAAAAAAAAATGACATTACAATGAATGACCTGATCTCCTTCATTTTGTCTGTTTTTGTGGAACATCCATATTAACACTGGACGGACATACAAACATTGTTCTAGCTGGTAACAATACCATCAGCTAAGGGGGGGGAAATGCTTTTTATGTTTCTGTCTTTGATAATATACAAGAAATATGAGTTGTGAGATTTAACTTTGAGAGCGACATAAAAAACACAGGATATATTGACAAACACACAACCACTAGATCTTTTTTAAACAAAAATCAAAAGATAATAATAATAAATAAAATAAAATGACCATCATTTCAAAGATGATCTGTACACAAAGAAAATTTTTAAAAAAAATAAGTAAAAAGATATACATACATACATACATACACCGGACGGACAAACAAACATAAAAATAATAAAAAGTAAGTTATTTCTATCTTTGATGATTTGAAAATAATGTGAGGGAGAGGTGTTGCCTTTTGGTGGGCACCGACCAGCATAAGTCCAGATCTGGTAAGGTCAGCAGTAATACAAATTCAGTCACTGAATTCTCTGAGAATTCCAATGTTTTTTCTAATACATGTTCATGTTATTTGGGAATTGCTGTTTGAACTTTCTCTGTGAAAATCGTTGATTACATGGCTTTTTTTTTTTATTATTAGAAATTGTTTTCATTTTACAAAGTTCATTTTTGTGCAGTTTCTTTTTTTTTGTTTTTTTTTATAGTAAGCTATATATATGTATTAGAAATCAGATGTGTGTCTGCTCATGGTAGAGGATGATAGGTAAAATAAGTTTGTGGGATAGGGATAAACTTGGTTGATGGATGGGATGGAGGATGTAGGGGGGTGGTTTGGATGTTCAGACAAAAATTGGATTTTATTAGAAATTGATTCTTTTGCAGTTTCAAGGACAGGGACAACAGTGTTTCAGTCCTGTTGGTCATTCTATTAGAAATCAAATTTATAACATCATATTAGAAATTCCGTGATTAATAAAAAAAAAAACAACTTTTAAGCTCATTTAAATTACCCTTAATGGGGATTTGATTAGAGTTTTAAAAAAACATTTATCAGAAATTGATTTCAACCTCTGAATACTTCTTCATTTATCATTTGCTCATTCATTCGCAAACTTTCAGATGAAGTAAAAAATAAAATTTACATTTATATTACTATATTAAAATTTAAAAAAAAAAAAAAAAGTTTAATTTTAAAAATCCGTGGCATTTCTACTGAAATGTACTTCTCCATGAAATATTAAATTTTTTTTTTTCTCATTACTATTGATTAAGCTCTTCAGACCACACACACACACACACAGCTTAAAATTATCTAAATTTTAAGTGTGTGTGTTGTGTTCCCCAAACACGCACACTTAAAATTTAGATAATTTAAGAGGTAGGTTACTATGTAAATTCTTTATAAATTGATAATCGTATGCTAGCCAAAAATAAAAATTAAAAAAAAATTTGGTATGGGAAATAATAATTATAGTAAATGAAATCCCAGCAATTAAGGAAATACTCGCAAGTAAAGATCAAACCTTATGACGAGCTTTATCTACGTAAAATGGGTATGGTCTTAGGTTCCTTTTTCTTAAAACAGTGGAAAATGTCATGATGCCATTTCTGAACTTTGGTCTCTGGTTGGGACCCAAAAAGAAATGAGTATACAACAGAAATAAAAGGAAGTAATAATAATAATGATAATGATTGAAAAAGCTACGTAAGAATATATTTTAAATTCATTTTTTGTTGCCGTTTTGAAATTTTGTATGTAAGCATTATTTTTACTCAGGATAAAGAGGTAAGTAAGAATATGATTTAAATAATATAAATATTCACCTTTTTTATTTTAATTTGAGATTATTTGAGATTTTATACTATATGATAAGCATATTCTTATGAATATATACAGGGAGTAACAGCAGAATTGTTCACTTGTTAGATGAAACTCTGAACCGTTATATCTTAGAAATGATTAAAGATATCTTACTGGAATTCTCCAAGGTTTTTATAACACTATTGGACTCTGAGCAATAAAAATGCATAATTATGCTACAAGCTTAACAGCAGTGTCGTGATAAAATCAATCATAAATAAAAATGACATGTTCATCATTAATTAATCATAGCTAAGGATCAGAAGCTCATGAAGGATTGAAATTAAGTTTTTTATATATATATATATATTTTAGGATCATTTTCCGACTTATTCAAAATAACTCACTTCTAACCTAACTTTCTGTCCTGAAGTAACAAGGTGCCTCACAGGTTTCATGTATGATTAGATTTTCAAGTCTTTTTTTTTCTCTGCTCTTTGGACTGTCATAGCTGAAACTCCTCTCTCACATGCCAAATGCCTTATGAATTGAATTGGATCTTTTCTAATTGATCTCTTCAGCTCTAAGTTGAAATGATGATCCCTCTTCCTGTTGTGACCTCCTGATCCAGTTTTCCTCTCTACTGTTCCCTCTTTTTAAACTTATTCATTGTTCTGATCTTTCTTGAATGGACTTTGAAGATTGAACCCAGAGTATGAATGTTGGTACCATTACTGAAGGCTTGAATGATCTTTTTCCTCTCACTATTGTCCAGTTGGGAAGACAGTGGGTCTGACACAAAACAATTTTAACTGGCTCTCTTTTAGCCAAATAACTTAAAGGGTTTTCAGTGATTTTTTTACAAAAGATGTTGTCAATATGGCTAAACATCTTATCTGAAAACCTGGAAAAAAGAAACTCAGTTTAGCAGTTTTTCAGATATTAAAGATTATGTGGGATGGATAATTATGCTCTTGCACAATTTGGACAATTTTGCTGTTACACCCGGTATATATATATATATATATATATATATATATATATATATAGATATATATATATATTTTTTTTTTCCTGTAATCTTTATCTTTTATGCCAGCAATAAAACAGTGGGTCAGAAGGACAGTTTTTCCCTTGAAACCACAATTATTATTATTATTATTATTATTATTATTATTAATATTTTAACCACCTTAACTCTCTTGGCAATGTTTGCAGTTTGAAAAAAAGCAAAGATTAGAATTTTAAAACACAAAAATATGGAAGTGAATGTATACATTTTCTTTGTTCTTTGAGAATTTACAACAAATATTAAACTATTTATTTATTAGATTATTTACAAGAATAATTTTATATTTACAACGTTCTAAAAATGCAAACCCGAAAAAATGAGAATCAACTAATACAAAGCAATGTTTATCATTTATCAATTTATAAAGAAATAAATTTGTTTTATAATTCATTGATATTTTTATGAAATTAGGAATAAAAAAAAAAAAAAGCTCGTTTTCATAATTATTTATAAAATTGTAGATATTAAATATTGCATTGCAGATGGCTTACATATTTTGATAATTTTGTATTTTTTTAAATTTTTGAATAAAATGATTTCTTTTCACATTTATTTCTTTATAAAATGGTAAATAATAAAAGGCAAATAATAGGTATCGTATTGTATTTGGTTCACATATTTTTATAATCTTGTAAATAAACATTGCCAAGGGAATCAAAAGTGAATACAGTAATAGTGGTGTCAAGGGAATAACCATTCTTTTTGGTGTCAAAAGGACAGTTATTCCTGTGATACACAGTTATTTTGTTTTTTTTTGCTGGCACATAGTTTTTGTTGGATCAGTCTAAACTGGTGGAGTCTGTGTGTTTCGTGTGGGATTCAAGATACATATTCTTGATTGATTTATTAATTTGTCTGTTTAATGGCATATCAACTCCTTATGGGTCATTTAATGCTGAAATTTAATTTTTCTTTGGAGCTTAGAAGTAATAAAAATATGATACATGATGTCTGTGTGGTATTTAGAATTCCAGGTGCAGACAAAGGAGTTCTAACTCCCACAAAGACACCACATTGGTTCTCAGTAATCACTGATGAGTGTGAAACTCGAAAGTACTTGAACAAAAATAACAAAATATGAACTTTGCACAGTTTATCCACAACATTGAGCACAATACTCAACACCCTATCCTGAAATTGGAAAAAATGTAACTAAAAAAATTAAAGACAGATTTTATTGGTTCTTTTTAATCAAACATGTTTAGATGAATGTTTGCTGCCTAAATATACCGTGTGTGTGTGTGCATGCATAGGATTAATGAGTGATGGTAGTACAAAATAATAGCAGTGTCAAGGGAAAAAAAAAAACGTCTTTTTGAGACGCCTTTTGTTTGTGGGCACAAATGTTAAAGTTTGCCCTTTTATTTCCACTTCTTTGTAAAAGGATTAATTTACAATGAATTTACATAGCAAACTGAAACCCCCCTCTTAAAATTAAAAAAACAAAATTTGATATTGATGATCTGTAGTTCTTATTCGATTGTAATATAAAAACAAATGATTATTTCTTGGAGAGATGTCAATATTTTACAATTAATGGATATTTTATGAACTATTATTTAAAGATATTATTTATTTACATGACCATCGTTTTATCTTTAAAAAATGATTGGTTAATTAGATTGTATTAATTTAGGTACATTATTAAATGAAGAAGCAACCAATAATAATATACATGCATTTTATAAATGTGTTTACATTATCAAATGTTTAGTGAATATTTATTGAGTAATAACTAATCAATAATTTTTGTGCATTTGATATATGTTATTGATACTGCCTATTTATATAACATTATGAACCAATCTTAAAGCAATCAATGAATTATTAGCCAATTACTTTTGTGCATTAAAGCAACCATTCATATCACACATTCACTTTGTTTTGTGAACCAATCATAATGTGTGTTAGAAAATCAATCTGGTATCAATACATATATGAATTTTGCATGTTTTCTTTTAAATGATTGTACTGAATATTCATTTCAAATAATGGCTAGTTAATTTATGAATTACCAGCCATAGATTTTTGGTACAATTTCCAATACCCTTTAAAACAAATCCTTTTATCATCAACTAAATTTAGTCTGCAGATAGTATTCCCCTTTGTGAAGATATACTTTTGTTTTGTATTTTTTTGATGAGAGGCGGTTCTATATCAAAAGGTCGGTGCTCAAATTAACAGAATAAAATATAAATTAGTAGCAATAAAGCTGATGATTTGATAATTGTTTTTATGCTAAAGTTCACTAAATACAAGGCTCAAGAGCCACTCATGGTAGAACAGGGTTTACTGAATGAGGTGTGTGATATGGATGTAAGAGGAAGTAAGATTGTGGGGATAAGGAGGATAGATAGTGATTGTCCCTTAACTTGAAGAGGTTAAGATTGGAGTGTTCAGGGAAGCATCCACATGAAAATTTGTTCCACAAAAAAAAAAAAAAAAAAAAAAAAAAAAAAAAGAACTATAACTTCCTCCTTACAAATGGAATATAGAGGAAATGTGAGTGATTTGACTCTGTGGATGTTGCATAGCAAGTCCTAGCTGTAAAGGTCTGAACTGGTGGAGACTAAAAAGTGGTGCACATCTGAACATTTGAAATTGTGGCAATTTTGGTAGAATGAAAAAAAATTGCAGGAAGTTTTTTTTTGTTTTGTTTTTCTTTAATGAAGATGAATGTTTTTCCATTTAAGATCTCTTATTGTTACTTAGCGCAATTTAGCTGATTAGTTAAAGTTTAAATTCATTTGATTTGCTATTTTTGAGACATCTACAGAAACTTGTGTCTAGAAATGTTTGATCTGGTTTAAGCACGTCTTTTCCTTTCTTATTCCGTGCCATATAAGACTGTATATTTGACATTAAAAACTCTGAAATACCTTCTGTACTAATGGTTCTAGAACTGAAAATTAGAGAATTTCTGATACGGATTTTTTTTTTTTTTAAGCATGGCATTTTATACTACAGGCCCAACTTATGGTGCAAGTAACGGCTAAAATGGAGGCCTATTTCAAAATGTTTGAATTTCAGAAGTTTTATGAAAAATGTTAAACAATATTCTTAATAAATTACTTTTTCATTAATTTTGTACAATAGAAATATTACATGTGATTTTACTTTATTTTAAAAGGTAAACAAAAAATGTATGTTGAATTTTAGTTAAGTACCATTTTAAAAGAAAAATAAACAAAATACCAACTTCATACCATACTTCAAATACCAACTTTATAATAGCCAACTTAGGCAATAACATATTTTTATGAATTGATTTATAGCTTCAACTGAAAAAAACATTTGTTTCAGAAATAAACATATAATAATGTAAGTCTGAAGTAAATAAAATAAATAAATCTTATTTTCTTCAATTAAATAAGCTAAAGTTATTCCAAGTTTAAAAGCAAAAATTTCTTTGAATTTCTTAAGCTGACTACTGCAAATTCAAACCAAAATTAAAATATGTCACTCTTTGTTAAACAAGCTTTTAAAATAGGTTTCCAGTTCGGGCCCTTAGTTGCAACATGAGCAGACCTGTAGTACAGAACACCATGTTTTAATGAAATAGATGTGAAAGTGAAATTATTACCAAATTAGAATTATTTTAAAAGAAAAATGCAAACAAGGAAGAACTTGTAATCTTTCTAAAATCCTTGTTTATTTTTATGCCAATTTCTGGTTGTGATCATGGTGTTCTATACTATAGAATGCCATAGTTTTGATTATTCAAAAGTGCTAATAGTTGGTAGCAGTTGCTTATTTTCAATCTTATTAGGAATGTGTGTATCTATGAATGTTGTGTATAAAAATTCTAAGTAGCAGTAGCAGCTGCAAAATAAAAACTGCTGAGCAGAGTTGCATAAAAACAGCTGGAAACCATGGCTTAAAAGGTTGTGAAGCCCAAACTTAACAGCATCTGGTCAATAGAAAAAACAAAACTTCCTGCACAGTAAGAATAGAATGATTTTGAAATTTTTGCATTAATGTTTACAGATTTATCAATCATAACTTAACAGTAGTAATGAAAACTGTCACGTAGAATATCCGTAACTAGTTTTAAACATTACACTATAAGATGAGTACTAAAACATTCAGTCTAATCAAGAAGCCCTTCCTAAAAGAAATCTGTTGTTGGCTCAGATTTTTGGGATAGATGGGGCAGGCTTTACATACCCCTTGTACAAAGTTAAAACAACTTTTTGATGTACCCCCCCCCCAAAAAAAAAACAAACTTTTTTTCAATGAAGTTGACAAGAGACAGCTGAAATTTTGCTTTTTCACTTGCAAATTACTTTGACTTAAGTAAACTCTTGATTCTTACCATTCAAAACATTAATAGTAAATTCTTACATATTTTGTTTTTTTTGAGGACAGGAGGCTGAGATCCCCTAGATCAGTGTTTTGCAAACATTTTTTTCTTTTTGATTGACCCAAAGCAAGATCCACATTTTGCATTGCAATCTGTTATACTTATGTGTAAATAAATCAAAGACAAATTCTGTTCACTAGGTTCATTTATTTAACATCAACAATTTATATGTATATTTCTTATGATCTGCAAGTATTTGAATTGCATCTATCTATTTGTAGTATCTATTTGTATGAATATACAATTATTATTTTTGCAACTGAATTATTCAACAATCTTAATGGCTTTCACCAGAAGATGAATACACTGTACATCTTCGTAACTAAAATTTTGGTGCAAGGTCTCTTTGTGAGAGAGGTGATGTCACTCAGTCTGCAATGAGTTTGATGGACAAGATACATAAACTCAATGAGAACAGACTATAATGAAACAGGCCTGTATGTGGATGACCTTATTATGCTCTTGAAAAATTTTGGTTGAGCAATGTTGAGAGATAGGGTAATTCTAAACAGCAGCCATCTCTGCTAACAACGCTCTTCATTGAAAATGAATTGCGCACTATGGCTGTTTGGCATTTGTTTACATTCGTAAAAATAATATGCAAGAATTTTCCTTTCCCTTTGCCATGTGATGATAGCTCAGGGGTAGAAACTCTGTCTGATGCCAAATCAGTCGGGTTTCAGTCCCAGCTTGAAGCAATCGGATGTCTAGCTGCACTGATGAGCTGTGATACAGCGAAATAGGCCTGTATGTGGATGACATATGTATATTTAAAAAATAAAATATAATATGAGCTTGCCTTGGTGAAAAACTAGTGATGATTTATAAGTGTTGTGCAATATTTAGAGTTGTTTATATGCTGCATTTGCTCTCACTTGCAGATTATTTTTCGTTTTTAATTTTTGTCACAACCCATCTGATTTATCTTACGACCCACTGAAGGGTCAAGATCCAAGTTTGAAAAACACTGCCCTAGATTATCTATCCCTAGGCTGCAACCTGTTCCTCCCAGATGTAAATTCAGCACTGATACTGGGTAAAAATACTCAATAAAGTTTATTGTATACTTTAAATTTAATACCTAGATTTAATAAATAATTTTTTAATAATTCTTAGCAAAGAGAAAAGTAGCAAGGATGGTCTTCATATAAAGTATTCCACTATGATATATATGAGAATATATGTGGAAATTTGTATGTGCCTATATACATACATATACACATATTTCACATATAGATATTATTACACCAAATGTTACTTCAGTAGATACCTATGTTTGAGTAGACACCCTAGTCTTTAAGCAGTATGAATTACGTCTTTTGGCATCTGCATTTCAGAGACTTAATAAAGAACATTTGCTCTCCAACTGTGTTTGAAACTGTGGCCTTCATTGTAGAAAAAACCACCATCCAAATTAGCATGCTATAGACCATTTTAGGGCCCTAAAACAGAAGACACAGCTTCAAATCTTACTGGAGAGCAAATTTTCTTTATTAAGTCTCTCAGATGAACAGGCTGGTAGATGTAATTCACACTGTTTAATAATGAACTGTCAGAATAATAAGAAATAATATCAGATTAAATTAAATCCATCAGTGTTCCTTATACACATTATATATATATATATATATATATATATATTTTATGAAATGAACTAAATCCAACAATTATTTTAATATATTTTTGTTTATACATGTTATTTTTATAGATACAAATATTTAAGTAAATGCTCTGTTTGTAATAAACAGTATTAACAACATTTACCAACCTTTATTATTAACAGAGAATTTATTAAATATTTGTATCTATAAAATAACATATGAACAAAAAATATATTAAAATGATTGTCAGACTTAGTCCATTTCATAATATATTATGTTATTTATTTAACATACACTTCAAGCAGATATGAGTGTTCGAGAGAAATCATGGGAAGTTTGTGATTTAAAAAGAGTAATTTAACCTTGCTAATCAGATGCTTCCTCTATAGCTAAATGGTATAGCACATCAGGCTATATAGACAGTCCCATGTAGGATACATGTTCGATTCCTGTCAGAGGACACATTTTCTTTGAGATTTCTCGAACATTCAGGCCAGTAAATGTTGTTAATACTGTCTCTTATAAACAGAGCATTTACTTAAATATTTATACTTATATGCATTTTTTCTACTTGCTAGTTTGATTGGGGGGGTCCAAGTATCTAAAAGCCTTCTTGATTTGAAGCGATTATTTGTAAGTAAAATTACTTGGGTCTTATGTTTAAGGCAATTTATGCTTATTTTCTAAAGAATTATTTTTTTTTACCACTATTTCATTCTTTTTTCTGCACAATCTTCATTAGTCCTTTTACAGAGAAGAAAAAAAAAATGATGAAAATATGCAAAGAAAAATGAGATAGAATAAAGAAATAAACATAAAAATCCTGCATTCTTTCCACACACCACTCATCTTGAAAAGGATCTTCATTTTTTTTCCTTTGCTTTCTTTTTCTTTAAATCCTACATCCTGAAGGGATGTGGGCAATCATAACTCTCCACAGAATCCTTGTCTTTATTCTCTGTGAATTGCCATGATTTCTAAACTAGCTACCACGCAAGGCTATAGAGCCAAGTCTATCCTGCTATTAGGCCCATAGCTGGTGGGAGGAGAAATGGAATTATGCCTTTTCCCAAGGGCGTAAGTGTGAAGTGTACACAACAATCTAGGACAAAACTTGAACTTGGCTCACCAGCTTCATTTTCCGTTTTAACAATCACTATGCCACCCACATATTCCATATGACCTTGTTAAACCTAATTAAAATTCCAGTTGTGACCATTTTCACACAAGTGCCTTTAAGTATAGACAATGATGCTCCCTGCATTCTGTCATCTCAACATTTATCTTGACAATGATGTTTTCATCAACCCACAACTATGGCAGCCGGAGAGAAAATGTGGGCAAGTGTGTACTGTTTAATAATTACTTGGCCAATCAATCGTAGTAATCAGGCTGCTATATCCATTGTTAGTTTGGGCAGATAGTAATAAATATATACTGTTAATGTTACTGCTTTCATTCATTTTTGCAAGTCCTATTTTTTTGTTTTTATGAAAGTTCTTTAAGCTCAAAACTTTCAAAGGCATTTTTCCACAAGTCACCAGACCTAAATGCACAAAAACTTCTACTTAGAGAGTGATGAAATTTTAAAGCCATTGTATCTCTCTGACACATCCCCTACATGTCAAGTAATGTTATATGTGGTGAGAATAAATCACTTGTGTTGGAAGTAAATTTAGATGATTTAACAAGTCATGGTGTTCCTTAGCAGGCACATTGGTAGTAAGCTTGCTTTTTAGTGCCAACAGTTAACACTCTGTTTAATATTTTATAAAATGTAGCCTTGGACTAGACTTGATGGGTAATAAATAAGGATTGGATGTAAAAAATGTTTTAAAATTATCATTTTATCAAATATCAAGAAAGCAATCAATTACTTGGAAAAACTGAAAAGAAAGTAAATTGTATCATTGCTTCTTCAACATAAAAAGAAAGAGATCTCAATCCTTGGAAACCATTGTAGAAACATAGCCTTGTGCCAGCAAGCACCTATTTTGTATTGTGATGATGTTCGGTCCTATTTTTATTGGAGCCTGTATTGCTCCTGGGTGGCGATGGGTGTCCCACGTGAGAGCAAGGGAAAACGCTGGGCATGTTGGCCCAGTTTGTTGTTGGAATAGGAGTCATGGGAAATGCCCGGGGCCATAGGTAATTGTTTTCCCAGCGCTGGGACATTTCATGTAGGTTAGCCGAACTCAGCCATGATGAAGTTGTAGGTATGTTTGGTGGGGAAGATGATGATGATGACGACATGGTTGAAAGTGGGAGCCTGCCTGATGGAGTGGGGACCTGAAGTGGATTGGGATGATGGGGATGATGTGATGAAGGTGCCTGCGAGGGAGTCAATGAGCACTCGCCACTTTCATCATTTTTCAGTTTGCACCCAGATCCAGATATATCATCACGGTTGTCCGTGTTAGCCTCACTACTCCCAGAGTTTGGTCCTAGAGACCCTCGACCTCCAGGGTTCGCTAAAGGGACTTTGATATTGCAGTTCAAGCTGCTGCCAGTGCTGCTGTTGCTGCCAGCCCCAGCAGTACCAAGATGCATGGCCATTGCATCGGCTGACATATGTTTACCCAGCATGAGGGACGCATTGTGTGCCTTGGCGGCATGTGATCGTTTGTGGTTAATGAGGGTTGTTCGCTGGGCAAACGATTTTGGACAGATATCGCAAGAGAAAGGTTTTACACCGGTGTGGACCCGCTCATGTGCATGCAAGTTGCTCAGCTGGCTGAACATTTTATCGCAGGTGTTGCAACGATACGGCTTCTCACCAGAGTGCACGCGCTCGTGTGTACGCAGATTGACCAGCTGCGTGAACGACTTGGTGCACAATGAGCACTTGAAGAGGTCGCCGGAGTGCAGTCTGCGGTGGTTTTCCAAGTTGGCACGCTGACTGAAAGCTTTCTGACATTGGTCGCATTGGTATGGTTTTTCTCCTGTGTGGATACGCTCGTGAATCTTTAAGTTACTTTGCTGACTAAAAGCCTTCGGACAGTACTTACAATGGAAAGGTTTCTCGCCAGTGTGCGTACGTATGTGTGACTTCAGCTCTGTCTGTTGGCAGAATGCTTTCGGGCAGAAGGTACACTTGTATGGTTTTATTCCAGTGTGTATGCGTTCATGGTTTCGTAGGTTTATCTCAAGAGTGAATGCTTTGGGGCACGTAGAACACTTGAAGAGGTCCCCTGTATGAATCCGCTTGTGACTGTCAAGATTTGTTTTCTGGGAGAACCTCCGATCACAGTGGTCACACTGGAAGCGTTTCTCACCTGTGTGTGAGCACAAATGGGCCTTTAGTGTGCCTTGTTGGCTAAAGGATTTTGAACAGAATGTACAGTGGTAGGGTTTGACTCCAGTATGCAAGCGCTCATGATTGTTAAGGGCACTCTGCTGGGAGAACCTGGAGCTACAGAAGCTGCATGCAAATGGCCTCTCACCTGTATGTACTCGTTCGTGATTACGCAAGTTGATTTCAAGAGTAAATGCCTTTGAGCAAGTTGTGCACTTGAACAGGTCACCAGTGTGGATGCGTTTGTGGCTGTCTAAGTTCGTTCTCTGCGAGAAAGCACGGTCACACTGGTCGCAATGAAACCGTTTCTCGCCTGTGTGCGAGCACAGATGTGCCTTCAACGTCCCTTGCTGGCTAAATGACTTAGTGCAGTAGGTGCAATGGTAGGGTTTCACTCCTGTGTGTAGGCGCTCATGATTTCGAAGAGCACTCTGCTGAGAGAAGTGCCGGTTGCAGTAGGTGCACACAAATGGTCGCTCCCCTGTGTGCACACGTTCATGGTTGCGCAGATTGATCTCCAGTGTGAACGACTTTGAGCACGTCTGGCACGTGAAAAGGTCCCCTGTGTGAACTCGACGGTGGCTATCCAGGTTGGTTTTCTGTGTAAAGCACTTTTCACACTGGTTGCACTTGTAGGGTTTTTCACCAGAGTGAGTACGCATGTGGATCTTTAAGTTGCCCTGTTGGCTGAACGATTTCGAGCAAATGTTACAGTGAAAGGGTTTCTCTCCTGTGTGGACTCTTTGGTGGCTTTTTAAATTGACCAGCAAGGTGAAGGCTTTGCCACAGGTATTGCAGATGAATGGTTTTACTCCGGTGTGAATACGCTCGTGATTACGCAAGAAAATCTGCTGGGCAAAAGCTTTATTGCAATAGGAACAAACAAAGGTTTTCTCTTTGGCTAATGCCTTTGAAATATCAATGCCAGATGAGATGTGAAGAGATGACGAACAAATCTGAGAGGAAGATCCTCCAATTACTGGAACCGACAAAGGAGCTGGTATAGCAGGTATGGCAAGTGGTAATGATAGTGTGCTGGAAGATGCCGAGGACACTGCTGCTGGGCACAAATGGTTCACAAGAGCTGCACGCTGTGGGAAACATTTTTTACACATTTCACACTTGTTAATCTTATCAGAAGGGTCACTGCTGTTAGTGCCATTGTTGCTTCCAATGTGGTGGGGCTTTGCAGAAGATGACGACGAAGTGGAACTATGTAGATGTTCGTTCTGATAGAAGGCGTGTGTATTATCAATATTGTAAGGATTACCAGCTGTGTAGACAAACTGGGTGGGGTACATTTTTCACTGGCCTAAAGAAGATCTTAGGGTTGATTGTGATGGTACAGCATATGTTTTGGGTTCTCCTGGCTGAATTAACAGGACTAGGGTTGAAAGGAGAGACATTAGGTAGATAATATGATGAAGTCTCTGAAAATAAAAAGAAAACAATATATGTATATATATGTGTGTGTGTAACTTCACAAATTTTACTGAAAAGTATAGTATTCTATATTTATTGAATTTAACTGCATTCTTTTCTAAGTTTTAATAATCCTCCCCAAATTTAGATGCTGCAGATGCATGAAATATTCAAAATCAGGGCTGTTTTTGAGCTTTTAACTCACATAAGTCATCATCAGATGTATGTACAAGTAAAGTGAAGTGAAAAAATTCTTTTTTTTAAGTGGTACTTTTTAAAGTGTCATTTTATCTTTAAATTGAATCGGATAAATCCAAAACATAGGCATTATTGTAGTATGTAGCTGAAAAGACTGGCTATCAGGCATGAGATGATTTTTTTTCTTTATATGCATTGGAGGATATGGGGTTTGGAACAGGTCTATTGATAATTATTTTCTTTTTAGAAACTAGAATTTTTTGCAATATGCTGATGTGTGTAGAAATCAGCACAGTATCTAGCATTGTTGAAGTTATCCCTAACATTTTCTGTCAAGATTTACAAACTCTACATTTCATTCAATTTCGCAAATCAATCGATGAAATTTGAATAAGCTGATTTGTATTGAAAAATACTTTCACAAAAACCCTACTTTGCAGTTTAATAATTTCTTTAATTTAATTTTATAGGACTTCATGGTAAACAAAGTCCTATAAATATTTTTAAAGAAATTTTCTTTTGCCATTTTTAAGAGTGAAAAATAAATTCTTAGGATTTCTTACTCTTAAGCATGTGACATACAACTGGTCATGTGTAAATATTTCTTTCTGGAGCCAAATTCCAACTTTTTGAAGTATTTGGCCTTGTGATTTGTTTAGTTCTCGCAAATGCTCAGTGAACTGGAAACAGGATTCTTGTATATATAAAAAATGAAAGATATGCAAAAAAAAATATTGCCTTTTTATTAAATAAGTATTTGTTATTTTAATCATTAAATTATTTTAAAAATAGTGGGAGTATTTTGTATGTTAAATGATAAAAGTTTTAACTTAAAAAAAAGAATAAATGAAAATTTATTGTACTAAGTTACATACAATAGTAAAACCACCTGTACTTTGTATCCCCTTACCTCTTTGCACATCTCCCCAAAATTTGGTTTTGATTGGTCAATGTATGGCTATTTTAGAGGGTGTAACTTACAGACTAACAAAAGTTACAGAATTTTATATATAGATAGATAGATAGAAGAAAATTTAAAATAGACATAAAATGCCTATACTTTTCAATAAAACATGTTTAAAAAAATAACAATTGCTAATTACAAACTTTACAAATGCAAAACATTAAACTTAATGAATAAAGACAAAAGGAAAACTTAGCAGACATATTTCGTCCTCTAAGTGACTTTATCAAGGTAAATTTAAGGATTTTGTGACAAGTATTTATATACAAAAGCAAAAATGTTATTTTGTTTTTCCAAATTTTTTGGTATAGGAGTGCTCATGAATATTCATCAGGTTAGCAGAAAAATCAAGCAAATTCATTGATGTGAGGTGATACAGTTCAATGCCTAATAAAGGAAAGTGAGTAAGAGGTTTATATATATATATATGTAAATTATTTTGGATTGGGATTGATTTATGTGTTATATATTTTGAATAACATGAGGTTATGGATTTGATTGTTTTCTTTTAATTTTGTGCTATTTTTGTGGTCATTTATCTTGGCTTGGGATGCTAGTAATTCTTTCAGAAAAGGAGACATTGGGAAGAATCTGGGGTTCAGATTAATATTTTGATAAGATCCGATAGTGGTACTTTCAAGAATTTTCCTTCTAAGTAAGTTACTTTCTTTTTTAATAAGTATGGCATTTAATAGGTTAAAGTTGTGATTGAATTTATGTCTATGTATAATAAATGCATTTGATAAATTGTTGCGTATAAGGTCTGTTTTATGTTCATAGATACATTTTTATAAATTTCTGCAAGTTTCCCCAATGTATTGTGAGAAACAGTTCTGGTTATTTATTTTGCAGAACTTTTTTTTTTTAGGAGAGGCAACTATAACTGTCCTACATTATTGCAATTTTAGTATATCATTACAATACATCTAATTAGCTGACCTGCTAACTTTTATTATTCCAGATTGAAGGAAATGGCTGTAACAGCTCCTTGAACACACCTTACTAAACACTGCTAGTCACAGCTGATGAGTGTGCAGAATGCAATCAAGATGTGAAGACAATTTGGAAGCTCAGTATGCAATAAATTTTTGTGTTTATAGAGATAAACACTAAACTGTTCCTCACTTTCCCTACAGTTCAGGCCTTGTTCCTTGTGTTACAGAATGTGAAGGCTGGGCAGGGAAGGTCCATGATTTATCCACATACCTCATGGATGTGGTATTGCGACAATGATGGATTGCCTTTGTCTGGGTTTTGGATATAAGCCCAAAACAGTGTTAAACAAAGGGCCACAGAAATTTCAAAGTGTCAAGGGATGCTAAGTCAATGAGCAACATGCATTCCCTTGAAGTTCTTCCTCCCGCTGCCTTGTGGAATCCATGCTGCCATGTCTGTCTCTGCCTCAAATAAAACAAGAAAGAAATCATTGATACCATATTTGCAACAGTGTTGCAGTCCAGTGATGAAATGGAACAAAACACTTGTGACTTTGGTTGTTCCCTCAAGCTGAAGAAAAACCTCAGGAGCAGTTGTTTTGAAGACATTGAAAAGATAAAAGGAGGCTGTGACAAGGGTACTGGACATCTTCAGTTTGGACGAGTCCCATAGGGTAGGGGTGGGTCTCGTCCCGAAATGGCTGGAGTGCAACAAGTGCATTGATGTCAGAGGATCTGACTTTGAAGAAGATTAAAGTTTTGTACTCCTTTGAATCAATAATTGTCTCTTCTGAGAATGCCTGAAAACCACTTGAATGCACCTCAAAATTTTATCCAAGGCTGCTCTTGAATGAAACTTAAGAAGTTCATCTTGAAAGTGAGAGTGAGTTTAATTACTTTTGACTTTCTTAATGCTTAAGATTTGTGTCAATCTAATCAGAGTTTAATCTGATGTCTACCATCCTATATGGTCGTGAATGAAGGACATTTGTGTCTCAAATTAAAAATAAAAAAGGACTTAAGGCAACAAAGGTGTGCTTTTATTAATGAATGTTTAGAAAACCATAGCCAGTATGGTCAGGGAAGGATGTTGGTTCCAATCTCAGGAATGACTGTTAAAAACATCCCCCACCCCAAATTTATAGGGGGATAAGAGTTGTAGTGTGGAAAATAATTCTACAAAAAATAATCTATTGCTACCAATCAGAAAGTGCATGAAAGAATAACATTATAAACAAAGAAATAATTGCTGATCAGTGATGTAATGTCTATCCTTCTATGATTGATCGATTCATTCATGTTCTATGGCTTATCAACCCTTTGCAGGTTATTTAAAGCCAGGAAATATTTCTAGGCAGTAAAAATCTTTTTTGTATGGGGGAAGGGAGATAATAATGATTTAGTGATGCAAGATTTACCCCATAACTAGTGGAGAGAAGACATGGATTCATACCTTTCCCAACGGTATTTGTATGTAAGTGAATATAATAAACCTAGCTGGAATTGGAACTATTAACAATTCCGAGCCATTATCCATTACACCACCTGCACATCCAAGCTTACAGCACCTGATATCCCCAAGTGGTCACCAATGTAGATGCTGACCTAGATCACTATTGCTTAACTTCAGTGATTTTAAAGGAACCAGTGTTTCAACTCTACCATTCTATGTGGCAGTGAATGAAGGACAGTTTTGTCATACATGTTAAAAAAACAAAAAAGAGCATGACTTAATATAGACCAATATCTGGATAAATTCTATTTCTGGTTTATTTGTCACTTGATCTCCAAAAGCCCCTCATTCACTCATTTACTTCCCCATTCCTCTTTGGTCAAAGTTGATGCTACTTACAGAACTAGACTTAAAAAAAAAAAAAAAAAAAAAAAAAAATTTGCTGGCTATTTAACAGAAACACTCGAGTTTGAAATAAAACCATGTCTCTCATATTTTCTATTTTATGTATATCCCTTCATAATATGAACAATTGTGGTTCTTCACAACTTCCTATATTTTGCTGCTCTTAGCAATATCTTCTCCTTTATGACTCCTTTTGTACTTGGTCCACAATCCTTTTTCACAAACTTGTCAATTACTCTCCAGTCTTGAATACAGGTGGGAGTGGGTGGAATAGTAGGTGTATTGGAAGAAATATTAAGTGAAGTGGCTGATGGAATAAAAACATAGGATATTTCAGAAGACACTATTTACATTATTCAGACTACTGTCCTCTTTTTTGTCGCCATATGTATTACAACACTTTGGCCGTTGTACGCTCTGGCTTTCTTCAGGTGGTTGAAACGTCGAACTGAACCCTTTATTTCGCTCACTGGGGTAAACTGTTCTAGTTCAATGTGCCATATTTAATGGATGTCAGTTATCAGTTATCTCCTGTTTATTTCCCTCTGAAAGTTCTCCACTGCCTTAACCGGGTACTGAACTCACACTCAAGGACACATGGCACAGTGGATAAAGGCATTAGTTAGCATCAACTTTAACCAAAGGGGAATGAGGAAGTAAAGGAGTGGATGCAGGGCTTTTGGAGTTCAACTGACAAATAAACTGGAAATAGGGTGTATCCAGATGCTGGTCTATATTAACATTTATGCTTGGAATCAGAGTCAGTTTTGGTCCACCCTAGGTGGAAGATGGACATGTCCGTTGTGTGGTTCCAATGCTGTCTATTTGTATTGCCAGTCACACATCGGGATGAGTCAGGAGTTGATAGAGGGGAGAGAGCTATGTAACAGAAGTTGTCCAGTGTCACCTACCTACCCACCCAGGTGAAGCCGCGTATAAAACATCTAATTTATAACATGTCAAACAGGGCTCGTGTTATCATTACTTGATGTGGTGTTTGTCTTTCGTCTTGTCATGTTGTGAACATGCAGCAGGCCCTTTCCCAACTTTTGGTACACACCACTGAAATTGAGAATTAAAATGAAATGTGAAGTATCATTGGCTGGTCAGTGGAAAGCTTTGTTAGGATTAAGTTGTAGAATTCACACAGTCTTAAGTAATGATTAGAAGACAAATTTAAAGGATGTTCTAACTCTAATGTATGGTGGGTGCTACTTATTATTACATTTTCTTTTAACATGTTAGTTCCCAAGCCACATTTCCTTTTTTTGTCCTAACACTATATCTTAAATCCTGTTATTACAAAATGAGGAAAACAATGAGTGCAAAGGAAGCTGATAAAAAAACCCAAAAATTAAATAAATTTTGTGCTGAATGTGAAGGTAATCCTTCCCTTTGTCTTGAGTGTTTCAATAAGTGACGTATAAAATAAGAATCAATTCAACTTTCCCTAGTCATGTAGAAATATGTGCTTTTATAGTTTTTCTTTTAGATCTTTTAAAAAAATCAGAAATTATGAATATGATGTATTTTTTTGTTTATTAAGAATATGATTTCTATTAGATTAGAATTCTTGTGTTTATTTTACTGGTTATTAGTATTATTTTGGTTTCCTAAGTAAATAATGTATACTTTTCTTTTAATTTCATAATACTTTGCCAATCAAATTTTCTGTTGACTCAGTTTTTTAATTTACCTGAATGCATGGTACAGCCCTGTTTACCATGTATGCTCACGTATCATGTAACCCTTGAAGACCTTATTTTGAAGCTAATTTGACTACAGTAAACGGATAGTTTCGTCAATGGCATAGCCAAGGCCAACATTATATATGCTAATTTTATATCTCATGGATGATGCGACTCCCTTAAAATTAGGTTTTCAAAAAGTCACATGATATGCGAGTATATATGGTATGTAAAAGTGAAAAAAAATGGCTAAAAAACAACAGTAGAAATTTCAAAAGGAAAAAATGAAATAAAAAGACAAAAATATCAATAATATTTCATTTTTTTGGAAAAAAAAAAAAAATGTAGTTCTGGTGGACCATGATCTCATAATCATAGCATCTCATTTTCAATAATCCTTATAAAAAAGAAATTGGAAAATGACACAGCAGAGGGTCATGCAGGCCTTGCAGACATACCACAATGACACTCTGGTGGGTCATGTAGGAACCAACAGGTTAACACTTTTACTATTAAAATTTCCCCCTTTTAGATAGTTCGGAAAATAATGTCTGATTTTAGAATAAACTTTTTGTGTTCTAATATTATTATTATAATAGTTGCATGAAAATATATTACATATTCCTAATGATTAAAGTGTCTTCCTTCTTAATCTCTTTCAAAATTTAACTTAAACATTATATACCTTTTGTCTTGAACATGAAAAAAAAAAAAAAGAAAGATGCATTTACATTTTTTGCATGAGTTCAAACTTGGTCATAATGCTTCTCAAACTGCTGCCAACATTAGAGTTGGTGGGGGTGGTTGATGGTTTTGAAGGATCCACTTGTGATCGAATAATCAGTCAGTCAGTTATGGGTCATGCGTGAAACATGTTTAGGTGATTATGTATCTTTCGATATATAAGTGATGAGGCAGATTTTTTCCCACAGTAGGTTGCCATTTCTTTCTGCAGTAGACCAGTTGCCATCCAAGACTACAGAACCTGGTCTGTCCTGCTATTTATCCATAGCTGGGGGTGAGAAGAAAAGGATTAATATCTTTCCCAAGGGTATTAGCACGGAAGTGAATGTAATGGATTTGACTGGAATTCAAACTTGGCTCTCTGATTCCTCAATCTGAGCTGCTATCCATTACTCCATCGTGTGCTGGTTTCTGAAGTTCCACAAGGGGGATACGAGTCTTGTAGATCAAGGTGGTAAAGGATGTCTTTCTGCAATTGACAATTAACATCTGAAAATACTAGTCAAACAAAATCCATGTCAAATGTTTCAGATAAAGGGAGTCAGCATTTCAACAATATCAGACCATCTCAAGAAAATTGGCAAGGTGAAGAAACTCAATAAATGGGTTCTGCATGAACACAGTGAAAGTCAAAGAGTTCGACATTTTGGTAAGTGTTAGATGTTGCATCTGTAAAATTCAAATGATAAATAGTGACTTGTGATTCTTTATGACAATCATAAACAATCAGCTCAATGTCTTGATCATAATGAAGTATCCAAACCCTTTCCAAGACCAAAATGGCACCAGCAGAAGATTATGGTCCACTATTGACGTTATCCATTACAGCTTTCTGGAATCTAACCAGAGCATCACTGCCCAAGTTTACTGCCGGCAACTGGATGAAATACACATTCAGTTAAGCAAAATGCAACCAGCACTGATTAATCAAAGAGATGCAATTCTGCTTCCTGGCAATGGTTAGCTACATGTTGCCAGGAAGACATTGCAGAAGCCCACCAACTTGGGATACAAGATTTTGCCACATCCACCATATTTCCCCTGACCTTGCTCCCACTATCACTTTTTCAAGCATCTTGACAATTTTTTAAGCCAAAAAACATTCCACTGCAAAGAAGATGCAGAAACTACATTCAAAGATTTCTTGGCATCCAAACCTTTAGAGTTTTATCATTAAAACAGGAATAACCTTGTCAAGAATATATAGATATTCAAGGTTCCTATTTTCAGTGATTTAAACACTGTTTAAATACATTAATCTATAAGTAAATAAATGGCAAATTCTCTCTGTCCATGTGTCTGAAACTCCTCTAACACAGGCCACACTTGATCTATATAGACATATATCTTTTTGGAATCAGGATGATCTTGAGATTGAAAATCTGTCCTTCATCTGGTGGTTGAATATCCAGCATTGGGGTGTATGTCTGGATGAGGAGGGAACAGTTAAAAATACAAATATTAAAATAAGTGAAAAAAAATTAGTGATTTTAAAAGTTTTTAATTTAATTTGAGTTTAAAGTAACACAAAAATATTGTGAATATAAAAGATTTTGTTTTGAGTTTAAAATATCTTCAAAACTTTGTGAATTGAAGAAATCAATTTTATTTCTTCAAAATGCCAAGGAATCACAGTGAAAGTAATAGGTTTTGGCGCGATATTTTGAAGTTCCAGAGTTTGCGATTTATAGAGCTCAACTCAAGTTCCAAGGAATTTGCAATTTGGAGAGCTCAACTCAAGTTCCACGGAGTTTGTGATTTGAAAAACTCAAGTTGCAAGGAGTTTGCGATTTGAGGAACTCAAATTTCAGACTGAATTGGAATTTTGGCCTAAATAGGTCTTTTGGCTGGAATTGGACTTATAGCCTGGATCAGAATTAATTTGAGGTTTTGAAGAGTGAATTGAGAAAGTCAAAGTTAGTTTTGAGCCAGAGCCCCAATTAGCCCTCCACAGGATTGTGGCTTTTAAACTAGTTTAGGAATAAAAGTGGATTCTAAATTCAGACATTATTTTCCAAACAACTTAAGAGAATGAAAAATATAAAATCTTAATAAATTTTTTTCTTAAGATGGACCATTTTATAATTATATGATTAAACATGGTTGGTTCATGTTTAATTCTTTTGTTCATGAAGTCAGTTATGGATTTTTGATATATACTCAATGCTTAATTTAATGTACTTTAGAATACATCTCATGACCCCCTTTTGTCTCTAGAGGTTGGTCCTTTAATTAATCAGATTAGCATTCAATGAATAGTAACAATATGAAATAACATGATTTGGCAAAATAAAAAAATTATCCTGAAAAATAGTCTAGAAATTCATTAAATATCAACAATGTCCCCCACATTAAATTTATATAAGAAAAGTTGGAAAAAAATTATCTTAGGACTGAGTTCAAGTTTTGCAGATACACAAATCGTTGGGGGTTAGATAAATGTATAGACTTCATGAGCATATTTATATAGGGTGCATTCATGAGCAGGTGTCATATTTATATAGGGTGCATTCATGAGCACGTGTCATATTTATATAGAGTGCATAAAGAACACTAGTCAGGTTCCAAACAAATTTCAAACTTTTCTCTGCTCAAAAAAAAAAAAAAAAAAAAAAAAAAAAACGTTAGCACATGATATTTACAATTTCAAAAGTGTCATAACATGATAAACAATTTAAGTTTAATGCTATCATGTTATAACACTTATTAGATATCAAATATCATCACATGATGTTTTTTTTTAACATCACACTTTTCCCAATCTTTTGAACAGCAGTAGAGGTTTTTTCCCTTGATCCTGTTTGGGTTTCCAGTTCCTTCTAAATTCTTTTTCAGCCCAGAAGCCTCTTGCATCTTAGTGGCTTTATTGCCTTGCTTGGGGTGAATTGATTAAAAAAAAAAAATAAAAATAAAAAGTTTGAAATTCATTTGGAACCTGACAAGGGTTATTTATGCAAGATATATAAATAAGAGGACTATTAAGGAATTTAATAAATTTATCTGACATGATGAGTAGTGTATCTGTAAAACTAAAAAGTTAGTCCTAAGTCTATTGAACTTTTCCTTATCCTATTATAATTATGCTTGTTATTCCTATTGCACAACTATTACACTCTGCCAATACCTCATAAATAATGGACTATCCCGTTTTAATTGTATGGAAAGAAGGGGGGAAAGATGCTACTTGGTTTCAGTGAGAAAATAAAATAAAGAAATGAAGATAAAAGTGTCGAGAGAGAATCAGATTAAGCTGATAAGTACAGATACTACACTTTGATCTTAGCCAAAAGGCCAAGAAGTTTTGGTGAATGCAATAGTTGTGCTATTTTTCAGATGCACAGTATCAAACAACAGAAATAGAGTAAAGTAATTGCCAAAAAAACAGTTACCATAAAATAACATTGTCTGCTGAATTATTTTTAAATAAAGACAGAGATTTGGCTAGAAGGGAAGATAAAAGTGTTTAACATCTCCTGCCAATACCTCATAAGTAATGGACTATTCTGTTTTGATGGCGTAGAAAAACAGAAGACATATACTACTTGGTTTCAGGAAGAAAATGAAGGAAAGAAGAGAAATGGAAAATGTTGTGAATTTCAAATCTTTTCATTTGTACCCCCTTACTTCTTAGAATAACGACCAGCATTCATATTTATGATTGTTATTGCAATATTTTGTTAAACTTGTTAAGCTCAAATATTTAACATATTGTCGTAGAACCTGTCATGAGCTTACTCAACCATTAATATTAAGAATTAAGATTCATCCGAATATTAAATAGGAAAACTGTAAAATTTTCACAGATCTTCCTAGTATTAACTCTTGTTGCACTGTTTTTGGTATTGAGCACATTCTTTTCTTTACAAAAATCTACTTGTCTTTAAACACATTAAATTTTACCAATTTACATGTTTTGCTAAGCATAAAAATGATAATTATTATTATTATTCAAGGTGCAGCAAAAGTCACGCCTATTTTCCCCCCAAGCTGAGGTGAATAGGATGACATGGAGCAATTGACTGGCCATCACAATCACCAGACCTAAAACCACCAAACTTTTTATTGTGGGGTGTACCAAAAGATCTTGTTTACTGGCTCAAATTGAAAGCATTTCCTGAATTAAAACATGCAATTTCTGATAGATTTTCTTAAATTAATGTAGAAATGTGTCAAACGGTTTGTAGAAGTGTCGATGATAGGGTTCAGCGTTGTGGTGAACATGAATGGGGTAACAACTGTAATGAAGTGTCCATTAGAAAACACTGAGTAAAGACTGAAAATGCTTGCAATGAAAACAAAAATTGGATGACATACTGAATGTTTTTTTTCAAGGTGATTTTAAACTTTTGGCAAGAATAAATTAGGAAATACTTTTCCTTTTTAAATGGATTTTTGTAAATAGTTTTTGAACATATGTTTGCTATACAAAAAGTTTATCCTGCCACTGAAGGTGACTGATCTTTGAATTTATTTTGAATTTCATAGATGTGTTGTCATATCCTGCTATGGCAACAGTAAACACCTTTGAGTGAAATTAACAATAAAGTTACTGCAATTGCGAGGTTTTGAAAAAGAATGCAATGGAATAATAATTAATAATGCAGTGTGCTAAAGATTAATAGAGTTTTTTTTTTCTCATAATCCCTCACTCTCAGTAACTCCTTACGTAACTTTATTGCTTTGCTTGGGGTGAAATAAAAAAAGTTAGTGAAAATTTTTTTTTTTTTTAAGTGATTTTATGTAACTGATTTGATGAAGGTTTGTTTTTTTTTAAATGATAGTCTGTATTTAAAATTTTTTTTTCCTATTTGGAATGGAATAATTTCAGTATTGTAAAATATTTTAATGATACCAGGTTATTTTAATCAAGTTAATATCAAGTTATCCTATATCAAGTTATAGAAAATTTTGTTAGATATTTTAAAATATTTCAGTATTTAAATTTTTTTTTTCTTATTTCAAGTTGTTGAATGGGTATTTTTCATGGCATTCTATAGAGATATCCATGGAAGCATCTCTATCTATAAAAGGCAGAATGTGTGTAACGAATGCACAGACGCAATTTTCGACGGATTTGTACCAAAATTTACATGCACATGCTCCAAGTTAGCAGGAAGGCCAAGACAGAATTTGCATTTCCCAACTCCCATCGATAGTGGAAATAATCGATTTTTTCATGCTTCTACGGCAGTTTTCATGTAGTTCGCAGCCATTTTCTACTGGCCAGAGTGAGAGCCAATAGCTGGTTGCCACAAATAGGCAGGAAGATTCTATTGGCCAGCATGAGAGCCAACAGCTGACTGACATAAATGTTAACTAGCATGCAAAAAAAAAAAAAAAAAAAAAAAAAAAAATCGATAGCTGCATTCGTCACGAGTGGGAAAAATTTAAATCTGCATGGCACTTTACTCCAATTGGCTCATTCGCTTGCTTAAACTCAACGTTGATTCTGATTCCGCAGAACCGGGTTGGGTGTGAAAAAGTATTTGTTGTTAACATTCTTTTTTCATTCGGTTTTTCCAGTTACGAGTCTTTTGTTTTAAAGTTGATCTTTTGTGTACATTTTGCTTAGTTCTTTTTTTGTAACAGATTTAATGTTTAGTATAGAGCTTAGAAAAAATTCACAGTGTGAGATAGGCAAGAAGTAAGGCATGTAGCAATATCAGCACGGCAAAGGGCACTCATTTAAAGGCAAGGAAGGGCAAAAATATTTTAAGTGATAGCAATTGCTGTATGAGTCATACAATTTTTGATTCAAGCACAAGCACCACCGGGTCATGCTGCTAGTAAATAAATAAAAATAAAACAATTAACCTATGATGACAATCACTATAATCCATTAGGGTTGTAGGGACATTATATGTACTGTAACCACAGTAGCAGTGATGTATCTTAAACAAGACAGCCTGACAAAGTTCATCCCTCTCCAGGCTGGTTTGAATTCAGAGTTTTCCTTCTCCTAGACTGGTTGCCAACCAAGGTTATAGGGCCTTATCTGTTCTGTTATTTACCCATTCTGTATTCTTTTCTTTGTTTCTAACAAAATTTTCCAGTTTCTTAATACTTTGCTTAGCTTTTGGAAGGCTTCTTTCACTATTCCATTGCACCTTCAGATTTCTGTGCTGCATTTTCTCCCTACAGAAGGTAGTGAAGGAAAGCCAGAAGAAAGGACTAAGCATCAATTGTAAGAAGACAGTATGTATGGTTGTCAGCAAAAAGAGCCCAACATGAGAATTAAAAATTGGAGATGCCAAAATCAAGCAAATACAAAAATTTAAAACATCTGAGGAGTGTTTTAACAGAGGATGGAAAATGCAGCACAAAAATCTGAAGGTGCAGTGGAATAGCCTTCCAAAAGCTAAGCAAAGTATTAGGAAACTGGAAAATTTTGTTAGAAACAAGGAAAAGAACACAGAATTGTTATGCAATATCAGTTTTCCTATATGGCAGTGAATGCTGGACAATCTCCTTACAGATGAAGAAGACACTTCAACAGAAATGTGGTTCTACAGAAGCAGGTTGAAGATACCATAGACTGATCATGTGAGCAACAGAGTTTGAGAGAAAATGGAAACAAAAACATATATATTTAACATCAGAGATAGTTGAAAATTCTAGGGTGCATTATGAGGAAAGTGGGATTAGAAAATTTGACACTCACAGGACATAGTGAAACCAAGAGGGACAGAAGAAAGCAGTGTATGACCTACCATACAACAAGCTTGTGTAAAGTGATTGGGAGAACAGGGATTAGAAGAGATAGCAAAAAGATAAAATTTACTAAGAGCTAAAAAGGATAGGAAGTTGTGAAGAGCCATGATCACACACATTCTGAAGGGACATGGCACGCAGAAGAAGAACTGTCATTCTTTGTTACTTTCAACAATACTTGTATTAGGGATAATTTATTCACATATTCTGTTTTAGAGACCCTGAATCACTGATAAATGAGCTTAGCTTGGCTCAAGGCTTAAATAGTAGGACTTCTTTTAGGATATAGGGGTTTATGGTTCTCCACAAGATCTTAACCTTTGTCTTTTTAGTATCCCCACCACTTTATGCCATCCATTCACACAGGCTTATTAAGTATATTACTTGCAACTTCCTTCTGACCATCTTGCCTTCAATATGTCCTGTGAGTGTCAAATTCTTCAAGCCCCCTTTCCTCATTTTTATCCCCGAAGTTTCAATTAATTCTTTCTGGTTCTAAGTAAAAGTGTTGATGTTCCCATTGTCCTTAAAACATCTTCATTGCTCTTATGTTTTGTTCATGGTACTCTTAGAATTCCTCTGTAAAATCACATTCTCTGTTGCTTCAAGACTTCTTCATTCATGAAGAAATTGTCCAGCAATTTCTGTCTGTTATAACACTTCCCTAGCAATTAAATCTATGTACTTCCTTGATTTTGACATCCCCATTTTGTAGCTAACAACTCAGGATGTCCTTATTGCTAACAACCCATACATTCTTTCTTACTGAGCTCATTTGCAATAGTCAATGAATCGTGCTTGCCAATCCTGACTGCATAGTAAACAACACTTGATGGAATACGAACCAGCATTAGTCTGTAATAAAGCCTCTATTCTCAGAATTGAGTATTTTTTTTAATCATTTTACTCCAAGTAAGACAATAAAGCCACTAAGACACAAGGGGTTATTGAATGTTAGGGAATATTACTTGATTGATACATTTTCTATAGCTTATTAACTCTTTTAAGTTTATTTAAAGCTAGGAAATAATTTTAGAGTGTAAGAACTTTTTTTGAGATAATAATGATTTAGTAATAAAAGTCTTGACTCTCCAATAAACAATTCCAAATCATTATTCATTACACCACTTGCACATCCAAGCTTACAGCACCTGGTATTTCCAAGCAGTCACCCATCTAGGTACTGACCATTCTCAATATTGCTTAACTTTGGTGATTGTACAGGAACCAGTGTTTCAACCTGATTGGCCATGAGCCATTACAAAATATGAGAAAAAAAAAACACTATTAAGGAGAGAAGAGAATAAAAGAACAGGAATTAAGAAGACAGAAGGTAACGATCAACACTGCATTCAAATTTTTGAAGATCAAAGTTGGCTGGGAAGCAAGAAGAGAGTTCCACAGGAAAGAAGTGTGAGAAAAGAAACTGTTAGCATAGAATTTACAGTTACATCTAGCAATTTCAACAGTAAAGTGACGAGACCTAGCTGCCAATCTAGTACTGCACTTAAATTCATAAAATCTAAGAACCACAAGGGAAACTTCATCAGAATAATTACCATGAAAGTATTTATAGAAAAGGCACAGGGAAGCTATATTACAGTGGTGGGAAAAGTAACTGAAGCCAAGATGTCAGGTCAGGACCAATAACATTGCAGATTCTTTGGATTTTATCAAGAATCTCTAAATATATAGCAGGAGCACCAGATCAGATGTGGCAGCAATATTCAAAGCAATTCTTACGGACTAATGTTGAACATTCTCAGGATTGTGAAACAAGTATTTGTATGTGGCAACCCTGACCAAGAAGTTCTTAAAAAAAGAAAAAAAAAAAAAAAATGATGTCTGGCCATTTGTTCAAATTTTGAGAAGTTGTTAAGGCTGAGAATTTTCAGTACTACCCTCACATATATATATATATATATATATATATATATATATATATATATATATATATATATAAGCAAATATATACCCTACTGAATCATCATTGTAATTTTTTTTTTTAGACAAAGTCATTCAGTTCTCCTCATGGTCCTCATATAGCTGTTTAGACCAACATGGGAATGACACACTTTTTCTGCAAATAGGGCATCTAAAAAGGTCTTGGTGTGTGATGCATTCAACACCATCATAGATAATGAATAGCAGTTCAGCTTTCTTTTTCTTTGTTCCTAACAAGATTTTCCTGTTTCTTAATACATTGCTTAGCTCCTGGAAGGTCTCTTTCTTCATTCCAATGTAACTTTGGTCTTTCCGTGTCACAACATCCATCATCTATTATAACACTTCCTAGATAAATTTAGGTACATGCTTGAGCTTGATATCTTCGACTTGTAACTAGCATCTTAGGTTCTCCCTCTTGCTAACAACTATACATTGTCTTCTTATAATTGACAGTCCTTTCTTCATACTCTCCTTTACTATCTTGTCTAAGAGTTCCTGCTGTTTTCTTTCTGTCTCTGCCTTCAACTCAGTGTCATCTGCATGTCTCATGTTGTGTTGTTAAGATTGTGTACAATAATAAATCCCACTTTACTTTTAAGAATTCTGATCAGGCATGCTTGTTTGGTATTCCGAGTAAAGATCATTTCAGCTTTATTTAGTCTGCACAGGGCCATCTTAGAAAGACCAAATTTTTAAAGTCATCACCTTTAAGACTCACTTACAATATCCATCTACTTTAAAAAAAAAAAAAAAAAAAAAAGGATGTGTCTTCTCATCAGACTTATTCAACCTATATACAGTGTGGCAATTCTGAGAGAATTAGAAGTCCTACCAGGATTCATTATTTGCAGCCACAGTCTTAACAATGTAAGATATGCAGATGACAGTGTTGATAGCAGATACAGAAAGAAAACTAGAAAAACTCCGACAGAAGGTAGTGAAGGAAAGCGAAAAAGAAAAAAAAGAGTAAACATTAACTTCAAGAAGGTAGAATGCATGGTTGTCAGCAAAAGTGGCAGCCCAAAATGCAAATTACAAATTGGAGGTACCAAAATCAAGCAATTACAAAAATTTAAATATCTGGGAAGTGTTCTAACAGCAGACAGAAAGGGCAACACTGGGATCCAAAGACACATTGGGATAGTCAAATATGCATTCCAAAAGCAAAGCAGAAAAACTTAGAAACAAAGAAAAGAATACTGAACTGCTACATGATGTCTGTCTTCCTGCATGGCAGTGAATGCTGGATAATCTCATCAAAGTAGAAGAAATGTAGTTCTATAGAAGAAGGATGCTGAGGATACAATGGACTAAACATGCGAGCAATGGTGAGGTTTTACAGAAAATGTAAACAAAAAGGTAACTATTTACATTATTCGGACTATTGTCCTCATCTTTGTCGCCCTGTTCAGCACAACGTTTCGGCCATTGTACGCTCTGGCCTTCTTTAAGTGGTTGGAATGTCAAACTGGACCCTTTATTTCGCTCGCTGGGGTGGACTGTTCTAGTTCCACATGTCATGTCTAATGGATGTCAGTTATCTCCTGTTAATTCCCCTCTGAAAGTTCTCCACTGCCTTAACCAGGTATTGAACTCACACTCTTTGGGTCCTGTCACTGGATCTAACTAACACCTTTATCCACTGTGCCATATGTCCTTGAGGAACTACAACAGTCTACCCCAGGGAGCAAAATAAAGGGTTCAGTTTGATATTCCAACCACCTGAAGAAAGCTAGAGCATACAATGGCCGAAACATTGTGATGAACATGGTGACAAAGATGAGGACAATAGTCGGAATAATGTAAATAGTGTACATAATACCTCTTCTCAGAAATATAGACAAAAAGGAAACTTATACAGAACACCAGGAAGATACAGCTGAAATTTTTGGAGCACATAATGAGGAAAGAGGGTTTGGAAAATCTGATACTCACAGGACAGATTGAAGGCAAGAGGGACAGAGAAAAATGATGCATAACAATGAGCTTGAGTAAATGGATGGTGAAATTGGTTTTAGGAGATATAACAAAAAAGAAAATTTATTAAGAGGTAAAAAGGACAGGAAATTTTGGAGAGTCATGATTGCCTCTGTCCTGCAGGTACATGAAATATAAAGAAGATTAAATGAAAAGGACTAAAATTATTAAAAAAAAAAAAAAAAAAAAATCACATACAAAAATATATATTTTTGATTAGGAGTTTATAGAATTTACAGAAGATTGTGTTTTTGGTAGACTATAAATTTTATTTATTTTTTTTATTTTTTTAGGAAGACTAATTTATATGGCGATTATATGAAGACCAAATTTTTAAGCCATAACTTTTAAGACCAACTTACAATATCCATCTATTAAAAAAAATGAAGATTGGAGATTTAAAAATTGACAAATGAAAACCAAACTATTCACACAAAAATCAAACTAGTTACATTCCATCATTGCCAATCAAACCGTGAACTATCACAATTAAAGGATGTTCCGTCAGGGAGGGTCCTGTGCCTTGAGTGCCAATTGGGACTTAAATTCAACCCAGACCTCAAGTGGAACTTGTATATACAATGCATCGTTAAAAATACTGGAAAAATGGTCACTTCCCTGTACCGCTCTAGTAAGTGTCTGACTCCTTTTACTATCCTCTACCTTTACAAGAGCCAGATAAGTTAAAAAATGGAGTACTATTGGAATATATAGGTGGGAGTGGCTCAGTCTTCACATCCCAGTCTCGAGTCCAAAAGCATCTCCATATCCTTGTGGGTGACAAATTATCTTCCATCCTACAACCTGTTTCTCACAGATGAAATGTCACAAGTCTCTCACTGCTCTGTTGCTATTTCCATGAAAAGTGCTCAGATGAACTACATTCCTTATTTCAACCAGTTCTAACCTTCAAGATCTAACATGTTACACACATTGTAGTGAACCACCCTTATTCCTTTCACATTTTATTGGTGAGATCTAAGTTCCACTTAAGCAGCTTTTTCCCACAAACCACTGCTTTGTGGAACAGACTCCCAAGAGGATGCTTCCCTGATCACTACAATCTTAACCTGCTCAAGTCTATGGTTAACTGTTATCTTCCCCACATATCTGCATAAACTGTGCCTTACTCTGTAACCCTCTACCTTGAGTGGCTACCGGGCCTTATACAGGGTGAACATCATTGTAAATAAACATGCATTACATGCATCAACAAAAACTTATTTGATTATAAGCTTTTAAGATTTACAGAAATACATACTGTTTTTTTGGTTGACCATAAAATGTGGATATTTTTAAGGGGATATTCAATCAATCAATCGTTTTGTCCTCATTAACTTTGTAAAGGATTTTTTCAATATTTGTTTGAGAGATAAAAATACAAAAGTATAAAAAAAATCTATTATTTTTTAATATCTTTTGTTTGGGGGAGGGGATGCCTAGTCTTATTTAAATGTTTTTGTTTTATTTTTAAAATGCTTGTGAAAACAGCATTTTGTGAAAAGTGTATATACTAAAAACTAAAAAGTCTATTATTTTCTATCAGCCATACAATTAAATAAACATTTTTTAAGTGTATTTTTAACCATCTGAGAATCTTAATCTTGTTATTAACTAAAAAGGTAATTAAGTGCCAATCATATGAACAATCAACATCTATGATATTTACATTTTTCATACTTGTTTAATGTTTACACATATCTTTCAATAATTGATATATTATACTGTATATACAAAATAAAATTTTATATTTAAACAGTGAAAACCTGTGCTAGTTTATGGCAAATGTCTGTACAAAGAAAGGTTATGGGGTTTATACTGCTAAACAAAATTTCCAGAAAATTGAGAATAAAGTAATTTAAATCTTTAATGGTTTCTAAAATTAAAATAATTAAATTAAATAAAATAATGATTTTAAAGCGGAATTTAAATAATTAATTTAATTAATACCACAAAAAGTGAACCTGATAAAAATAAAAATTTTCCTACCTTGCAGGTAGATAATGTCTCGTTCTCTAAAAATCGTGTAGAGAAAATTTCACTTACTGTTTCAATTCATTGTTAACTTCTTTTATTTTTTTCAAACTGTTGTTGGAGGCGGGGAGTGTTTTTCTCTATACACATGAATGATACACTACAGTACACAAATAATTATTTTAATTCCAAAATAAATAAATGCAACGATAGCACAAAAAATAAATCTCATAAATAAAGAATTTTTACCGATATAGACAGTTTGAATGGGATTTGAACCTAGTAATACCAGACTTACGTTTCTCACAATGATGCTTTTTAAGCTTCTGCTTAACTTTGGATAAACTAAACACGAATCCGTACATATCCTCCATGTGTTGTGTTGGTAAAACTATTTTTAACAGTCGGAAATATTGAATAATTCCACCTCAATAGCGTTTTTAAAAAGCACTTGAAACCTGAAACAATGTTGAAGGAGGAAAGAGGTGTCTTTCTTTTAAAGCTGAAATACGGGGAAACACTTTAACCAATTATTCGTACTGTCTTATCAATAAATCTGCCTTTACGATTTTTAAATGAGTTATATACGGAAAAACAAAGACAGGGTTAAAGCAGATTAAATAAAAGAATAGTGCTGTCATTCTGATGCTAAATTTTATGTTCGTGTCTTAGAAGAGAGAAGTCGATGTTTTCAAAGAGTTTTAAAAGGTCACAGACCTCTGTTGCAAATAATACTAAAGTCCATACAGTGGACACTTTCATGAGTTGGTAACATTAAACAACGTAACTGTAGTAGTGTAAATAAAAAATAGTTAGTTCCTGTGCGCGCCGAAACGACATTGTGAAAACTTGTTTTAAAAGACAAAACAGCTGGTTGTTTGAAAGTTATACGTACAATTATATTTCTCCCAGGTTGTACAAAGTTGAAATAGAAAAACAACTTAGTTTACTTTAGAGAGAATCGGCAATTTAAAATGAAGAAAATTAAAAATAGTAAGTAAGAAAATTTTTTAAAGCACCTTACTTAATATGATTAATACAAAATTTAAATTTTTGTTCATAGAGTTGTAGAGCCTATTATTAGCTGTTAAAATGGTTATTGTGGAGAGTTAAAAATTTGAACAGTGAAGAAGAGAAAAGAAGACCAATCCTACGTAAGATGTTTTTACATCGAAAGAAACAAAACAGTGGGTTATTCTTTATTTTGTTTAAATTTATATTTCCTACTTTTCCTTGGGAGGTAACAGAAATAACGGAGGTGTGGCCTGTGGGTAGATTTGGGGAAGAGAGAGAAATGTCAAGCAAACAAAACACCCTGATTTCTTTTTTTTTTTTTTACAGTAAGTGGAAAAGACATTTTAGACAATGTGCTTTCTTAATTGTCGGGTGGCGTTAAAAAGCTAAATGATCAAAATCCAATTTAATGGCGTTTATACTTATAAAGAAAGCTAGAATTGTCTTTTTAAAAATTGTTTCTAATTTCTTTATTATAAAAAAAAGTAGAGATATTTATTTACTTATTTATTGTCGTTAAAGACGCACTTTTTTTTATACAACCTGGTATGGGACATCATTTTGTTTTTCATCATTTTTTATTTTTAAGGTGAGATTTATAAAAAAAAATATTTGTAATCATTTTCTTTTCTGTTACTTTTATTAGTTTTGAAGATTAAAATAACTTCATCAACGATAAACCAATAAAAAAAATCAAGTTCTCTTAATTGAAAAAAAAAAAAAAAAAAAAAAATGAAATTCATAATTTTGCATTAAGATTAATTAAAAATCAAAATGATTTATTTTTGGCTCAAAACTGAATTTAAAAATTAATAAAGAAAGAAGGAATATTTTTCAAAAATAAAAGATTTACGAGTTTGGTATTTTTTCTTTTAATTAGAAAATGTCACGATAAAAACTCAATTTTGAATTGAAAATAGATAAATGTACGCATTTAAAGAGGATAATATAATGCGTGTGTGTGTATATATATATATATATATATATATATATATATATATATATATATATATATATATATATATATATATATATATATATATATATATATATATATATATATATATATATATATATATATATATATTCATACTTACCGGTGAAGCGGGGGAGTGTCCAACGGAAGAAGCGATCGCGTGTTCGGTCCCGGTTGATGACCATTCATTCACAATAACGATAAGCGACGAAATGAAAGTGAATTTTGATTTCTTCTTTTTTTTTTTTTTTTTCAACTTTCCAAGATGAAACTTCTACCAATTATAAATAAAGTTAAAAAAAATATATATGCTATTTAATTTTCCCACTTTTTTTTTTCTTAAAACAATTGTGACATCCAGGGTCCTGTGTTAATTTTGTTGTAGTTTATGATAAATATAATCACATCATTGCTTCTTCTTCGAGCTGTGGTTTCAGATTGAATTGGAAATGTGTTTAAACTAGATCGGCAAGAAAAATAACAAGTGCTTTTTCTTGCAGCTGCTAACAATCGTGATCTCTTTTTCATTTTCGCCATAGTCCTTGTTCTGATTTGAGGCCTTGTTTTGAAAGAGAGAGAGAGAGGAAGGAAGGCCTGAACATGAAATCTACTCAACTCATCAGACCAGATCCGCGGTGGAACAAAAGTGGAAGAAAGCAGAATAATTGTTTGTTAAAACAGAAATTTTGGGTTCAGTTCACGAAGAACTGGAATTAATTAAATAAGAACCTTTTTTTTTTTTCTTTAAAAAAAAAAATGAGGAAAATAATTGTTTTAAAGATTTAAGTTAAGAGAGGGGATTTAAAAAAAATAGGGGTGGGGGGAAAAAGGGAAGAGATCAAATCCTACAAGAAGAAGAAATGAGAGGAGTAAAATTTCCTTCTCTCTGGCTTCCCCCGAGTGCTTGCTACTATTTTGTTAAACAAGGACATTTCTTCTTTTTATTTTATTTTAGTGTTTTTTCTTTAAACACATGTAAACACAAGGGAGATAACCTAACAACTTCGATATTTTTAATTTACTTGACAGTTTAGTGTGTGATTTTCAAATTAAAAAAAAAATCATTAAACTATTAAGAATCTAATTCTTTCTCTATATTTTCTTCAGCCAGAAATTTAAATAAGATTTTAAGACTGCTATTTGTTAAATTGACACAGTAAACAACAATTCAAACAAGCTGTGGGTAAATCTAAAATAAATAAAGTTAAAAAAAAAAACACAAAACCCACAGAAACTGTGGTTAAAGAAGACAACTGCTTTGCCACATCTGACCCGGACTTGGTTTGAGGTTTTATTTCAATTGAGAAGCGAGAAGGCCGGATGATGTACACACAGGGAAATTATAACCATAATACCGGTTCCTTTGTAAAAGGAAAATATTATATTCATTTCGCAGATTATATTTTTTAAAGGAAAAAAAAAAAATGAAATTCAGTTTTTAAGTAAACATCTTTTTTTTTTTATCTTGGAAAAAAAAAAGAAGTCATTTCTTAGGGGGCACACAAAACTGGCTGACTTTTTAAAAGTTGTGACCAAAGAGAAATTACGAATCAACCCCCTCCTGGCCATTGAACTCTGTTCAAACACGAGGTATAAAAAAAAAAAAAAAAAATTAATAATAGTTTTGTTATTGTTTTTTAAATATTTTTTTATTTCTAAATTTATATATTTTTCTTTCATTTTTTTAAAGTTAAACGTTAGAATTTATTTTAAAATTATTTTTCAGCTTGAGGGCACCTGTCTTAATTTCACCAGTACCAGTTTTAAATTTTTATGTTTTTTTAACCTAAATTATTTTTTGTTTATATACCTTGCTAAGCTCGAACTTTTCACTTTTATTTTGTAACTTGATCAAGTTTATATACAAAAATGTGAGTAAATTTCATGTCACTCACATTACTAACATAAACAAAAAAATCAATCAGTTAATTTAAAACTAATTAATAAAAGCTATTTCGTCATTTTTATATACACACAACACAACCAATTCACTTAGGAAGCAAACATTTGTGGAAATTTTAATTAATAATTTAAATAAAGAAGATATGTTCGGCCTGTTAAAATAAAATTACCTTTAAAGATTTATCCTTGTCAGTTTCATTTGTGAAACAACTTAAAAAACATTGAGTGTTTGTTTTTTGTATAAAGTTTCAAAACACATTTAATGAGGCCGAATAATATATTTTAATTTTAAAATTATATAATTAATATTATTATATTATAATTTTAAATAGTAAATTAAATTTCGGTATTAGTAAAAAAAAAATATCATAATTACAATTTTGTGAAATCAGTAATTTTTTTGCTAAGTCTCGTGTAAAAAAAACAGTAAACATGCTTTTTTTAACTTTTTTGTGAAACTTTTTTCTTTTAAACTGCTAAATAAAAAATGTTTAATTTTTCTAAAAGTATTTGCGATTTTAATAATAGAATTAACCTTTCTTATGTAATACGAAATCATAGCCTTAAATAAACCTTCAAATTTGACAATTTACCATTGACCATTTCATTGATAATATATTTCATTACGTACATCATTAATAAATCAATTTTTAAAACCAATTAATTATGTTTGTAATAATATTTAAAAGAAAATTATGCTATATATAAATTAGCCAAATTACTTTATGTTGGCATTTATTTACGTTTTTAAAATTGTTTGAAATACAATATTTTTTTTAATCTTTTAAAAATCTTAATTTCAAGTTTTACTTTTTCTTTTAGTTTTACTTTTAAGAAAATACTTTAGTTTAAAAGTGAAGATTTTATTTTATTTTGTAATTAATTTTTACGGATACTGTCAGTATTTTAAAATTTATTTTACGCTATATTTACGCAGAGAAAAGTTTAGAGCAAAGTTACGTTGAACAATTTTGTTTTTTACTCGAGCTCATATTGCAAAATGAATTTCGTGTTTTATTTTTGTTAAAAAAAAGGTAAAATAATAATTTAACGACTTAAACAATTTCAATATTACAACTTACTGTCAAAAAATTAATATGCAATTAATTAATATCAGATAATCAACTTAATAATTTACATTACAATTTATGTTTTTTATAACATTGATTTTTAATTTTTAGCCTTCATGACGACAAAAAAATTATCAGGGTATGTGTAAAAAAAACAAAAAAAAATGATAGATATGGGTTTTTTTGGTTTTTTTAATAATGTCGATATTTCAAATCAAAATTAAGGGGAGAGAGATATGTCTTTTTTACAGCAACAATGTCTAAAAATTGATGTTTATTGTTTTGATTATTTAATTGGTCAGATTTATAGCAACTTTTGATGAGAACAAATAAATTATTTCAAAATTAATGTATATACAAAAAAAAAATGTTTTCTTGGCAGTATCTTTATTAAAAATGTTAACTTTTGACCTACATGTGTATTTCTGGGTTGTGTAAATTACCAGAAATAACTCCCCAAAACCTTACAACCACAGCTATAGGCTTACAGATCCTCACTTTTTGCTGGAACTGAAAACTAAACAGAAGACTAAAAAAATTTGTCTTCTTGACCTTAATCCATGACAATGCTATTGAACTGAACTGTATCATTAGACTTACTCTTAGTTAAAAAAATAAAATTATTAGTCATTAATTCTCAAAATAAATAATAACATTTTATTATTTTTGTTTTCATTTCAAAACCTTAGACTTTAAAGTCTTGTATAGAAAAAGTCTATGGGTCTTCTTAATTCTAGAAAAAAAAGTACAAACAAACAGTAAAAATAAATAAAAAAAAATCATTATATATTTTTAAAATTCAAAACAAAAATCATTTACGAGCGGATCAGATAAAAAAAAATATTTAAAATCAGGTCTTTAAAAAAAATTCTGACTTACACTACTCCACAACTTTTTATTCTATGTTGCTGTACTCAGAGCTAAAAGACCTTATCATACTTTCCAAGCTTCAAGCTGGAACAATTTTCATTTTTTTTTGTTTGTTTCATTATTACATGCTTATTTTTGTTGTAGAATAAAGTTTTTTCATTACACAACATCCCATAAACTCCATGGTTGAATAAAAAAATAAATACTAACAATGATATCTTATTTATATGATAGGGAATGCTAAAATCCTGATGGAGTTGACAAAAGTTATATAAGAATTTTGTCCTTTGTAAACAATGATTTAAAAAATTAAAGCTTATAATAGTTTTACACATGTTATAAATTATCATAATTATGTCATGCTTATTATATATATATATATATATATATATATATAATATATGTATGTTCATGAAGAATTTAACAAATTGTTTACAGGTTTTTAATTTTAAAAGATCACATAAAAAGTATTTGTTCTTCAGTGGAAAAAATTTCCAACACAGTAGGGTTTGATACATTCAATAACTTACTCTAACATTTGATAAGCTGCTAGGAGGTTGGTTCACAGCACTCTTAGGGAACCTGATAAAAATCTTCTATGTGCCATACCCCTTCAGGGCATTCATGGCTCTTGACAGCTTCTTATCCTTCACAGCTCTTAGTATGGTTTGTCTTTTCACCACCCCTCCCAGTTCCTATTCATTTACACAAGCTAAGGTAGGTTATTCACTGTTTCTCTTTCTCTCTCTTGTCATCAATATATATTGTGATTGTCAAATTCTCCAAGTCCTTTCATGTTTTCTCAAAATTTTAACAGTCCCTTTCTGATTCTAAATATAATCATCCTTTTTATTTCCATTTTCCTTAAAATTTCCTCATTACTCACATATTCAGTCTTTGGTATTCTCATCATCCTTCTGCAGAACCATATCTATTTTTGCCTCAAGTATCTACTTCATCTGTTATGAGATTGTCCGGTATTCACTACCATATAGAAGGACGAATATTACATTTTCAGCATTCTTTTCTTTGTTTCTAGCAAAATTTTCCTGTTTCTTAATACTTTGGTTTGGCTTGGCTTGGTTTGTTTTATGGCATATAAACCTCAATGGGTTATTTAATGCCAACAAAATTTTGAAATAGATTCATAGTGATAGTTTGGTTTGTTTTACGGCATATCAACCTCAATGCGTTATTTAATGCCAACAAAATTTTTTTGCTGATAATATTTTTTTCTTCATAAATCTATTTTTGGTAATATTTTTTTCTTCAAAAATGTATTGCTGGCAATAATTTTTTTGCAAAAAGTATTTCTGGTATTAAAATCTATTTTTACACTTTCATAATGTTTTGACCCCAGTTTGGGGGTTAACTATTTGCCCATAGCTGGGACCCTAACAGGGCTACCACCCTGGGTCGGGTGGACCTGGGAACACCAGCAATTAAGAGGTAGTTTCCCGCTCATCAAAACCTCCTGATCAGAGGCCTTGCTGTTGGATGTAGTTTATCGTCATACCCAGGACGGTCTTAATACTCTACTTTTGGAAGGCATCTTTCACTGTTCCAATGTACCATCAGATATTTATTCATGTCAGTTTTCTTATATATTTGTCTGTTCATTTGTGCCTTGCAGTATTTCATTGACTTGATTAAATTAACTCTTGATGCTTTACAATGCCTTAGCTACAAAAAAATACTTATTTCAACAAACTTTTTATTATTTTCAAATTTCATGACTAATTTTTCTTTATTAAAATTTAAAGTGTAGCTAAGAGTTTAAGTTATTCTACAAGGGTGCCCTGAAGTAAAAAAAAAAAAAAGAAAGAAAGGTTGAGAAACACTGAATTAAGCACTCCAAATCAGAAATATAAAAAGAAAATAAATTTTCTAATTAAACTTTATAAAAGTTAATAGGGAAGTTGGGATTACTATATAAATTCATTGTAAATTGATTCTTCTATCTTAAAATGTAAAAAAAAAATAAGAACAAATTTTGAAATTCATAATCTGGAGCTTGTTTTTTTCATATATTAATTTGAATATTAACCTTTAGCAAACTGCACTAATAATATTACTTCCCTTTCTACTGCATTCTTTTTCAAGGCCTCTCAATTGTAGTATCCTCATTGTTAATTTCACTAAAAGTTATGTTCTGTTGCCATAGAAGGATATGACAACACAACTATAAATTTCAAACACATTATTGTTCATGGATCAGTCACCTTGAGTAGCAGGATAAACTTTTTGTACACCAAATAAAGTCATATACAGAGTGATAAAGGTTAAATATAAAAATTATCAATGGCTGATAACATTCAGAGTTGTTCCTTCTGCTTCCAGAGGCAGAACTGGAAGAACTTATATACACACACACAAACTATAGTTCAAAAGTTTGAGGACACCTCTGATAATTTTTTAAATTAGCCCAAAAAGTAATTGTTTTGTAGTTTAAATAAGAGAAAGTTATTATAAATGGTTAAAAAAAAATGAGATATGATTTTTTTTTTTTTTTTTTTTTTTACTAGAAATTTTATTATGGCAAAAAGAAAAAAAACATTTTATGATTAAATTTTGTTATTGTCAAAATATTCTCACAAGTGGTGCACATATTCAACATTTGTGAAACTTTGTGAAATCGCTTATAAAATTTACATCCCTTTGAAGATCTTGTTTGAATTTTGATAAATAAATCTTTTATTGTTCAATATGAAGCCCATTTAATTTTGTTTGATTGGGACATGTAGTTACTCAGATATTCACATTTTAAATGATGTCAATTTTGCGGGGACACCTTGTATATATATATATATATATATATATATATATATAGTCTCTAAGACCTTTAGATGGAAATCCACCTGAGTCTTTCTCAGTACTGAGAATAGATCTTGACTTTTTATGGTAATTATTATCAATATATCTGTTTACCAAGTATAGTTTAGCCTAACACAAGTATATAAATATAGGTCATGCAATAAAGATTTAATTCACTATTATAGTAATTGCCTGGGAAATTTGCTTGTTAATACACTGTTCTATGGCAAGGTACCCTATATATTATTATAAGAACAAGGATTATTTACACCTAACAAAACACATTGACCAGTAAAAATGTGGGTTATTGAATTCAGTGGATTTATCGTAACTTGTTGAATGGAACGATGTCTCTGTGAGACTTGAAGTTTGAAGGGTAACTCATTGGAACTTTTATTTATCTATTAACAATATATATATATATATATATATATATATATAATAATGAATACAGAATTCTTAAGAATCCATCAGGTCAGTTAATAATTTATTTCGTGGACCTCACATCCATCTCTTCAGACCAATTTAACATCAAAAAATGAAGTTCGATTTATCCAGACACAAGGAAAAGGAAAGAAGAAAATAAGTAAAAAAGAAGAGAAAAAGGAAAAAGTTTTTATATTAAAAGGTGGGAGGAAAGACAGATTTCAATATAAGGTTTTTTTGGGGGAAGAAAAAGAGAGACATGGGAAGGGGAGAGGGAAAGAGAGTGAGAGAAGGAAAGAACAGAAAGAGGGAATTAAGCAAGTTGTCAGGGTGACCCTGAAAAGCCTTTTTTCTTCCGGGGACTTGACAAGTTAAAATACAGGATGGGGAAAGGGAGTGATCATGTATAAAATAGATACATTTAAATTGTCTAGTCATTTTAAGCAGCGAAACCATTATCATCGCCTTATAACCATCACAATTACAAATTGATAATAATAATAATATTAAACATATTAACAATATTAATAATATTTGACATCAATATAATGAAATAACATAAAGTTAAAGTAATTTAAATAAAGGAGAAGTTCTTTTAAAAAAAAAAAAAAAATTTTAATTTATAAAAATACACATTAAAAATATTAATTAAAATAATTGAAAGATAAATAAAGGACTATTTTAATTAACTAAAAACCTAAAATATGCAAAGACTTGTGTGTGTATGTCTATATGTGGTCTGGAGCCACTTCTGTTTGCCTCGAGGTTCTTGATAAGATCCAGAGACGGATATGCAATGCAATTGGACCTGATCTGGTATCTCGTCTGCAGTCACTCTCTCACAGACATGTCATCGCCTCTGTCTGTCTTTTTTTTACAAATACTTTCATGGTAATTGCTCTGATGAGCTGCTTTCTCTGGTTCCCAGGCTTCATGAATTCAAGCGTCCTACGAGGCTGGCATCTCGCTCTCACCCTTTCACTGTTGAAACTGTTAAATGCAGCCGTCTCTTCTACTCCAATAGCTTCATATCTCACACCTCTCGCCTGTAGAACTCCCTTCCCTTTTCCTGTTTCCCTGAGAGCTATAATCTCCAACTATTCAAATGTAATGTCAATAGGCATCTCCAGTTGCCTTGATCTATCCACTGTCCTTCTCTTCATCCTTTCCTCTATCACTCCTATCTGCTCTCGCTCCAAATCCTATGTAACCCCTTGCGTGCTAGTGGCTTCCAGCCTTGCTTGGGATAAAATGCTTATAATATATATATATATATATATATGGATTAGAATTCAACAGAATGATAGGATAGGGAACAAATTTATAAATCTAATGTTTTGTTTTTATTTAAGCTCCCATCAGAAATGAAATATGGAAGTGAAAGTTCTGGTATTTTTTAGCTTTGTGTTTTTTGTTTTCATTGGTTAAGTTGACCTCACATGTATTTGTCTTGTCTGGTAGCATTTGTGTGTATAATTCTTGTGTGTTTGTGTATCCTAATTTTAGTTGGTTCATGTGGGATTTGGTTTATAATGAGTGTGTATGTGCATCTAGTGGGCTTTTCTTTTTTTCATCTGGTAGTGTGTAGTGTTTTGTGTGGGAGTGAAAGAATTTAGGCTACACCAGTTGTGATTAAGGACAACCTGATATTAGATCATATATTGTTAAGAGAGTCTATTTTTATGAATGAAACTTCTCCAAGTTCTGGGTCATTTAGATCAAACACTTCAAAGAAATCTTTGATGCAGCCACATGACCTTACAAAGTGGAAGTCTGAGTATTTGTGTTTGTGAGTTGGCTGGTGAAGTCAGTTGTTGTAGAAATTTGCTGCAGAGGAGTCCATTTACTAACATTTACTGACCTGACATGTAAACTATTCCACAAAATCCCAGCAACTCCCAACTGAAGTTATTTTATTAAGTATTTCTAACTTCTTCACAGTAGGCCTTTGTTTTTTTTCCTTTTTAGCCACTAACCAAATCACTAAAATTATAATTCCTTTTTTTGTTTACTATAAAACTTAGTTGGTCTTCTTGTCATTCCCCTTTGTTCTCTTTATCCAATTGTTTTTTTTTTGTCACACATGTGATATATATTAAATGCCCATTAAGGAATTGTATTCCTGATCAATCAAAATTCATAAATAATTATATAGGCCACACTACAACATGTTTAACACGCAGACTCACTCTACACCTTTCTGATCATAGCTCAATTAGATCTCATTTAAATATTCATGGAGACCTACCAGACACTATTCGTAACATACTTGTTGACAACACTAATATAATAGCATCATCTACATGCAAAAAGAAGGTTAAAAATAATGGAAGCCTTATTAATATAAACAAAAAACCAACACTTAATAATATTAACTTTGAAAATGGACATAATATCTTGACCGTGTTTTGAAAAATGAAAACATTTTATAAAACATACATACAATAAACTATTTCTTATTTTAACAGTTAAAATATAATCCTTCATGTCTAAATGTATAGCTGAAAACACTCAGATAAAAGGAACATTCAGACAGTTTTTATATAAGTTATCATCCAAAAAGAAAAAAATTATTAGATCGCATGAGAAATTGTATAAAAAACTAAATAAAAGCCCCTTGTCTGTTGTTTTCAATGAAATGTGCATGAAAGAAGGATTGCTGCCTAAATACACAACACACACACATATATATATATATATATATATATATATATATATATATATATACATACATACATACACACTAGCTTAAAAGCCACTCTATTGGGAAGCATTTAAACTAGCTCCTGCAGAGAGCTCTTAATTGAGTCTTCAACTAGCTCAGGAGTTTGAGAGTCCCTAAGTCTTTTCATATTCTCAACATTGGAAGTTCTCCTGGCTGCCATTTGATCCGTGTTTTCATTTGTACAGGACTTTCTTTTCCTTGCTGCAGCCTTGGTTCTTTTGAGTGTAATCTGATCCTCTTTACAGAGATTTCTTTTTGCGAGGGATAGTACTGTTGTATATGATAGGCAGCAAAAAACTACAGAAGAACATAAAATTTATCGCTGCATTTAAGTATTGCATTAATATATAAGCTTACATTGTAAAAGTTCAACAATAATTCTTCTGCCACCACTTAATTTAAAGACATATATGTAGGTCCTTACTTTCCTTACAATCAATTATTTTTACTTCATCGGTGACTTTTGCTGGATTTCACAATTAATTTTGATTATTCACAAATTTATTTCCAAGTTATAAAAATTGTTATCGTACAAAAAAATTTGTCTCAAAAAAAATCACCAAAAATAATCATATTAATGAAAACTTGGGAATCCAAAATTTCTGTAACATGAGCTATTGAAAGTTAGAGAGTTGTGTCCCTTTAATTGAAAATGTGTAAAACACTTACATTTGTATTTATTATATATATATATATATATATATATATATATATATATATATATATACACGTATGTATGTATGTTTTATGTGATAAAATTGACTAGATTTCTGTTTTTTTGTAGGAACATTCAGTACAGTCACAATCTTTTGAAGGAGAAAACTGGACCTTTATCAAAAAGGAAGTTTAAAAAAAAAATTTAAAAGGAAAAAGCACAAAAATTATATATATTTTAAATGTGGTCCTTAAATGAGATTTTCTCGCTATGGAGAGATATTCAACCAATGACGACAACCAGTTTTTCCCAAAAGTTACTCAAATGAGTGAAACTGTGTTTAATTCTAATCCGGTGCTTATCACAAACCAATTTGGTCAGCTGTGTTATATGACTACTGGTCAGAAGGAAGTCCAAAGTGGCCTACCAACCTTGGTTGTCACAACTACTGCTTCTCAACCTGCCCTGCAGCTGTACATTCCGGAAAATATTGCTCCTGTCTGCAATTCAAACACAGCCACGTCACACAACACAACTGGGGTTTATGGAAAGCATATTGTCACATCAGTCAGCAGTGACAATCAGCCCAGCCAAGAATTGCACACAAGCACTCAACA
>OZ010575.1:17412938-17445438 GCA_963932145.1 Acanthosepion lycidas
TTGTGCAACATATTTCATCCTTTAGGACTTTATACTAAGGTAATGTTTATGTTAATGTGACTACACATGTGCATGGTATTATTTTCTCACACACACACACACGTATATATATATATGTGTGTGTATATATATGTATATATATGTGTGTGTATATATATGTATATATATATATATGCGTGTGTATGTGTGTGTGTGTGTATATATGTATATATATATATATATATATATGTGTGTATGTGTGTGTATATATATATATTTTTATATATATATGTATGTATACATATATATATATGTATGTATACATATATATATATGTATGTATACATATATATATATGTATGTATACATATATATATATATATATATGCACACATACATACATGTACACATGTATCTGGGTGGTGGTTGAGATAGTTGTATATTTCCTAGCAGCAGTAGTTGGTGTTTGAGTTCAATAAAAAATGAATGTTTTAAATGATTCTGTTTTCAAATCCAGCTATGGACAACTGATGGAATCAATTTTTCTTCCTTCTTCTCTGTGGTTCTAACAAATGAAGCTAAACTTAATAAACATATCTATATTTTGTAAATATGTGAGTACATAAATCCAGGAATGTTTTGTTTAGTTTTTCCTTTTTTCTTACTTTTTGTATTCTTAGTTTCATGCATAATTTAAAAAAAAAAACAAGAAAAAAATTGGAGAAATGTTAAATAGAAACATAGAACTAGTTTATCCATACACTCAATCAAAAACTATTAAGTAATTTTGCTATTGTTTATATTTTCTTCATGACTAAAGTATTTTTACGTATCATCATGATCATCATCCTCCTCCTCCTCCTTTGACATCCTTGTGGTTGGTCGGTTGGACCACCCAGATTCCCAATGTCCAACTCTGATTTCCGAGCTATGGTATCTGGGAAAGTCAATTTTCATGAGAAGACACTTCCAGAAGGATGAGACATACTCCCCATCTGCTCGGTGGCAGTGGCCAGCAAACTGCAATCACACTGAGCTTAAGAGATATTGGTCTGAGTTCTGCATAAATTGTGTTAATCATTTTGTTTTTACATATATATATATGAGGTATCACAATGTAATTCCTGGAAATCCAAAGTTTGCTCTGCCTGGTCACTATTGGCTGCTATAGCCTTCTGTGTCCTTCCCTTGTGAAGCGATGCACTTTGTGAAATGATGATGCCATTGCTGGAAACATTCTTGGAATTCGTTTTCCAGAATATCTTTCAGTTGTGTAGTCATGTGTTAATAGATGTCAGAGACATCAGCAAATCATCATCTTTTCAGTGGATTTCTCAATTTTGGAAATAGCCAAAAAACACTGAGTTAAGTTTGGTGGATATGGTCGATTGATGCCCCTGCCCTACTTTTATTTATTTATTATTTTTTTAAACAAATTTCTTAGCCGGGAACTTTCAAACTTATATTCCCAAATCCCAGTCAGAAACTGCCACATTGTTTCCCTAGTCATATTCAGGTCTTCAGATATTAGTGGCACACTTAATCATTGATCTGATCGCACCCTATCCATGTCTACATCTATTATTTGTGTTTTGGGCTACCCTCTTCTTGGCGTCAGTGTGCACATCTTGTTGCTCTTCCTTGAAAAGACTGTGCCAATCAAAAACACTCGCGTTCTTCATGGCATGTTTACCATAATTCATAATAGCGCTAATGTTTCATTAACACTTTTACCAATCTTCATGCAAAACTTCACATTAAATCCACTGCTCTCACAATTCAGTGCTTTCACACATTTTCTGCCAACAGTATAACATGAACACATACAACTTCCTCTACTGCTCAACATTGATTGACTCCTCTAGTCTGAATCTAAGGAAAGTGGAAGTTGGAACATGCCCAGACATACTCTGGTACAGATTTTTGCATGATTTATTACCCCAGTGAAACACTGTCGTCATTCTGGGAATTAAAATGTCATACCTCCTACACTAAACACCATTGTCACATGTAAGAAAAAAATCTGCTTTTTAAATCTTTAAATTTGATTTGCCCCATTTACTAAAGAGACTTTCTCTTATTTCAGGGGTGGGCAAACTATTTTTTTTGGAAGGACACATTTTTGGTGGTTTGTGGCTAACTGCAGGTATCAAAAAGTACTTGAATAATGAATGTACAAGAAGCATTTTTTGTCATCAACATTAAATAGTAACCAAAATTTCAATATTCACTTGAGTTAATTTTACAGTTTCAGTTTGCTAGATTAGATGATTAGGAAAAAAATAAAAACACTTTTAATTGCAAAACAAAACATGGTCACACTTTATTATTGCCTGTCAGGCTATGCAATACATGATTTTTCAATGAGGTTTATGGAATGGCAGTGAATTATTGGCTAATGCGAAATAACCTTGTAATCTTTTTGTGTTGACAATTTCATGAACATTCAAGGAAATGAAGAAGTTGTCATAGATTCGTCATTTATTTTAATTGGACATTAATTAAAACTGAAAAAAATGAAACCAATTAAATAAAAAACAATCCTCTCCCTCCAACTCAATTTTTATCTGAAATGCTTTCATAAACCACAGTCAAACACACTGTGGGCTGGATGTGAACCACAGGGCTGTAGTTTGCTCAACACAACTCTACAGTATCATCAACTGTTAGAAATTTATATTAAACTGTAATCAAATGTAAATTATATGTGAATTAAATGATTGGCTTAGTCTGGTAATTGTATGAAATTTAAACATTACTTTGGAATTTTGTCCAGATTAATAGTGGTGTCAGAAAATCAGTGGTGGTTGTGTGTGTGTGTGTATATATATATATATATATATATATATATATATATATATATATATAAGCAAATATATGGATAAAGATCTGACAGTATGAAGAAAAATATACGGAAAGAAACAAACAAAAAACCTAATATGCAATTATGCTGTTTTAATGTTAATATAATGTCAACGTCGGACATTTCGGTTTAATAGACCATCTTCAGGACATATTCATAAAACATAATTAACATTACACCATATTCAATTCAACATGACGTATTCCTATTTTGAATGAAAAACGAAAAGAATTTTATTTTGATCTAAAACTTATATGTACGTTTGTCGAGCATTAATCTTGCTAGAAAAGGGGAAATATTAAAGAAGCCAGGTCTAGTGTTTCACAACATCGCCCACGTGACGATGACGTGATCATATTTAAACGGAACGCTGATCTTATAAAAGATTCCAGTTATCTGTTTGGATTGGTCTTGCTCTTATGTCCATCGTCTTTTTCATGTTGAATTGAATATGGTCTAATGTTAATTATGTTTTATGAATATTTCCTGAAGATGGTCTATTAGACCGAAACGCCCAACTTTGACATTATATTAACATTAAAACAGCATAATTGCATATTGGGATTTTTGTTTGTTTTTTCCGTATATTTTTCTTCATACACATCATGTGGTCAGGTGTATAAACAGATTTTGGTCCTCCTTGATCCATATTTGTAGTGCTATGGATTCTGTCTCGGCAACACGATGATAAACAGCAGCAAATGTTGGATGACACAGCTGCCTTCAACCTGGAAATGCAATCTAGAATGGCCGTGCAGCCCCACATCTATTACCATTTGTGTGGCCGCATGTAAAAATCATATCTGCCTGCTCACGATATGAATATCCTGCCATCATTAAATAGAACATTTCTCAGTTAAATCACTGCTACACAAGTTAAACACTGAAGACAGACTAGCCACAAATATACACAAATGACAAATGTAACCTAGTCTACATAGCAACACAGCAGCATCTACTGTAAACTTTCTTTAAAATTAATGACTCAAAAATAAATTGTTTATATGGACTTTTGTCCTTGTTTTGGTTTGAGGAACCAGTCCCCAAAGTTTGCAAAAGTATTCTTGATACACCCTCTTTTTTTCTCTCTTTGTGTGTGTGTGTGTGTATACACACACACACACACACAGTGGTGCCTTGAGTTACAAGTTTAATTTGTTCCATGATGGAGCTTGTAACTCAAATTACTCATATGTCAAATCAATTTTCCCCACTGAAATGAATTTAAATGTCATCAAACCCTCTAAAAACACCACAATTTTTTTGTTACATGTTTTTGAATAAGAAAAAACATACTCATATATAACAAATATTGTATAAAAACAATACTGCAATAAACTAGTTTTATGAAGTATAATGTACAGCATTTACCTTGGAGATCAGACAACTTGAAGATGCTGACAGAGGTGGAGGAAAAAGGCTGAACTGAACAACTGAATCTTATTCACTGATTTTTGCCCTTTTTGCCACACTTTCCTCACTTTCATCTGCTGGGGGTTTTCGATAAAACCCTGTCCAATGAGGTCTGTTTCACCCTCCATTTTCAGAATGGTGTCATTAAATAACACCATTGCATGCCCAGTTGCAACTTTTTCTGGCTGTCTGAAAGTTGTCTCGCACATTCCCCAAAAATTCCTTTATCTCACTTGTAGAAATAACCTCTTCTTTGTTACCTATTTCCTGCAAACTTCTTTGTGCTGCTGCATCTTTAGCTCCTCTGTTGTTAGTTCCTTGGAGTGCTCCTTGATGAGCTCGTTAATGTCACCAGGGACTTGCCAAGGGATACAATCTCCTCCACCACTGTTGCTTCAGGTTTGAGTCTTTCAAAATCCATTTCAGACACAAACCCAGGCCACAGAGGTCTTCTTCCCCACAGAGGTCAAGGTTCTCTTTGTAACACCCTTCCAGGCCATATCTATAATTCTGAGGCATATCACGATGCTATAGTGGTCCTATAAGAAATCTCAAAGGGTGAGGTTTGTGCTCTCTGTCACCTCAATGCTGTCGTGAAACAGGTACTTCATGAAGAGCTTAAAAGATAGAAATGGTGTTGGGTGAGAGGTAGAGAACCTTTATAAACTTGTACTCTTTGAGGATGTCATATGTGCAGTTAGGTGGGTGAGCAGGTGCATTCTCCAAGACAAGAAGGGCTTGCAGGAATAGATTATTTTATCAAGACCAAAGACTAAATTCACTCATTCAACAAAAAACTGCCTGCTGTCCCATGCCTTCAGGTTCACCCCTCCACATAATCTGCAGTATTTCTTTCAAAATCTTATGTGACTTAAAAGCTCTGGGGTTTTTTGAATGATAAATGAGCAATGGCTTAATCTTGCAGTTGCCGCTTGCATTAGTGCACAGTGCGAGAGTTAGCCTATCCTTAAAAAAAAAGTCTTGTTCCATCACAGTTGAAGACTTGCTAGGGGATGTATCCTTTCGCTGCTATAATTTCAGCAAAAGTTTTGACGTAATTGTCAGCTGCCTTCATATGCGTGCTCACTGTCTCACCATGCCTGACAACAAAGTGAAGGCCAGTGCTCTTTTTAAAATTCTTGAACCAGCCCCAACAGCTCACCTGATGCCTCATCCATCAAAGTGCCTGGAGTCTGCTGCAGTAAATCAGCATAAATAGCTTGTGCCTTCTCGCAGATTATAGCCTCTGTCATGGTATATTCTATGAGTTGCTTCTCTGTCGACCACACCATTAGCAGCTTCTCCATATTTTCATAGATAGATGTCCACTGTTTAGAAATTATTTTATTGCCCTTGGATGGTATCATAGTCTTTATTAACTCCTTCTGCTTCAGTATAGTGCAGATCATAGAAGTGCTACACTCGTACTACTTCGCCAAGTCGACTACACACACACCTTATTCAAGTTTTTCGGTAATTTCTTCCTTAAATTCAATGCACATCATCTGCTTCTTCTTCTCAGCACTGTCCTTCATACTCACGTTTTTCAAAAAAAAATGTTTTTTCAGAATAACTGCAAGCACAAATGTGAGCACAACACTCATGCTTCCACTATGAGCTAATCACTTAAACTGAGACACGGGGTGTTGGGTGGATGTTGCGGCATTCACTGTGGGTTTCACTGCGCCAACTAGTGGTGAGGTGTCTGAAGCTGGCTAGTGACCCAAATTTTATCTCACAACTTAAAGCAAAAAATTGGCCTAGAGACAGCTCATATCTTGAAAACTCATTAGTTGAGACACTCATAAATCAAGGACAGCATCTTGAAACTTAGTGACCACCGGAAATTCACTAATAAATTTCTATTCCCACCATAACAACAAAATAAAATCCGGAATAATCATCAGATTCTACTTACGAGCACCCATATCTATATATATATATATATATATATATATATATATATATATTGTAATGAGTTGGTCGGTCAACTTGACACCCACAAAGCGAATGGAGGTGGGCATGCGCGGAAACTGTGATTGGTAGCTGGCTTGTTGATATTTGGTGAGTTACCAAGCTCTATGTAAAGGGCTGGAATAAGAAGGAGGGCAGTTCGTCTCAGAAGTGGAGACTGTGCTTGTTGCTATGACAGTAGGAGAGAGACAAAAATTTTTTTTCTTTTGTGACACATTTCAACACAAGCTATTTCGGCAAACCTCAGACATTGACACACTTTATCTGAATCCAGCAGCAATGGCAAGGATGCCTTTCGACCTGCGGTTGATTCCTGAGTTTGGAGGGGCCGCGTTGGATGAATCAATTATAGAATGGCTCAAGCGAGTAGAGATGATCTGTGAGCTGGCAGATGAAGAAAGGGTCAAGTGCATTCTCCCATTGTGGTTGACTGGTGGGTCTGTGTATTGGCAACTCAGCAGAGAACTGATATCAAAGAAATCAAGTGCACCCTCACCACTGCGTGTGACATAGATGCATTCATAGCATTTGAACAGTTTGCAACATGGCGACTTCGTGATGGAGAGACAGTCAATGAATTGCTGGCGGCACTTGAAAGAATGGCTCGCCAGGTTGGAGAAAGACCACCCGAAAGATGGATAGCCTGTGCGTTTGTTGCAGGCTTGCCACAGCATGTCAGGCAGCAGCTTCGGGCATCGGCACAAATGGACACTTTGACATTAGACCAGCTCTGTGTGAGAGCTCAAGCCATCCTGGTTGAGGACCATAGACCTGTAAACCAAATTATCACAGTGGCCCAGCAGCCCAGCGGCCATGTGCAGATGCCATGGAACTAATTGCTGACCAGAATGGGAGAAACTCGATGTGTCGTCCATGTGCCAACCCCAACGACCTGAATAATGGCTGCACCCAGGGACGTGCAACGAGGACAGACGACCAGGTACGACGATTGTGCTGAAGGTTACGGTGCTTCAGATGCCAAAGGATGGGTCACTTTGCATCAGAGTGCCCAGGAAACAAGTCGGGGAAAAGACACCAGCGCTGGTCTCCTCCCCAGGTAAGTGCAACATTGAGGCGCTACCTGTGATTAAACTGCTCATTGATGGATGGAGATGCACAGCCCTAGTAGACTCCGGGTGCTCAAAGACACTAATGTGCAAGTCGGCGTGTTGCTTGTGGAGGCACAGATTGTAACTGCCAACGAAAAAACCCTTACCAGCCTAGGTGTCGAAACAATGGAGATGAAATAGCTTGTGATGAAATGTGTCACAAAAGAATAAAAAATTTTTTCTCTCTCCTACTGTCATAGCGACAGGCACAGTCTCCACTTCTGAGATGAACTGCCCTCCTTCTCATTCCAGCCCTTCACATAGAGCTTGGTAATTTGCCCATGCGAAACACCAACAAGCCAGCTACCAATCACAGTTTCTGCACCTGCCCACCTCCACTCGCTTTAGGGGTGTCAAGTTGACTGACAAAATTTTTTATTCTTTTCTGACATATTTCAACACACACACAAACACACACACACACACACACACACACATATATATATATATATATATATATATATATATATATATATTTGGTTGGATTGATGTGAGTTTGTTCCCCCCTACTTCCATAATAACACCAATACACACAATCTACATAAATCCAAAATTTAAAAAAAAATTAATCAGTTTGTCTGAAAAGCGTGAAACCCAGGGTCACAAACTCACATCAATTCAACCAAATATGTTAGCTCTATCTCTGATATTGAGTACTTTCTAATAAGTATCATGCATATAATATAATAATAATAATATATATATATATATATATATATAATGAAGTTTAATAGATTGATAAAATGGAAAAATTCCATGTAATGTGTTTCATCCTTCAAAAAGACTTCATCAGACTAAAAATAATGTTTTTTAGTGATTGCCAATTTCATCTCTCAATGCTAATTCTTGGAAGATATTTTAAGAAAAATTTTTTCATATCAGACCAAGAGTAATTGTATTTTAACACAATGTGTAAGCACATACCATATGTTAGAACTTTCTGTGTATATTATCGATAAAATAAAAATGTTTTAAAATATGTTCCACTAGCGAAACAGTGGGCACTAAAAGGTTAAAGCATGAAACTGATAGTCACCATGTAGTGTTGATCCCTGTGTCCACACTGTATGTATAAGTGGTCTATCTCAGATATTAAGCACTCTTCCTTATAAATATAACAAATTTAAAACAATATAGAGTACTAACTTTACAGTTGCTTCTTAGTAAAAAAAAAAAATAATAAAAAATATTTAATCTAAAAAGCAACAATAACAAATGGAATAAAACTAGTATCACCATTGTCCTATAATAATTGTTACATTTTTATGTACATTTCATATGCTAAATGTAACAACTATTATAGGACAGAGTTTGTAATGAAATAGTGAAAATGCTTCATCTAAAAATTCAAAATGTTACCGATTAATGTAATAGTTTCTTTTCGTTTTTTTTGTTTTAATATCATGTTCCTTCAGGGTGTAGGTCAGTTATGGGCAAGCTGTGATACACAAGACACGTGGTTCATTTGGGTTTTTGAATGGTGAGCCTAATTTCATGAGGAAAATAATGTTTGTTAAAGGGCAGGTTGATTTTTCACCTTTTTTTTTTTTTAGAAATTCCACATTGCAAAAGCTGGGGTTTGATGTGATAAGTACTAACATCAAAAATTAGTTTCATAGCTTTTTACCAATTTTGGAGCATTTGGCTTTAAAATTGTCTGAAAAATAAATGTACAGAAATACCTAATTCCTGCAGGTTTTTGCTTACAAGCTGACTTCAAAATTTTACTATTTCAAGAATAAATCTAAATAAAGTTGATATTTTTTGTATTAGATACATAGATTGGAAAATATATTGCTTTTTGTCCATATACAATTTGTGAAGCCTCAATAGTTAGTCTAACTGCTCTTTCTACACCTTGTTAATGTGCAGGGTAAATTCGGTAACTCCAACATCATTCAATTCATTAGAACCGCTTGAAAAACCTTCTTCAAGCACAGGTTCACAAAATACATTTTGTGAGAGGTTAATAAAATTTGACTAGTGTTTTGCTTCACAGTTGATGAATGTAATTTTTTTAAATATCTTCTTTGGTGGCTTAAAACCAAAAAAAAAAAATTGAAACAAAAAAAATGGTAACAAAAAAATACTTTCATTGGAAAATTTACTTGGTTATATTTTTCTGATGTAATTTGAATGAAATTTTAAAATTTGTTTTGTAAATTGACATAACTAATTAAGTATGAATAAATGTTTACTTACAATTTTTTTTAATAGCCTCTTCCCACACCTCCAAATCATCTGACTTCAACATTCAAATTTTTTAATGCAACATTCTGTATTTCAATTGACTGTTGCTTTATTCCCTTAGGTCATGTTGAAGATATACAGTTGTTGGTTATAGAATTTATTATCCTTTTTAATTTTAAACCAACTAACTGCATATATTTCAATTATAAATATTTCAATTATAAATTTTATAAAGCTGTCCTGTAAGACTTTCACTGGAATGAAATTCTAATGCTCCAAATTCAACTCATTTCCTCAAAAACTGGAAATGATTTGGGAAAAAATATTTTGTGTCATTATTTATCATGTTACCCCTTTGAGCCCTGCTCAAATTTAACCCTTCTTCCAGTGCACCTGAGTCAAAATTCACAAATAATTGGTATGTAATGTTTCACAGTAGATATAAAAATAGTTACAAGTGTTTATCCACTGTTCAACCGGTAGCTGGGTATTAAGTAATTTTTTCTACCCCTATTCAATCAGAGGTTGGGCATTATGTCATTTTTCTCTACCACCGGTAAAGCGTTGGTCAGGGCTCAAAGGGTTGAACCTCAAATTTCAGATTGAGTGCAATACCACACTTCTAAAATCAACCTATCCTATTGTTTACTCACACTGTTTCATACATAACCACATATATAAACAATGATTACTGTATATACTTGTGTAATATGCGATCTCATGACCCCCAAATTTTCACTTTTAAAAAATGATTTTATCATGTATCTCACGTATCATGCGAGTTCCTTTTTTGAGTGACCAAATTACAATAGACCACTTTTCCTCTATCTCTTTATTCTATCTTATAGTTAAATAAGTTAAAAAAAAGTAAAAGAGTATGATAAAAGTATCATTAGTAACGCTATACTCATTGCATAATCGCATACAGCCATAAACAATTGAACAAGAAAAAAGCTAAACATCTTATAAACGTATAAAATGGAAAACATGAATATTCGCTGTTTGTATTTTATAGTATACTAATATTTGAATATTACATGCATTATTATTGGATACAGTTAAGTAAAACATCAGTTTTATCAAAATCATGTTTATGTTGAATACAGCTGTACTTTTTGATAATGGATATATAGTTTGGTCAACGGTGTAACCAGGGCCATCAGTACATACGCTAATTTTATGTCTTGTGTATGACGTGACCCTCTTAAAATTAGGTCTTCAAAAGTTACATGATATGCGAGTATATATGGTAAATAAAATGTTTCTTGAATTTTGTAACTTTTCATTAAAGGTAACGTTTTAATTATTTTAAATCATCGGCGATTTTTGCTATGTAAGATCGTACATGTAAACATCTTTTGTGTAGATTAATTGGCCATTAGTAAGTGGCAGAAATGTCCCACAAACAGAATTGACAAAGTTTCCAATAAACAATAACAAGAGAAAGAAAGAAAAGAAAAAGAACAGGGAAAAAAATTATATTAAGCAAGCAAACAATATATGCAAGGCAAAGCAACAGTAATAAGGTGAAAAGTCCACAAACTAAAAATGATGTTAATGCACAAAAGGTGATACAGGCAAGCAGTCACAGTGTTCTGGCTTCAAAACATGCAAAAACAACTAAGTCTGCTTAGGTCAGTAGTTCCCAACCTTTTTTTGGTCACACCCCACTTAAGTATCTCTAAAATTCTGATTACCCTCCCCCTCCAAATCCATCCCTCAGTGACATATAAGGCAAGGCTTCTGGTTGGGAGGTTTCGAGGAGCTTGGAACCATCTCTTAATTGCTGTTATTCTCAGGTTCACCCTGACCCAGGGTGGTACCACCTGTTACGGTAAATCTATGGGCAAATAGTGAACCCCCAAACTGGGGTCAAAACACTATGAAAGTATAAAAATAGATTCTTATAGTAAAAATTTCCAGCAATAGATTTTAATAGTAAAAAAAAAATTACCAAAACTCCCATGGAAATTAAATTTCAGAATTAAATGATTTGATATGCTGTTAAATAAATCAAACCTATTTATGTGGAGGAAGCTCTAAAAGGCTATAAACTTTGTCTAAACAAGCTTCCAAAGTATGTGGCATCCATGAAAGAGAAAAATAAAAGAACGAAAGGACAGTTGAAGTACTGAAGAAGAAATTATGAAGAAATTGTTAAAAAAATATGTATATATTATATACACTACATACATAATTACACATGTACATACACACAGATATTTTTGTGTGTGCATACTGTATATGCGCAGTATGTATTAATTCATACACATACATACACAGATGCACTCAAAAAAATTCACTGTTAATAACTCATTCTCGCAGTGCACCCCATGTTGGGAACCATGGGATTAGACTGAGAAGTAGCCTAACTTCTTGGCTAGGAAGAAATCCCAGCATGCATCTGTGTGTTTCATCTATAAAATGGGGAGGGGGAAATATTTTGCAGTCATTCCTACTTGGATTGGGCACCTCAACATGGTGCAAGCTTGTCTCACTAGAACAATTACAACTGAGTAGTGACTTTGATCCTTACTGGGTGTCACATACTTTTGGCCTGGTGCCACATCTAAGCCACACTTAGAAAACCTTCATTCTTACTTGGATTGGAACCAACATTTTGCTTTAGAAATAGGATATTCATAATCATTTTTTCTCTGGTGAAGAAATATATGTATGTATAGAACAGAAATCCCAAATTACCTCATTTGAATAGCTATTTCAGCCCACAAGACTTACTTGGAGGTCTTGTCAACTTCAGAGGTGTGAAATTGACAAGGCCAAAACGTAAGTCTTGTGGGCTGAAATAACTATTCAAATGAGGTAATTTGGGATTTCTATATATTTTATTTGTTGTTATAATAAATATTTTGAGCCCTTTTTGTGGATCAGTTTTAATATTTTAATATTAAGATTCACTTGGATTATATACCAATGGATTATTACCTATATATATATATATATATATATATGCATGTTTCATTAAAAACGACAGACAAGGTACTACGGTTAAGCATTTTATTTCATTTTTCTCATGTTCGAACAAGACCATTCTTTTCTGGACAAAGGGTGTGTAAGAACTGTCCAAATCTTCTTTTCTCCTAGAAACAATCAACCTTTCCCTATTTCTAAGGCAGATATTTATGCATATATTCTTCTGTATTGAAAACGGCTGAGGTAACTTCAATGAAAAATTACCTTGAACATTTTTTAATAGTGCTGCCCGCCTTATGATGAGCCATATCTGATGTGGCCCACTGGTCAGAAAAGGTTGCCTATGTGTAGGTGATCATGGATCTCCACAGGTTCTTTTACTTTATTATCTGTGAGTTGTTGTGGCTTCTTGGGAAAGATGCAGAGTCATTTTCTGTGGCCTTCTCTACACTTTAGATTTCCATCTCTTAGACTGGTTGCTATGTAAGGCTAGAGAGGTCAGTCTACTCTGTTATTTAACCCATAGCTTAGAGGAGAAAGTATAGATTTCTCCCTTTTCCAAGAGTGTTAGTGCAAAAGTGAATGAACAGAATTGGAAATTAACTCACAATTCCACTGATATCCCTTACACTACACACACTTTTTTTTCTTTTTAACAAAAACAAATGTATAAGTCATATTATTTTATATATTAAATCATTTTTTTTAATCATTTCACTCCAAGTAAGGCATTAAAGCCACTAAGATGTAAGGGGGTTACTCAGTGTGAAAGAATATGAGTAAAAGAAAAACATTATTAAGTAGAGAGAATAAAAGAAAAATCAAGAAGACAGAAGATAATGATTAACATTGAATTTCAATTTTTGAAGATCAAAGTTGACTGGAAAACAAGAAACCAGAAGAGAGTTCTACAAGCAAGAAGTGTAAGAGAAGAAACTGTTAGCATAGAACATATGGTTACATCTAGCCATTTCAACTGTAAAATGATGAGACCTAGCTTACCAATCTAGTACTGCACTTAAATTTCTAATTTTTTAAGTTGAGGCACCAAAGAGGGAAGCTCGTTAGAACAATTACTATGAAAACATTTATAGAAAAACCACAGGGAAGCTACTTTACAGCGGTGAGAAAGTTACTGAAGCTGAGATGTCAGATATGGACCAACAACATTGCGGATTCTTCTTTGTATTTTATCAAGAATCTCTAAATATATATCAGAAGCACCAGACTAGATGTGGTAGCAATATTCAATGCATTAACAAGTGATAGACTTATAAATGTTTTAAAAAACATTTGAAAAAAAGGCAGTGTGTTAGCAATGTAATGCAAACTATACCTACTTTAGACTTTTCTTTGCCATCATGGCAGACATAGCAAAAATATAGATTGTTCAGTGTATACACTTTTTTTTTCTTTTTTTAATTGTTGCACCTCAATAATGCCACTAAGATGCAAGAGGTTATTGTGAGTGAAAGAAAAGGAGACGTTAGTGAGGAGAAAGGACAATAAAAGAATAGGACTCAGGATGACAGAAGATAGCGATTAGCGTTGCATTTAAATCTTTGAAGATCGTAGGTGACAGGCAAGCCAAAAACCAGAAGAGAGTTCCACAGGCAAGAAGTGTGAGAGAAGAATTTTTTTAGAATAGAACTTACAGTTACATCTCGTTATTTCAACAATAAAATTGTGAAACCTAGTTGCCAATCTACAAATACAATTTAAATTTATTCAAAATAAGACAAAAATATATTTATAACATAAGCTATTTAGTATTTATTAGTTTTTAAAGTTATGAGATGAAGCACATGGTGCGATGGGTAAATTGTCGCCATTTTTTATTTTTAATTTTGCACATGCTTGGTTTTTTATTTTGTCAACTGTGCACAGTATGGTAGGGTCAGTTGGGCACCATCTGAGAAAAAGAGCACCATGACACAATTCACTCCACCAGAAATTCAGAAATGGCATGCTTTACTGCTTGGCATTCATGCCTGCAGCTCCAATACAGATGTTTCAGAGTGTTTGGTTGTCAATTTGAGGACAGTGTAGAGGATTCTGAAAGAGATCTTATATCCAGTCAACATCATGGTGTTTGGAGTGATCACTAATTATGGCAATGTTATGCCTCCATTGATCTTCTCACAGGGCCCCAGACTCAACACAGAGGCCTACATCAAATGCCTTGAGGAAGTAGTGCTGCCCTGGGTCAAGAGGGTGACTGCTGGAAGACCCTATGTCTGGCAACAGGACTCTGCACTGTGCTGCAAAAGCAGGAGAACCCAGTCATGGGTGTCAGACAATTTCTGCAACCAAATCACCCCTTACATCTGGCCACCTAACTCCCCACACTGCAACATCCTTGATTATTATGTGTGGGGCACAGTTGAGCAAAACACTAACAAAACTCCTTGCAATACCAAAGAAGGACTGAAGGTAAGGATTATAGCAGCATTCACCAACTTGAACAGGGAGACCGTCCAGAAGAGTTGCAGGAGATTCTGAAGTCATATGGAGGCCTTGCTTGAAGCCAATAGCGATTTTATTGAATAAATTTACTTTAGTATTTCATGATATTTTTGGGTCATTTTGGTAAATATTTCTGTTAAAATGAGATATCAGTGTCATTTTTGCATAATTTAGATGACAATTTATCCATCTCACCCTGTATTTTTTATTATTCTCCAAATTTTTTCAAGCTATCATGTTTTTTGCTGTTGTTTTTAAGCACAATGTTTTTTTTGTGTAATGTATGCAGTATTCAAAGTGAAGGCGAAAGAACCCATAAACAAAAAAATGAAAATAATTGCATTCAATAACAACTCTAGATTACTGTCTGAATTTCTGGGATGAGGAGTTATCATTATTTACACTATTTATATGCAGACTATTGTCCTCATCCTTGTTGTTGTTAGATCTGTTTTATTTTCTAATAAAATTCACTGAATAACAACAAATTTAAACATCTGTAATTAATATTTATATTTTTATTATGACTTGTGAAAAAATTAACAGATTGATCTTTTTTTTAATAGATAAAACAATCTGAAAAAATTCAAATTTAATTTTTTCTAAATTTTGAAAGTGTTTTTTTTGTTTTTTTTTTCATTAATAAACATTAAGTTTATATAAAAAAATTTCTTCATGTGGCTGTCTTGTTGAAATTTAATAAACATTCTATAAATTTAATTTAGTTTTTGTTGTTTCAAATAAGTTTAACACATCAATGTTATTTGAAAATAAAATACATATCAGAGACATATAGTTGAAAAAAAAAAAATTAAAAGTTAAGAGAAATCAAATTTTTTTTTTTTCAAGATTGATTTTACCTGAATATTTCAGCAATCAGGACAGATGGAAGGCTGGTACCCACCTCTCAAATCTGGGACACCCACTCTACTACATCTCAATTTTCATAAGGTAGTATTCATATAAAATACAAATTTTATTGTAACCCAATTATTTGCAATAATGGATCCTATGCAATATAGGTGAACAATTCAAGAAGAAAGATTGAAAATAAATACAATGTATCTAAATACAAATTAGAGACATGTCATAATAGATCATGCCATCTTAAATAAATCAACAATGATTTGCGACAATTTTTAACATCAACTTGAGAATTTTCTTGTTAAAAATGTTGAATAATTTTAATACATTCAACATTATGGATAAAAAATAGTGAATTTTATTTATTTTTTTACAGTGTGTTTTGCCCTGTAGAAGGCTTGGGAGCCATTCAAAGTAGAGTATTACATTATATGGATAGGAGGAAAAGATAACTGTTAACCCTACACTTGAACAGGCTAAAATTGTAGTGATCTGTGTAAAACTCTCTTGGAAGTTGGTTTCACAAAACAGTGGTTCATGGGAAGAAGTTGTTTATGTGGAACTTTCACTTTCACTGTTGAAATACAGAGGGAATGTGGGTGGTTTGCTACAATGTAAGTAGCATGGCATGTTCTAGCCATGAAAGTTAGGCCTGGTGGAACCAAGGAATGTAGTTCATCTGAGTTACTTTCAAGTAGCAAGAGAGTAGTGAGAGGCATGTCACCTCCTGCCTTTATATATTTATATAGTGGTTTTTCATGAGCAAAAGAAGTTCACAGATTTGGACAAAAGAAAAATGACCCCAGAATGACATCAAAATCTGCAAAAATTTCCATCCTTTAATAGTTGTGCTTAGTTTAATTTGTAACATATATAAATGTAGGTAGAAAAAAGTAAATGTTGATAAGATAGTGATGGTCACAAGGCATGTGCTGGTCCTGTCAGCAACAATATGCTGGTGTATTTATATATTGTCTAACTGCTTACTTCTAGGTCACAGGTTCAAATTAGGACAGAGTTCACTTAATTTTAGATCATAAATTTTCTTCTTACAATAATCATTGTATTTAGTTTGCATAGACATCCCGTTTTTGAAATCAGTATCTCTATATTTCTGAGATGAGGTATTGTAATTATTTACACTATTTACATTGTTTGGATTGTTGCCCTTATATTTATTGCCATATTCACAATGTTTCAGCTGTTGTACACTCCGGCTTTCTTCAGGTGATTAGAATTTCAAACTGAATCCTTTATTTCATCCACTGGGGTAGATTGTTCTATTTCCACATACCATGCCTCTTACAGATGTCTCAGTATCAGTTATTTCCCTTTAACTCAACTGAAGTTTTTGTTCTTGTATTGAACTCACAACTCTTTGGATAAAGTCACTGGATTTACTTCAACCAGTTCTTTTATCCACTCAGCCATGTTGTCAATGTCTACAAGTCTAGAGAATTGAAAAAATATTAATAAAGAAAATGTATCTATGACAGAAATTGAACGTACATTCCCTTTTTAATCTGAGAAACAGCTTTTTCTTGTGGTTTAATGCTTAAGTGCCCTTGGATTGAAAATGGTTTCACAAATTAAAAAGAGAACAGAAATTTGATTACTGTTTGAGATTGCTTCGATTCAATTTGATTTATATGGCTTATTAATTATTTATATGGCTTATTAATTAATTTAAAGCCAAAATATATTGTGGATGATAAAATAATTTTTTTTTTTTTGCCAGTGAATATTACATCAAGAATTTTTGGAGAATAACAATGATTTTCCCAGTCCTACTATTTAACCCATAGCTGAGGGGAGGGAGATGGATTCATACCTTTCCCAAGCAATGCATAAGCAAATGTAACAAACATGACTGGAATTTGAAGTCAGCTCAGATTTTGCATTCTGAACCACTATCCATTATTACACCTGCACATCCTTACTGTTGAAAGACTTTTGATTTCTAGGCTGGTAGACATTTATTTCACTGTTTAGAAAATAGGAGGGTTTACACAAACATACTAAATATAATGTTCATAATAAAAACAAATAGTGTTGGATTAAAACATTCGTTAATTACTTTAAAATAAATTTTATATAACAAACAAAATGAACATTGACATTTATTATGTAATAAGATATTTTCCAATTACAAGGCTTAAATTTTAATTATAAAAAGGTTTTGTTGAAAAGTAAGTCCAACTTAAGTGAAAATGATTTATCAAGCAAGGTCAAGAAAAGAAATGTTGGTTTATTTTGTCAAATTTTTAATGATAATGACCTTATTATAGGAAAAATACTTTGCTAAAACATTTATTTTTAAATTATGATAGGTTAAGCCAGTGGTTCCCAAACAGAATATAACAGGTGAATCAGAGTGATTAAAAGACAATCAAATATTTAGAAATAGTTTTAAAAAATTCATATGTTAAAAATAAATGATTTCAAGGTTTAAAATATTATGGATTACCTGTAATTGCATGCATGATTCCTGGCATAAATAGTTATAAATTATTGACTAATTTTTATCAATGTGATGTATCAAATATTATAAAAATAGTAACTAGGGTCTGCAAATTGGAGAAAGTTATCAATAGTAATGTTCTGACATCAAATCTATGATTATCTCCCTTTAACCTTCTCTCTGAACTTTTGTGTAACTTTTCACTGGGACTTTCACAAGGATTTTCAGTTCTGACAACTAAAAAAAAACAAAAAAGGGAATGGCTTCTTTGTGTTGATGAGGAGATGAGAGTTTCTTTATCTCAGACTAGGCCTAATATAAAGGAGATTACTAGTCAAAAACAAGTTCATGCTTTTCATTAAATTTGTGGACTTTAATCATATTATAAGTTATATAAAATATTTAACACGCTATTAGTTGCATTTTACTTTTAAATGTACTTTTTATCCCATAGAATTTGGTGAGGCACAAACAAATTTTCATTCCAGAAATGCAGCCCAGAGAGAAAAATTTGGGAACTGCTGGAAGCAATAAGCTTAATCCCTCTAGACCAAATGAGTAACCAGCTGGAAAGTCTATATGACATGCAAAACCTAGCAAAAAAACAAAAACAACTTTAAGCAAGCACAAAGGGTTATTCCCCTGCTGGTAGTCTTGTTCTAGTAAGGTCAATGATTTTGTTTTACATAATCTCCTTTTTTTATATTCTGTCTCTTTTACTATTTCTGAACGTCAAGAAAAAAAAATGGCTGCGTACATATCTACTACATTTGTCCCATGACAGTTACATTCCATGGATGAAACATGTATGCAAATGTCACAACTGTTTTGGGATAGAGCACAGACTGAACAAAGGACAAAAGAGTAGAGAGCACAGAAAGAAACTTTCAATACAACAGTCTGTGAAATGAACTTATATATTAGGTTGGTGCAAAAATAATGTCGTTTTCTCACATAATGTGAGAAAACGACATTATTTTTGAACCAACCTAATATATATATAATTATTTATTTAAATCTACATTCAACATTATCACTTTATAAGACACCAGAGGTGTTGAAACAAAATGGCTATTTTTGTAGTGATTTTATAACATATTTATGTTATAATTTTTAAATAAATAATTATATTTGCTCTGCATTGAGCACTCTTTTAAGAATAGTAATTGTTGGTTATTGGAATTTATTCCACATATACCAATCCTATACTTGTGTGTGTGTGTGTGTGTATCTATATATATATATATATATATATATATATATATAGATATATATATATGCATAGATCAAAGGAAAAAGTCAATACATCATTAAAGACAACTGCCTCATCAGACCAGAGTTATAACTCCAGTCTGATGAGGCAGTTGTCTATCTGAAATAAATTATTAGTGAACTCTTTAATAATGTATTGAGTTTTTCCTTTAATGTATATTATATTGCTCTGTATTTTGATACATTGAGCTCTCTCCATGGATCTATCTTTTTAATATTTTATATTAAAATGACCTATTTGGATTATCCTTACCACTTACAGATTTGATATTATGATTATATATACATACATATATATATATATATATATATATATATATATATATATATATACTGAATAAATTACAGACGTTATGTTTGCTAATTTTTAATAAAATCCATTCATACTCTCAAATATCCTTCCATGTATTGATGTTAAAGGATGAGAGAAATGTGCTATAAATGCTTAAATTTCTTTTATTTTCATTTCCCAAGTACTTTTGATCATCTTCGAAGATCATCTTCAGGGGTTCAAGTGGTACAAAACTATATGTTGTTCATTAGTGTAAGTATTTATACAAATATGTATGTTGTTATCCATTACTGTAATTTTTTAATTATGCTTTTAAATGCAAAACGGTTGACAATGTACTGAGCATTCATTACAATGTGAAAAAATTATCCATTATAGAATTTTTTCCTCTATGTTATAATGTCATAGTCACACATGCATTAAAGCGTGAAAAAACTGTTCCTTTATTGGCATTTCAGAACATTACTGCAGTATTCATAGTTGATTCTGTTCAGTGCTGGCTTTAATTTTTTAATATAAATCGCTTCCAGTATCTGTAGTCTGAATTTGTTGTTTTCATGGTGTAGGATAGTTGCGTTGTTGATTAGTAATTTTTATATTGTGAATGTGGACAGGAATATTGCTGTAGATGTCTTACAATGGATGAATAGTCAGACATGTGGAGTGTAAGTCTTCTTGTTAGTGTATTTGTCATATACCCAACATATATATTTGTTTTTTTGTCAGAGATACATTCTCCCAAGGGACATTTAAATTAGGTATATAATGTTGGTTTTACATAATGCATCAGTTAGTGGGGAGGTGTTATTGCAGATAATTAAATTGGTATTGATGTATACTGCACATTTCTCTCATCTTTTAACATCAATACATGGAAGGTTATTTGTGAGTATGAAAGGATTTTATTAAAAATTAGCAGACATAATGTCTGTAATTTATTCAATCAGACATGCCTAAAAGAGAATTTACTACCTAAATACACAAATTTAAAAAAATATATATATGCTCTCTTTCTCTTTCTATATATATATATATATATATATATATATATATATATATATATATTATTGAATCAGAATTAATAGAGTTCAATACCAGAGTTTTGTAATTTCTCCATTGTTAGGACTTCTGATAAGAAAGTCTCAATGAAGGAGAAAGTAAAATGAACTTTGGGGAATTCAAAAAAAATTGACATTTTGAAGGGTGTTCAATGCTGAATCTGTATTATTCAAATGATCCATTTCCTTACCAAATTGTGACTTTTGATGAGAAATAGATCCTTTATGACAATCGTAAACAATTGACAAGGCCTGCTTGGTTGAAACAGATTTGATTGCATTCTCAACATGCAAACTGTAGGATATTTTAATCAATGGTTTTTGATATTTTATAGAGAGTCCCACAGGTGGAAAGTGTGAGAAAAGAAACTGTTGGAGTAGAATTTGTAGTCACATTTACCTATTTCAACAGTAAAAGAGAGGTGAGACCTAGCTGCTAATCTAGTAGTGTGTATTCTTAAATTCCTGTATTTGGTGCACCAGGAAAAAAACTTGTCAGAGAGTTGCCATGAAAATATTTGTAGAAAAGACAGAGGGAAGTCACATTTGATAAGAAAGTGACTTAAGCTGAGATGCCAAGTCAGGATTGATTACATTATGGATCCTTCTTTGGATTTTGTCAAGAATTTGAGATGTACAGCAGGAGCACCAGACCAGATATGGCAACAGCATTCCATGCATGAACAAATGGTAGATTTGTAAATGTGGAAGATGGATTCTGACGAGAAAAACTTTCTGACACAACATAGTGATCCAACTTTCCTTGCAGTAGATGCAGCTATTGATTTCATATAGTCACTCCACTTCATGTCAGAGAAAAATATGAGGCCAAGAAAGTGTAGTGTGTTGCTCTCCTGGAGTCTAGTCTAGCATCAACTATACTTATATATATATATATATATATATATATATATAGTGTGTGTGTGTGTATGTGTGTGTGCAATTCAAAGTCTTAATGCCGAGTGCATAAAACATATCAAAGATAAAGATTGTCAAAATTAATTCCTGTATGTACAAAAACACTTAAAAAACTGTAATTGTAAGGGAAATTACTCGGTCGGATTTAAGAAGAATGCTTACTTAATTACCTCCCTTTGTTCATTTGTAACTTGAATGAATCATACCGACTATGATGGTAACTAACAGTAAGTAAAGTTAAAATTCGGCAGTGGTTCAGAGTCTCATTACAGTTTCCTGTATATATGAAATTGTTTTAAAAAAATTAACGTCAAAGAAAAAAACTTAGGCTTCATATTGATTTACTTTTGTCAATATAAGGAGCGGTTTTTACGGCCATATCAGGTTGTTGAAACATCGGTTCTCGTACGATCTCTAAAGTAACGTGGGTCACAAGCCTTATTGCTTATCCTGAGCAGTGCTTTGTGGCCCTCGGTATCTATCAACATTTGCCTTTTCTACCTATATTTATATGTGCTACAACTGAATTAAATGACAAAATATTGTGGATTTTGATGTCATTCTGGGTCTGGGGTTTGTTCCTTATTTCGTCCAAATCCGTGAAAAAAAGTATCGAAAAAACACTAAGACTCACTATCCATAATGTTGAATGTATTTAAACTTTTTAACAAGAAAAATCTCAAGTTGATGCTAAAAATTGCCGCAAAACTTTGTTGATTTATTTAAAAATGAAATGATCTTGTTGGGATCCGTCTACCCAGATTTTTGTTTTTATATTTACTAAGTGTTGGGATTCCAAACATTTAACAACAACACTTCTTTTAAATGAAGCATGAAATATTTATTTTCTGTAAGAAAAGTAGAAGCAGGATGTCAGTTGAAATAACATTTAAGTATACATTAACAATAAAATGTTTAATTTTCGGTGCAGCTTGTTTTAAAAAGTAATTAAGCGTTTTTATGGCCGTGTGAAATGAATGGACACACTTTATGACAGCCTAATGTTTCTGTAAGTGCATGGACAAGACCATAGTTGTCTGCTGGCTCATCTCTTCCATTGTGTATGTGTATCTAGGTGTGTGTCTATGCATATGTAGATCAAACAGGGCTCCAAAATTGTTTTGAACCCCGAGAAGCAGTAGGCTTCTATTTTTATATGCATAAAGGAGATCTAAAATCTAATTTCACATAAAGGTGTGAAATTTTTTAATGCAAGGTTTTCATTAGTTAGAAAATAATATCACACTGGCTTGTGAAAATATTTTTCCCAATGTTGTGGGAGTGGTAAAAGGAGTTATTGTTATTTTCTAAATGGTCCAAAAATAATACATGGTAAGTCCACAACTATGTCTGCAAGGTATTTTGGCAGTATTTGCCTTAGTAATTATTGTTTATCAAACAAAACTTTTGCTGAGATTTTATTGGTTGAAAAATATATACAGAATTTAATTCCTATGATCTATATTATGACACTAATTTGTATTTAGATACAGTGTATTTATTCTCAATTTTATGAGACCCTTGCAATCTGATATTATAGGTTTCTGCCTATAATCACTTAATAATGTGATACCTATCACAGAAATGGTGATAAATGAGTCAAAGTAATTTCTCTTTCAATTTCTGGGATGAAGAATTATCATTATTTACACTATTTATATTTGTGCTATTGTCCTCATCTTTGTTGTTGTTGTCACAATGTTTCCACCGATAATTGCCTCGTGGATTAAAGCATTGATTTGTAAATTTGGTGACATAGTAATTATGAGTTCAATCCCTGGATTGGGCAGTGTAGACTTTGACTCAGTGGAAACAGGCAAGCAATAACTGAACAGTACGAGATAAGAATAAGAAATAGATAATATCCCTTGACAGGGGCAATGGAAGAAGCAGAGTCTACCCCCATAGATTAAATATAAGGTTCAGTTCAGAATTCCTTATGGAGTAGACTGATCGATATACACCTGAGGAAGGTCAGAGGACACATGGATGAAATATGACAACAAAGATGAAGACAATAGTTCAAATATAAAATATTGTAAATAATGACTTAAAAGTATTTTAATATATTTTTCTCCAGTCATTTTCTTTTACTTCTATTTTTTTTTTTTTTTTTGCTTTCAGATGAATTTTTGATGCAAGAATAACTCTTGTCAAGCAAATATCCTTATTTTACAAAATAATTACTCACATCATCAGAGCTGTTTCGACTTGAAGGCACACTGTGAATCAGTGCAATTTCTCATCTTCAATGTGGCTGTCTGTTTCTGAGCTTGTCCATTTGTGTTACTGTAACACCAACGTTGCCAAACCATGGTTTATACTGCAACTATGCTGAGCAAACCTTAGTTAGTAGTGATTTTCTAAGCATAGCTTAGATGTGGCACAAGGCCGAAATTAGGGGGCACCCAGTGAGAATCGAACTCACTGCTCAACCGTAATAGTTCTAGCGAGACAAGCTTGCTAACCATTCACACCACCTCGAGGTGCCCAAGTTACATTTCAAGTTTATGCACTTACCAGGGCCATATACAATTTTCATTCTCCTATACTGTTTGCAAATCACACCTAAAGATTTCAGTCTGCTATGCTATTTAGCCTATAGCTGGGGGAAAGGGGAGAAGAGATGGATTCATACTTTTCCCAAGGGTATTTGTGTGAAAGTGAATGTAGCAATCTTGAACATAATATCGAACTCGGATCTTGCCAATTTCTCACTTCAATCCTCTAATCACCTGCATGGCTACACACGCGCGCACAAGGAAAAATGCAAAAACTATTTTATTTGCATTGATCTTATGTAAAGTAATTTAGGAAAATTTGAGAATTAAAATTAAATGTGATAATTAAAATTTTAAGAGGAATTATCAGTTTAATAAATAAAAACGTGACATCCATTTCAAATATCAAGGTGTCCATTATGATATAGTTTGAAGTAATATAATAAAAACATTTTGATTAAAAATAAATACCATTGTCAGTAAATGTTAACATTGAATTTATTTGAACTATTGTTCTTATCTTGATTATTATAGATATATTTTGGTTACATACTCTCCAGCCATCTTCAGGTATCCATTATTTTGGCTCATACATGATACTTTGCCTGAGTCGATTATTATGTTATTTTGTCCATGATGCTATTTATGGATTACTACTTCGATCAGGAAGGGAAACAGTAATACTCTGGTTGAGTAAAAACAACCAAGAACTGGCATCCCGGGGACAAAAATAACACATAAGCTATCCTCCTATATTGGCCAAAATAGCAGACACCTGAATATGGCCAGAGAGTAATTGACTGAAGTGTTGCGTCTGTATTAACATCTATGCAATCAAAATTTTTTATTTTCTCATTTTTCTGTTCCTTGAACAGCTACTGACCAACATGTAAGTAATTTTGCCACAACTGTCAAACTCTTACAAGCTCTCATACACACCCACATATACACTTTCACACTGTTTCCAAAAAGTCAGGATATATTGTTCTTAAACAGGAGAATGTTTATTTGTTCTTCATTTGTGATTGAAATTTTTGTTGCTATTGCTTTTAATAAGCTAAAAGTAGTACTGTATAGGGTGTGATGGGTAAATTGTTGCCATTTTATATTTTTAATTTTGCGCATTCACCTTATTTGTTTTTTATTTTGTCGACTATATAGTATAGTATGGTCAATTGGGCATTGTCTGTGAGAAAAAGAGCACCATGACACAATTTACTCTGCCAGAAATTTGGAAATGGCATGCTGTACTGCTTGGCATTTGTGCTGGAAACTCCAATACAAACATTTCAGACAGATTGAGTGTCAATCTGAGGACAGTGCAGAGGATTCAGAAAGAGTTGGATGAGTTTAATGGTGATTATGATTACAAAGTTACTATGACACACCTGATTAATCCTGGTCTATGGCAACCAATTATGACTCATCTTGCTGGTCCATACTGCTGCCTGTCATTGAAGTTGGCTATTCTAGTCTGCGCCTTGCTCCGCCCCATGTGTTTTTTGATCAGAGAGCTGGCAAAGACCGAGTTGTTGTCAGCAACTGTTGTGCTTGTTCGGATCACAGCAAAGTTATGTCACAAAGGAAAAGAAAAAAATGTTCTTGAAATAAAAAGAAGACAGAAAATAGACCCTGAAGAAATTTCTATATGGTTTATATTCTTTGTGCAGAAATATTAACCCTTCCCACTTTGAATTTCATCGTCACAGTTTGCTCAATTTAGCTAAGTCTGGAACAAGGCTTAAGTCAGGAGTTTTCTTTGACAGCAAGTCGCATGGGATTCAGCAGCTCTTCTTGCTCTCAGGTCTCGTCTGCATCTCACGCAAACAACTCTGGAACTGGGGCTGGTTGCTTCAGTGTTCTGCTTATATTGACTTTTACCCAAAACTGCCATTGGGGCTGATGTGTTTGGGGGGGGACTCGGTGTTTCCCTTGTCTTCCAACAAGAATTCTTTGTTGACTGGCTTCGGAAAGTTAATTATTTCTCCAAATTTAGAAGATCCCTTTTCCTATGGGCAGTTGTTACAGGTATTGACTTGCCCTGATAACTCCTTCTTTCTCTTATTTGTGCCTTGCACCATCACCTCCCAAAGAGCATAGGCAATTTCTTCATCCCTCTTGGTATCTCACCTACGCCTTTGACCTCAGTTGTCATTTTGACAAATCTGGTTTTCAAACTGTGTGGTGTTGCTTAGCTTCTGATCATTAATTAGAATTATCATTTTAATTTTTGATTAGCAAATTTTTCCCAGTTTGGCCTTGTTCATATGATAATAAATTTACCAGTTGTTTCCTCTGGTAGCTTTCTCCATGTCTTGTTAACTCGATCGCACTTATGAGCCCTGGGTTGGGTCTTTACAGAAAGAAATTCTATTTCTAGATTTGTTTACAATTTTTCACTTTTTGAGAGGGGGAATAAATCAGTTTCTCAATTCTGCCTTGTCTTTAAAAATTACCAAATATTTTTTCAATTGACTTTCTTTTCGTAACTTCCACTTTAAGGCAATACCATTGATCAATTGTCAGACCAGCGTTTCCCCCAAAACAACAAAGTTACTTTCTTCAAGCCATCTCAGCTTAAAAACATAAACTTTCAAAATTAAAAGCAATTTCACTTCTTTCTTTCAGTTTATCTATTGCTCCATTCTTTAACCCTTTTGCCTTGTTCCAAGCTATATTTTAAGTTTAACCCTTTTTCTTTCTGCTACCAGTGTCACATAGTACAGCAGCTCAGAAAACTCACTCTGATCATTCTGATAAAAGAACTCCTGAATTTGTTGGTGAGAGCCTCAGACTTAACACAGAGTCCTATATAAAGTGCCTAGAAAGGGTACTGCTGCCATGGGTCAAGACGGTGGCTGCTGGAAGACCCTATGACTGGCAACAGTACTCTGCATCATGCCACAAAAGAAAGAGAAACCAGTCATGGCTGTCAGACAATTTCTGCAACCACATCACCCCTTACATCTAGCCACCTAACTCCCCACACTGCAACCTCTTTGATTATTATGTGTGAAGCACAGTTGAGCAAGAGACCAAAAAAACTTCTTATAGCACCAAAGATGAACTGAAAGCAAGGATTATGGCAGCATTTGCCACCTTGAACAAGGAGACCATTCAGAAGAGTTGCAGGAGATTCTGAAGATGTTTGGAGGCTGTGGTAGAAGTCAATGGCTATTTTATTGAATAAATTTACTCTATTATTTCAAGATATTTTTGTGTAATATTGGTAAATATATCTGTTAAAATGAGATGTCAGTGTTATTTTCATTTTTGCATAATTTAGATGACAATTTATCCATCACACCCTGTACAAGGCTTCATTTGACAGCATTTAATATATTCTCTTCCCCTCCATCTGATACTTGCCATTCCCAGTTTTAAAGTTTCTTCATGGATATGCTGAGAGAAGTATAAAAAATATTAAACCCAAGCCCCGGGGGGGGGTTGTGACACTGTAAGATTGCTGATAATTTGAGGAAAGAAAAAAAAAAGGCTTAACTTAAATTGAAAGTGAGCACAAAGGGTAAAGAAATGATTTTATATCACTTGTTGATAGGTGTGGAGGATGCACATGTTGCTAAAGGAACAAGATTTTCTCAGGTCAGAAAATTTCGGTCAAGTGGGAAAGAGAGGAAAAGTTATGGATCAAAAGTGATAATTAGGAATAAGAAACGCAGATAATAATTTTATGGTGACATTAAAAATAATATCTGTTTTATGTCAGGTGTTCACCATGAAACACCTATTCCCTGGAGGTGGCAGCATGAGAAGCTGATATGAGGAAGTGGGAGGAAAACAAATATGCTCACTGAGAAGTACTGTTGGTGTGAGCAAGTGTGGGAGAACAAGATGGTGTATCGATGTGTCGCTACCGCCACTTCTGCAAAGTGGAGTTTCCCATATTTGTACATACAAGGGCTACCCAGCTGCACCTGTGGAGAGATTTGATTGGGTGGCAGGAGATTTGAAAGCATCCCAGAACAAACCATCCCCAACCCACTTTTTGGAGGTTGGACTCCATAAATTGCCATGCAGAGATCACAGAAAGAGAGAGAGCAGCAGTTGAGACAGAGATATGCTTCAATTATGTCATGTGATTTGCTGCCACAAAGAACTCCAGACTCATGCCTTGTTCCAGACTATTAAATGAATTGAGCAGAGTGCCCTGATGAAATTGCAAAGTGGAAGAATTGAAAGTCTCTATATAATGACAGAGAGAGAGAGAGAGAGCATGAGTGATGAGTACTTTGTCAGCATTCCATAATTTGCTGCCTGAAGAAGTCTTTGACTTAATGTTAGAAACCTCAACTCTGACTTGGAAACGAAGAACAAAGTGTTATGAAATTAAGACTGCAAGGGAATGGTTGTTAGCAAGCATGCTTGTAGATTATTATATGGAAAAGTATTCCTGTATAAACCTGTTATATAAACCTTATTGATTTACACAACTTTCTTTTTTTATTTTGTCTTATAAATGATACCAATCCTTGTGATATCTGACAACTATTCAATCCTTGTTTTCCTTGTGATTAAAACAAACACAACTTAGGACAGGCTTAGATCAAAGTGACTGAGTATTGGATGGCGTAGCATGGGGGCCAGGATACCCCACAGCATTATATTTGGTGCCAGTAACCAACAGATCACCCTTGAGTTGCCATATCTGGCCCAGTGGTGGACAATCAACAACAAAATGAAAGGAAAACAGGTAAACGAGTGGATAGAACCAAGAGACTTTTTGGTCAAGTGACAGGTAGGATACATTTCTGTATTCCTTAAAGTTTCTCAAATTTTGTTGTCATGTCTCGGCAGAAATTTTTTTTATCTGTTCTTGATTTCGCCAAATTCTTCCGAATTGCTACCATTTTTTTTTCCACATATTTAGGCTGTTAGATTTACTCTCTTTTTTAGGGTTAGGAAGATAGTGACCTAATAGAGATGAGTGAGTATGGGTCAGAAGAGTCCGACAAGGTAAAAGTTGAGGAGGAAATGTTTGGGTATCAGTAACAACTGATCTGCATAAGCTGCTGGGAGTACCTAGAGTTTCAGCCTTTGGAAGAAGCCCAGGGAAATTAAGGAATTACTTGGCATCTACCAGAAAGGGACAGCTCATATACGAGCTGTCTGAGAGGCAGGCGGTGCATCTGGCATACAACATGACAGAGGGGCTGGTCTCAGATTTTATAGGGGGCCACTTAGTGACAGTTGAGTTGGACTGAATTGAAGAGGCGGACAAGGGGACAGTGGTGGAGGCAATGAGAGGCCTCATGAAGCTGGCCCAGATGAAGGGCGAATCTCCTGGAGAATTGGGTATAAGGGCTGAGGAATTGGCATTTCCAGAAGTAGTTAGGGAAAATAGGACCAGTTGGCTGACTTCTACATGGAGGCCCTCCAAAATGAGTGCATTAGGTGTGATGTGATTAAGGAGGCCCTGGTCAAGCTGTTGCTGGCTATTGCTATTAGCAAAGGATAGCCAGAGAATTTGAGAAAAAGTGAAAGGGAAGGGAACACAGGCATAGAGTTGGGAGGTAGGCATACAGAGCAGGTGTAGGAATCCCCACACACACAGGACAGGAAGGTGAAGCAGGAGGAGGTTGAACCAGAGGAATGGGAAGAGGTTCCCAATAGAAGGCCATGTATGTTGGGGCATGGATTTTATAAGCCCACACATGGCAGGTTGAAGCTAATATGTTGCACCTGTCATTACAAGGGTCATAGAGCAGTGGCCTCCCCTACAAAGTGGGTATTATGATGAGCCGAGATGCACCAGGTGCAGTTGTAAGGTGAAGTGGTGTAGGATAAAGAAAGAACCACTAGAGTTCCGTTACAAGAACCCACCCCTGGAAAAATAGAACTGGGGAACATCAAAGGGCTGCCCCTCCACACAAAGTAAGAAGGTGTGTGGCCTTTAAATAGAATAGTGAATGATGCTGGGCATGTAACCAGGTTGGCCATTTTGCTGCCAATACCGCCCTGGAAGAAGGTGCTGGTTCTGTAACGAATCAGGGCACCAGAAGAGAAATTGCTCCTACAGGAGAAGGATGCATTTTCGGACATTAGGCCAGGTTGGCCATTTTGCCACCAATTGCCTCTATAGAAATAAGAAGCTCAGAAGAGCTGCTGGGCACAGAAGAAGATGGCCATGGACCCTGTGCTACAGCAATGATGTGGATTGTTGTTGGAACCCATGTCTGAATGTGCAAGTGCACATCACCCCAGAGGGAGGTAGCAAGAGTGTTTTCCTTGCTGAGCCAAGAGGAGGAACATTCCTGCAAGGCAATGGTAAATGGAAAGTCAATGAGTGCAATGATAGACACAGAGGGGTGTTTTTGTCCTTAATAGGAGAGGAACAGTACAAAATCCTGAAGCAGTGGGGTTGGTTAAGAAGACTTGATATAGAAATTGATTAGATGGACAGGAAGCCAATGAATCTAATGGGAATGGTAAGGGTCCCATTGAAGGTAGAAGGCACAACTAGTGTCCACAAATTCTATGTGGTCCCAGATTTCTTTGAGGAGATGACCCTGGGTTGAGATTGGTTGCACCAACATGGGACACAAGTGGAGTTCAATCCCACAGTGTTGACTGTCAATGGTGTGAAGATGCCATTAGAAAGTGCCCCTGATAGGTTGGCATTGGTGGTGGTTGACAATGACATAAAGCTACCCCCAAGGACAGCTGTGTCAGGTGGAGGTAGGCTGGTGATAAAGGAAGAAGTGAGAGGAGGAGTGATACAACTGATCCCGGTAGAGGAATATAGCCATGAAAAAGACAAAGTAGCCTTGTGTGAGACCGTGGTGCATGTGGCAGAAGTAGTACCTATTATATTGGCCAATCAGACCAATGAGACAATGAAAGTAAAGCAGGGAAAAAGGTGGGAAAGGCTCTAACATTAAGGTCCATACAATGGACGAAATTCAATGAAGAAAGAAGTAGAGAACAGAATCAAGTAGAAGAAAGAAGCGATAACCCCTGTGAGGAAATCCCTTGCAGTAGTAAGTGTTAGAGGCAGTGAGGGAGGAAGGAAAAGACAAAACTCTTTTTTAGGCATTTTAAAAAAAAAAAAAATAAAAAATAAAAGGAAAAGCGGTAGTGATTGTTTTTTCTTTCTTTCGTTGCTTGAATGAAGGGGTGAGGATTATTTTATTGTGTAACAAGGCTTAGCTATAGACTTAGTTGTTGGATAGATTCGAACTCAATGTCGCTGGTGAGATTGATTTTACATTTGTACCATTCTGTTGCTGGGCGTGGGGATAAAATGACATCAGCCTGTAACATCGCCATGATGTGAGGTGTTTTGAAACACAAGAAAGGAAATATCGGTTTGATATTATGAATGAATTTAAAATGAGGAATATTTTAATAACTGCTTACTATTAATGAAGTTGATGTTTGGCTCTGATGAATGAAATTTAAAGTGACCAAGTGTCATGGAAACGATTTCTGTGCACATTGAAGGGAAGATTGTCCGGAGGCATATTGATAGTTAATGGTGCTACCTGAAAATTAAAAGTAATGAGATGGATTTGATGTTGGTGTACGACAACATCAGGCATATTGAAAGGCTTACTCAGTAACTGGCAGTAGGGGTTTGTCGGAGAGGATAGAGGTGTGGAGAGCATGTCACAAGAGGTCAGAAGAATTATTTGTTGGTGCTGTTGTTGGTCTGCACAAGGGCCTGTGTGTATCCCACAATAGTATCGATGAGAGCTGACCTTAACTGGAACCAAACGATCTAGTAAGAGTTGTTTAAAATAAGGAGTGGTTACAGTTAGAAAACCAGAAAAAAGAAGTAGTGACAATACTACAGAATAGTTAAAACAGATTATATAGCGTTGAATTCAGCTAGGACGAAATTTATGATATTGACGTCAGAGGAAGCAAGGTGTCAGATTGATGATTTAGGAATGTGTCGAAGCTCATCAGAACAAGTACCATGAAAATATTTACAGAAAAGCCACAGGGAAGCTACATTACAGCAGTGGGAAAGTGACCAAAGCCAGGCTGACAGGTCAGGACCAATAACATTGCAGACTCTTTCTTTGAGATTTCATCAAGAATCTCTAAATATATCATAGATGCATCAGACCAAATGTGGCAGCAATATTCAATCATCAATTGTCAAGATTGAAAATGTGGTAACATCATTAATATCTGAATATTTTTAAAAATTTAATGAATTTAAAAAAAAAAATTAATTTTA
>OZ010575.1:17450438-17667938 GCA_963932145.1 Acanthosepion lycidas
CATATTGAAGAAAATTCCAACATACCCTCCATTATTAAGACCCCACCTTTTAATAGGCACCTAAGAGTAAATAATTAAATGGCTTAGTGGTTAGCAAGTTTATTATGCAAATATATATATTAGTGTAGGGAGTTCAAGTTTTATGAATGTTCCACTAGTGTGTCTTTGAGCCAATTTCACCACTCTCATTATATATATATATATATATAATACTGCACAGTGAGTGCTGGTGTTAATAAAACAATGCTCAATGTAAAATAACAAAGGTAAAATTTATGCAAAGAATAAATTTGTACCTGACGATTTCCAGTTGCATGAAACCCAGAGTTGCACAAAATGGTGAGGAATAAATATATATGAAAATTGAGATATAAATGAATATATCTGAAAGACAATATTAATAAATTAGAATAACAAAATAGGAAAACTTATATATTTGCAATGAGTTTTGTTCCTTCAAGAACAGCAAAGAATTTAATGAAAATGGTTAATTTACTGCATATAAAGAATATTAATAATTACAGAAAATTCACTTTCAATTACATAACTTAACAAAAATTAAATCACTTAGCAGCTTCCATAATTTTCTTTCCATAATGTTTAAAGTTTTTCAAATATTCTCAGATGTAAATCTGATTACATTACATCATATTATCAGCAGTATTTTTCATATACATCAAGTGCTGTTTTAACACCAGCAATCAATGTGCAGGACAGACTGGATCCTGTCGCCTTGGATGGCAAATGGTCTAGAAGGACAAGTCTGAATTCAAAACCTGCAGAGGGTCATTTTGGGGACCTTGTTACAAATTTTGCACAGGTTTTCTGTATTCTGTATTAATGTGGGTTCTGTAAAAGTCTTTACCACCATAATCAAATATGTACAGGTAGTCTGGCTGTTGATTCTAACAACTGAGCTGCTTGACCCTTGTATGTTGAAAATGACAGGAGAATCCAGTATATAGTGTAATAATAATAATGTTGGATTAATAGTAAAATCCATTAGAAATTACTTTGTTTACATTTCAGACATGAAAAGCATGTCAGCAGATATGAGCTTGCAAGAAGACCTGGATAAGATGTGCATTCTTTAAAAGGTTAATTGAACCTTACTGGGCTGTGATATTCTCTGTCATCGAATATAAATCATCTGACAGTAGATACATATTTTTCTAACAGGGTTTCTCAAATATTCAGACCGGTAGATAAAAAATAAACCGTTTAATAAATAAATAAAAACAGACCATTTACTGGAATAGGAGTATCCATTAAAAATAACGTTTAAATAAATTAAAAATATGTTGGATTTAATCAATTTCCTAAAAAAAGGCAGACTTATCTGACAAATAAACTGAGGGACTCTTACAGGAAAAATAGCATTAATTTTGTGAAATTTAATGAAAATAAATTTGTTTTAGGGTTGCAGTTAATTTGATAGTATATATATATATATATATATATATATATATATATATATATATATATATATATATATATATATATACATACATACATACACACACACTCTTATAGTTCACTGTTACTAACAAAAAGGGATTTATTTTTCTCTTGTGATGGGCATACTGGCTGAAACTGGTCGAGGAACCTAATTTAAATAAGAAAGCAAAAATATTAATATACAACCCAGTGTGCCAGAAATTTTAATATTTTCATAATTTTTTTTATTATTATTCAAGACACACACACATATTTTATATATATATATATATATATATATATATATATATATATATATATATGCGCGCACAGTGTGTGTGTGTGTGTGTGTGAGAAAGTGTAAAAACTTTTTAATGACAAAGCATTTTGTCTTTGTGTGAAGTTGGTGATTTCAGGTCAGAATGAAGCAAACCTTTTTTTTTTAAACTTATCTGAAAAACATTAATGTCTGTTGATATCTCTTATCAGAATGAAAGATCAAAATTTCATTTTTTTCTTTTTCTGTCAGTTATAATTATTTCCAATAAGGAAATGCTGAAGATGCCAGAATGCTGAAATTAAAAAATGTCAGCATTTCAACATCATGAGCATTTCCTAATTCTGCATAATTATTACTGACATTTGCATTTTTATACCCTCCTCTCTCCTTTCAACAACTATATAATTCCATCAACAAAAACATTTACTTTACTCTGATGAAGTACTTCTAGAGGACAAGACATGTTACACAGAATTTTTCCACTGTCATACATTTTTTGATATATATATATATTATAAATTTACTAATTTAAAAATAGGGTTCCATTACTACACAGGAATTACCATGTTTCTAAAACAGAAACTAAAAACTTCTAATTCAATTATAGAATTAAATTAAAAAATATAAAAAATTAAACTAAAAAAATTCTTATGACCACTTTGACATCACATTGGGATCACTAGACTCAGTGGAGTCTTCTGACATTATGTCTTTTTATATTATACAATCTCACAGCATATCGTGAAATTAATATAACTGACATTGGATTATACAGAGATGATGGACATGGTTATAAAGAACTCTACAAACTTTAAAATTGATAAAATTAGAAAGATATTATATAGAGAATTTAAATGCCTGAACTTAAAAATTACTGTGAGCACTAAATTGAAAAAAAGTGAACTTTCTTGATATAACATTAGATTTAATGAAAAATGTATACATACCTTATAAAAAATCCAATACTAATCCTTTGTATATAAATCTAATCATCCTCCATCTATAATTAAGCATATACCTTTATCTATCAAAAAGAGAATAAGTACAAATTAAAAAAAAATGAGAAGATTTTCTATGAACATATTAATTTCTATAATAAAGCTCTAAAAGATAGTGGCTACAAAAGCCTAAAACTAACTTACATAAAAAATGAAAATGGAAAGCACAGAAAAAACAGAAGTAGAAAAATAATTTGGTATCCACCCCCATACAACCAAATGGTAAAGAATAAATTAGGACAAAAATTCCTTGCATTAATCATTAAACATTTTCCTAAAGATAGTATACTCAGTACTATTTTCAATAAAAATACTCTAAAATTAAGTTACAGCTGTACTGAAAACTTAGAAACATAATGCTAATATCTTGAATAAACACAGACCAAAATCAAAGAAATTTAGACAGTATAATAATAAAAAGAGATGAAGAAACTGCAGAAATCCTCATAACTGTCCTCTTAATAATAAATGTCACACTGATTCATTAGTGTACCTGTGCAATATCTCTTCTACTGAGGATCCAGACAACATAAAAGTCTACATTGGATGCACAAGACATGAGTTCAAAAAGCGGTTCAACCAGCATCAAATTTCTTTTAGGATAAATAAATACCAAAATCAGACATTACTATCGAAATATCTGGCACTTAAAAGAAACCAATAAAACACATACTGTGAAATGGAAATTAAAAGCTAGAATATGTAGGTCATTAAATGACCCATATCCTTTGTGCATACAGCAGAAACTATATATTACTAGGTTTATAAAAAATAAAAATTTACTTAATCAAAGAAATGAAATAGCTATTCTTTGCTGACATTATCAAAAATTTTCCTTAAATAATGTTTAAATAAAAAAAAGCTGATAGATGAAATATACATATTTATATTTGATATTTAATAATAATTTTTAAATAATTTAAGTAATTCTATTACATTTGTTTCTTTTAAAATAAGTATAGTCTGTTAGTAATTAAAATTAAGAATAATATTTTAAAATTGTAGTTCAATACAATGTATTCCTATACAAACAACCCTTTTAGAAAAGAAAAATCTTTATGTATACAAGTACAAGTTTAATGGCAAAACAAAAGTGTTGAAAAACATTTCGCCATTGATAAAGACCAGACAACATGTGTTGAATGGATGTAATCATTCGTTGGAAAAGGAACCCCAACCCTACCTTGACTTAACCTCTTTTCAAAAGTAACTCATATTTTGATACAATAGTTGTCAGTGAAAATGAATACCCTACCACCCCTTGTTAAAATGATTGGATTTCCCCCGTATACTTAGAAACTAATGTTATGTATGTATGTGCTTATAAAACTCAGTAAATTTCAAAATAAGTTATTCCAAAATTCGCTTGAAAATGAAACAGAACTAGGGACTTTAATTTAATTCTATAATTGAATTTGAAGTTTTTAGTTTCTGTTTTTGAAACATGGTAATTCCTGTGTAGCGATGGAACCATATTTTTAAATTAGAAAATTTATAATATTTATGGTCTGTAGATTTGCATTGAGCACTGTTTTGTAAAATAAATATATTAAAAGAACACCAGATTATATATCTTACTGTTCTTTCTCTTTATTATAATACATACACACACACACACACATATATATATATATATATGAGTTAACTCTTCCAATATTTTTCAACATTTAAGAGTACGATTTAAGAAAAGAAAATGTATAAGTCTACCATTCATCTATGCTTAGCATATTGCTATCACATATGCCCCCTGCTATTTACATTGAACTCCTTGATAAAATCCAAAGAATCAGCAATATTATTGTGTCCTGATCTGGCAGCTGGGCCTCAGTCACTTTCCCATTGTCATAAGGTTGCCTGTCTCTTTTCTATAAATACTTTCATGGTAATTTTTCAGACAGGCTCTTCGCCATAGTACCTAAACTTTTTTAATTTAAACGCAGTACTAGACTGGCAGCAAGATCTTATTTTACAGTTGAGCTGGCTAGATGTAGCCGTAAATTCTATGCTAATAGTTTCTTTTATCACACTTCTTACTTATGGAACTCACTTCCGGCTCCATGCTTTCCAGCCATCTTTAATCTGCAAACATTTAAATGCAAAGCCAATCGCTGTCTACAGTCCTCCTGATTCCTCTTTCCACTGATTATTAATGTTACTGTTCCTAATTCTTTCACACCCTGTAACCCCTTGTGTCTTAGTGGTTTTACTGCTTTGCATGGGGTGATTCTGATTAAAAAAAAAAAAAGTGTTTCACAATGTTCAACAATAATATAACATGAAACTTTTTTTTCTTAAATCGTGCTCTTAAGTGTGTGTGTGTGTGTATATATATATATATATATATATATATATATATATATTATTATTATTGTATACATTTATATAAATTCTTTAATCTTGTATAAAATTGACAAAAAAACTTTTCTGATAATGCCGCGGGGACCAATTTCATTTTTACACCATGAAGATCGGGGGGGGGGGGTTAGAGCAGAAAAAAAACAAAAGGGCATTTGTCATCATAAGAAAAAAATATGGCAGACAATTGTCCTGCTGAAAGTGAGGAGAAAAAAAAATTAAAAAAAATGATTAATCATTATTAAATTTTGACTACTATTAACTTTCAATTTAATTTTTGCTTTTTTACATCTTGAAAACTTTACTTAGGCCATCAAAATTATCAGAGTAAGACAAAAGTTCGGAATTGGAAAAAAGGTTAACTATTTCACCTCAAAACCTGCAGAATTTTACTCAAAAGTTATCAAAGAGCTGTCTGACAAGTGGCAACAAGCTATTGCAAATGGTGGATATATAATTAAACATAATGTAATTGTACTTTATTATTTTTATTGTAGAATATTAGTAAATTAAACCAGATTATTTGTGATTTGATGTGACCTAATCCTTTAACAGCAAAGTACAAAAACTTATGAGGTTAGACAAATCTAATCAATAACTTTAAGCTGTACTTAATGTCTTTACAATATATTTTTCATCAACCTACTGCAAATAGTACAGTTTGATCTTAGCCTTGTACATTTTAAGTTACAGTAAACACTACAAAAAGTAATTTTATATGAGCATCTAAAATTTCTTTATATGATTGTAATATTATATTGATAGTGCTTGAGAAATTTTTTCTCTCAAAACCAAGCATACAATCTCCTGGGTCTTATCCAACTTTTTTTGATAAGATTGATAAAGTTTAAAGATTTTAGCACCCATGTCAGTGTACCAGTAACAAGCAAATTATTCTTAACCCGTCCAGCACCAATGTTTTCGCTATAATACCTTTTAAGCACCAAATGACATTAACAGTGCCCCTTTCTGAAATTTGCACCTTGTCTTCATTTTGTTCTCTGCACACTGCTATGACTAATACCAGTGATTCTATTTAGTGTCTGGGGAATGTCCATTTTTCAATTCTAGGCCTACTCACATAAAAATGCATGTGCTAAGGAAAGTGTTAAGTTTCAGTTAAGAAAAAAAAAAGACAACATCCAAATATCTATAATTTTGAAACCTGCTCATACCACTAGCCAAATTGATGATACACTTATTTAATAAAGGAATGGAGATAAAAAGTATTCTTTTTTTCTTTTTTTTTTTAAAATGGCTGAATAAGTTGCCAATAGTTACTGTGCATTGTTGACAGGGAGAGAGAGAGTAAAAGAGTAAACAGTATATGCAGTGTATGTGTAGATATTTTCTTAATTCACCCCAAGCAAGGGGATAATGTCACTAAGACACTAAGGGGACACTGGGAGTGTAAGAGAGGGAAAAGACTTTAGAATGAGCTGGAAACATAATCCAATCCTAAACAGAAAACAAGGGATAAACTTCTGCTGTTCAAAAGACTGGGGAGGAGCATGAACTGGACAACAGGCAAACCTATCTATTCCTATTGAGGAAAAATACAAATAGTATAAATTTCAGAGTTTAGTTGTTAGAAGTATAGTGTTGAAGTAGAATTTAGAAGGAACAAAGGATAAACTACTGCTGTTCAAAAGACTAGGAAGGAATGTGAACCCATCTACTATTAATTTGCATGTAATACACAAAATGGGAATTCTGTGCATATATATATATATAGATATATATATATGTGTGTGTGTGTGTGTGTGTATATATGTAATATATATATATATTACATATACACAGACATTATATATATATATTAGTGAATATAAATAATATCCCATGTTGATAACACAACTTGCAATTTCATGCAAAAATGCAATCTTCAGGTGCAAACTTACTGACCATCAGTAAGTTTGCACCTGAAGATTGCATTTTTGCATGAAACTGAGTTGTGCTATCAATGTGGGATATTATGTATATTCACTAATATATACTTAATAGCTCTGTTATATCACACTGAGCACTGTTTTTATAACACCTGAGAAAAAATATATATGTATGTGCAAGTAAAAAGTACTCAATACATATGTAAAAAAACAAAAGTAAAAATAACATGTAGAGTTTTTAGCATTAAAACTCAGGTCAGTTGAATCTGCTACCTTGGTTTCAACCTTAAGGTATTCTCAGGTGATTTTTAATCAAATGACCACCTAATGCTTCTTTATTTTTTTAAAAAAGCATAAAGAATGCTACATTATTATTTTCAAAAATAAATAAATAAGCAAATGCATGACGCTGAGTGTAATAGAAAGGGAGGAGAAGGATGTGAAAAAGAAGGGGGAAGGGAAGAAAAGGAAGTATATTGTAAATGCATTGGGGGGGGGGGGGTTAAATTACTTCTTTTTTTTATCCAGCCTCATATGCACTTAAGAGAAATTTTCTGATATAGAATCACTGGTCAAATTTCTCTGATCACATCACAGTCGATAACCATCTGCTTCTTCTACTTCAGGCCTTCTCATTTTTACTGCCGTAATTACACATCATAACTTTATGAATTTAAGCATTCAACTAGGCTGGCGTCTTGCTCTCACCCTTTCACTGTCGAAACTGTTAAATCTAACCGGCTCTTCTACTGCAATAGCTTCATGTCTCGCACTTCTCGCCTGTGGAAGTCCCTCCCCTTTTCCTGTTTCCCTGATAGCTATAATCTCCAACTATTCAAATGTAATGTCAATTGACATCTCCAGATGCCTTGATCTATCCCCTTTCCTCTATCACTCCTCTTTGCTCTCGCTCCAACTCTCTGTAACCCCTTGCATGCTAGTGGCTTCCCGCCTTGCTTGGGGTGAAACGCTAAAAAAATAAAATAATATATATATATATATATATAAAATTTAATGCTCTCCTTGAAATTATCCCTACCAATTGGCATTAAAAATATTATTTTTAGGGGATGGTCATATTTGAGTAGACGTTCTGTTTATTCATTAAACAGTATATTTATTTCCAACCTACTTGCTTGAATAATCGTGTAAACTTATTAAAAAAACAAAAAAATGTACCGCTTGGAAGGGTTAGTTGGAGAAATTGTTGTTAGATCTGATGTGCTAGAGATGAACTCAGCCACAATGGGTCTTACCAATTGAACAAATCTGAATAGTGCCTTCAGTGCAAATCCCTTCAATGATTCTCAAAACATTCAATAAATAAACAGGATGTCTACTCAAATATGGTCATCCACTAAAAAATGTTTAAGTGATAAAATCTGTCGGATTAATAAATAAAAAATCCATTATTTCATATATATATATATATATATATAATTTGGGCAGCAATTTTTCTTTTAAACATCTTTTGTTAAATATAGCATACAACAAAGACTTAATTTTTTATTAAAAAAAAAAAAAAATCTTTTCAGCTATATGGTTGAACTATGGGGCTAGTAAATACCGACTTAATTTCCCAGTGTCCTTACGTTTTTCTTTTTGGTAGGAGTAAGGGGCTACAGAAATTTTTCATAATTTTTATTCTCCAAAACTCTTTTGGCCACTCCTTTAACCATTTTCAAAATGTTTTGGTTTTTGGTGTCATTACTTTTTCATATTTTGACTGTTTAAGTTGCATTTTATATTTGTTGTTTATAGGAGCTATTGCATGTTCACTTTTTTTAACACTCCATTCCCACTGTTAAATAAGGTGTGTTTGATAGTAGGAGAGAGAGATATTTAATATACAGGGCCTCTCAAATAGCGAGATGCTTCCGGTTATATGATCTATATAGAATTTTAATGTTTTTGACTGGAATTTTTCTTAATGATTCTTGTAAATTATGGGTAGATAGATGGTTTTTTTATAGCACTTTGATCATAAAATAGTGTATTTGGGCAGCAATCCCTCTTTTATACAAGTTTTGTTAATGACAACTGACAAGGTACTGCAATTAAGCATTTTATTTTTCTTGTGTTCGTACTAGTGATTTCTTTTCTCAACATAAAGTGTGTAAAAAAACTCCAAAAGTCCTGTATATGCGAGTGCTTTCACCTATATTTTTAGCTATTATCAGGGACAATTTTTATTGAATGTGTAGTTTTTTTTTATGTATGTTTCTGAAGTTATATGAGGGTTTTATTTCCAGATATGGTCAGCACATTGTGGCTGTTTTTATAGTTAATGTTATTGAGTGTTGGTTTTATCTTTTTTATTATTCATGCATTCATCTTTTTTTACATGTGGATTATACTTGTATTTTCTACTAGTATGTTGCAGATGAAGTTTGGTAGATTTCCATGTGTGTTTAAATGAGTCCTAATTGAGCTATGGTTGGCTAGGTGTAATGTGAGTCATCTAGATAGGCATATAGTAGTATAACCAATACAATTATTTATGAGTTTGGATAGATCAGGTCCATATTTCGTTAAGGGGCATTTGAATTTGTAAAGAAAAGAAAACACACAAGGAAAAATTAAGTAAAAAGCTTAATCGCACTACCTTTTCAGTCATCTTTATATATATATATATAAATATATATATATATATATATATATATATATATATATATATATATATAAATATATATATATATATATCACACACACACACACAAACATACATGTGTGAGAGAGAAATAATAATAAGCGAATAAGAATTAATAAAGTAAAGAAAGTGAGGAACTTTTTTCTGGAGATCCCCCCACCACACTGCCAAGCAAATTACAGGTAACAAAAATTATCTTCAATTTTAAAGAACATTGCATATATATAAATATAGCTTAACCAGACATAAAAAGAATAGTCAACTGGTAGATTTTTAAATAATTATCCCCTGAAATTATAATAGTGAATAGTTAGTACCAAGTAATTAATTTTAATTAAAAAAAACAATAACAAATGAGATGAAAAAAATTGTAATATGAGCTCTGGTGTTAAAAAATAAATTACTGAGACATTAGGCTTAAGTCCCAAAAACTCACTCACATGGCCCAGTGGACAAAAGCATTGGTTGATGGATTCAAAAAGTGACTTGACCGAAAGAGTTGTGAATTCAATCTCTGGCCGCAGCAGAGAGAATCTTCGAGAGTTGAGTTATCAAAGGAAATTAACTAAAACTGAAACATACAATGGCATGGTATTAGGTTGGTGCAAAAATAATGGCGTTTTTGACGTATTTTTTAATGTCAAAAAACGCCATTATTTTTGCACCAACCTAATACATGGAATTAGAACAATCTACCCCCATGGACTAAAAGGGTCTGGTTTGAAATTCCAATAAGTATTATCTGAAGAAGGCTGAACTGTATAACTGCCAAAATGTAAATGTGGCAATAAAGATGAGGACAACAGTCCAAACAATGTAAATAATTCATTTTTGTTTTAGAATTTTTCATATTAAGTTGGTTTAATGATGGAAATAAATAAAGTCTTATTACTATAAAATTGGAGAATATCTGATATATTAATTAATAAATCCATTTATATGTGAATCTATTTTTATGCTTATTTGTGTTCTTTAACAGCATCACCCAGAGATGTGGACTTCTGGTCAATTAAGGCCAGAAGGTGTCAAAATTGGTAGATCATTTCTTAGCCAAGACATAGACATACAGACATGTGAAAATACAAAAGCAGAACAAAAGACCCTCTCTATTTATGATGGTAACAAGGAAGCCTGACAAAAAGACCGAGAGAAAAATGGCAGACATTATCGGAACACTGGGTTTGACCGATGGGCAATAAACATCTGCTCAGCATATGGAGTCATTGAAGAATCAATATATGAAATTTGTGACCTCATCTTTGTTACATGTAAAATCTTTGCAGGAAAGAGATCGAGAGAGGAGAAAAAAGTGTTTTATGACAGATTTTTCTAATAAAAACAAAATATTCCATAACAAGTAGACTTTGACCAACCCAACATCAGCAAAATTTAAAAAAAAAAAAAAAGCATAAACAAAGAAAGAATGTGTAAACATCACACAGCATCTGTTGGAAGTTAATCTTATATAGACTGTACACTCATTGAAACATAAGGTTTATATTACTCAGTGTTTTTCGGAGAATATATGTGGGTCTAGTGGTGTGATTCTATGGAGAAAGACTATATTTTGTTTTTAATTATTTGATAGAATTTTGTAAATATTTCATTATCCTTGTTTATAGTTATAGGTTTTTTTTATAAAGTTTTCTCTGCTCAGACATAGCACAAAAAAAAAATGACAATGTTACGAACATAATAAAACCTATGAAAAAAACAAAATAAAAAGCAACTCCAACAATTAGAAATAAAGATCTTCAAATATTTACAAAATTCTATAAAAAATTAATTAAAAATATGGTCATCCTTCATAGGATATCGCCCCACCAGAACCACATTATATGGTCTAATAAAAATACATAAAATTAATATTCAAATTCAACCATTTTTCACTTTATGAGATAATCTCCAAATTCTTCTTAGATTAAAGCAGTGTTTCTCATTTTTTTTTTTTTTTTAAACTTCAGGGCACCCTTGTAGACCAACTAAAACTCTGGTGTGCACTTTAAATTTTAACAAAGAAAATTAATCATGAAATTTGAAACTAGGAAAATAATAAAGAAGTCTCCTGAAATGAGTATTTACTTTTTAAGACATTTTATATTTAAGCAGTACAGTTTTAATTTAAAGGAATTTATGAAGAAACTGCTATTTTTTTTTTTTTTTTTTAGAGAATTTGATAACAAATTTAAATCCTTTGAGGAAGGCAAAAGGGAAAGGATTATCCACTCCTTAAAAGATTAAGGAATTTAGCATCCAGTTTAAAATATCAAATGACAAAGATTTGACTTAGACATGGAAACAGTGTGATTGGTGTCTGTAGTTTTTTAAAAAATAAAGATTTTTTTTTTTTTTAAATATAAAAATAATTAATAAATTACTCTTCTGTTAACTTGGGGTGCATCTGGTTACCTTTCAGGGTGGATTAACCTTTAGCACTCTGTAGGTGACTATTTTCACCAAGCAAAATGTCAGTCTTACCAATGCAAGTTAAATTTGAATTTTTTGGTTGTGTAGTCATATGATTCTATGTCAAAACCTAAAACAATCTTGACTGAAATTGAAATCCAGGCTACTGCAATTTCAAATATATAGAACTAATTTATAAAAAGCTATAGTCTGTGGGGATTCCATATACAGTAAAAGGGGAAGTAATATTTATAAATGATGCAGAGTGCTAAGTGTTAAAAAGTAAATGTAGGTTTATGGTTAAAAAAAAAAAAAAAAATGTAATTAGTGCAAGCTTAGTTTTTTTTTGTTTTTGTCTTTTACTGAAGGTGCAGAAATTTCAATGCCCACTAAAAAAAAAAAAAAGTCCCATTTATAATACAATGTACTACAGCTACAAACTCGTGTTTACTTTTTATAATTTAGTTGTATAGTACTAATTACCATGAAAAAGTCGAAGAGTCTGACACGATGATGATGTTATAAAAAACAAGTTAACCCTTTCTCTACAATAGCAATTGGGGTAGGATACATTGGTTCGTATTTAATCTTTGTTTTCCCAAATCTAACATGAAGCATCACCTTTAGTTTGTTTACTAGCAACAGTGAAAAGTATTTTTTGCTAAACCAAATGGAGAAATCCCTCCTGGGATATATAAAAATTATAAACATATAAAAGTGAAGCAAGAGGTCAATGGAAAGTGAGAAAATTTTGAAATTAATTTCTAATTACAACCAAGAGAAATGTCAGATTATGAATAAAAAAATCCATTAATTCCTTAGAAATTACTTTGCTTATATTTCAGATACAAAAATAAAGTTAGCAAATAAGGGTTTTTGAAAAATCTTAGAGAGAGAAATGTATTTTCTTTCATTAGGAAAACTGAACCTTACTTTGCTATAAAAGTTCTTTGTGGCTGAGCAGTCTAAAAAACATGTCAAGCCATGTGGTCTCCCTATCTCCCGAAAAACCCATGCTAGTATAGATGACAATTATACTGTACACAAAAAACAGATGTCTACTCAAACATGTGAATCAACTAATATATATATATATATATATATATATACACACACACACACTACAGTTCAAAAGTTCGAGGCAACCTCCAGAATTACCATGACAGAAGAGTGAGAAAAAAAATGAAAAAGACCTCTTAGAGTCATTGAAAAAAAGAATGCAATCAATTATCAAACTTATACTTTGAGAAACTTTTGCAAAACAATTTGTGCTGCTACGCTAAAGGAGAATATTTTGAAAAGAGCCAAATTTAATCATAAAATGCTTTTTTGCGTCATAAAAAAAAAAATCATGTCTCACTTTTTTAAAACCATGTATAATAATTTTCTCTTATTTAAAGTACAAAACAACTACTTGTTGGCCCAATTTAAAAAATTACCAGGGGTGAACCAGAATTATGAACTGTAGAGTGCATATATATATATATATATATATATATAAGAAAGAGAGAAGACATAGAACTCAACACTTCAATGTGACATTGAGAATTGATCCAAAGATTGCATTGAAGCATGCAACTGATAGCTACCATGTAATGTTGATTCTCATGTCTACATTCTGTATCTATAAACTATCTTCAATATTGAGCATTCTTCTATAAACATAGTAAATTTTAATATGTGTGTGCGTGTGTGAGTGTGTGTGTGTGTGTTAGTGTATATAAATGTATAAATATATATATTACCTCTCACTGGTAGCATAACAAAACCAACATGCAAAACACAAGCTTCAGGTGATGAGTATAGACTGGCTGTTACATATATATGTCATATATTATGCAAGGATTAGTTTTTCATTTAAAAAAATATATTTGACATTTAAAATAAACAGGATATATATATATATATATATATATACACTGTGTAACCCGGATATAAGAGAGATTTTCTCTGGTCCGAAATTAGAGCCATACTTACCTAAACAAAATAGACCAAACCCCGGATATAAGAGACTTCTTCTCCAGTCCCGACAACTCTCTTATATCCGGGTTACACTGTATATATATATATATATGTTATTTTAGCTGTAAATATTATTTTCTTATATTAAGCATAAAGGGAGATTACTGTTTTTTTTTTAAAAAAAAAAATGAAAAAGAAAAGAATCTACATTAAATATTAATTTGGATCAACATATTTGAACAGATATTTACTTTTATGCCTACATGTAACAATCAATTCTCTTGTTTAATACGCTAGGGTTATTTAAGTGTTTTAAGATAACTAATTTTTCAACAAGACATAAATTACATCAAGTGCCTTTCCCATTGTAATAATTGGCTTTAGCTACAATATCCCATGTGCTACCAGTGAGGAATGATATGTATATTTATTAATACATACTTAATAGCTCTATTTTGTGACGAGCACAGTTTTATTAACACTAGCACTATATATGCAATATATATTAATGAATATACATATTATTCCTCACCAGTAGCACAACACAGGGTTTCATAAATGCAGTCTTCAGGTGCTGTGTATAAAATAGTGGTTGATATAACAGAGCTATTAAGTATATATTAATAAATATACATATTAGTCCTCACCAGTGTGTGTGTATATATATATATATATACATATACACACACACACACATTACATTAAGCGCTATTTTATACCAGTGAGGAATAATATTTATATTTATTAATATATACTTAATAGCTCATTTATATTACATAGAGTCCTATTTTATTAACACCAGCACTCAATGTGAGATATCTTATATGCGTGTGTGTGTGTGTGTTTTACACAGACATACATGCATACACGCATTATATAATGTATAATATGTATGGTTTGGCACAAGGCTACAACAGTGGAGCACCCAATGAAGACCAATCGTTATATTAGTGAGTGGTTTGCAGTTACCTTATGGCAAGCAGATCATAGCTGATATAAATGTCAATGTCTATACAAGGACACAAGAGATTAAGACAATTATTTAAATCATGCTGCCTTTTCCATAGCTCTGAATCATTTCAAAACTAATTATGGTGTGATCTACATAAGCATCATCATTTTATGCACTGTAAACTGATTCCTCTTTGACTAAGCTCCGAGTATAAATCTTGAATAATACTTTCATTTTTTACTTATTTTATATGCTATTATTTCATCATAGTTGGAATAGTTACTTTAATCTGGATGCAGACAATTGCTAAATAGAATCAGCATAGCCTCTTATTTTGTTAATTTGGAATTGATTGAAATTTTCAAATTATTGAATCTGAAGCACAAACAAAAAAACAAACAATAAAAACCAAAGAGACAAAAGTTTTTCTAATTCTGTTATTGTCCCACCCCTAAACAAAAAATTATTTTGTGTTTAAAAACACACTGTATTTAAGTCATGCTTACTGAGGGTCTCATGAACTAAAAAAAAAAAAAAAAAAGAAAAAAGAGAGAGAAAGAAAAAGAAAAATATCTGTGCAAATTTAGATTTTTTTGTTTTCTACAGCTTATCAAACCTTTCCAGGTTATTTAAAACCAGGAAATATTTTTAGATTGTAAGAATTTCTATTTTTGACATAATGGTTTAGTAATACAAGTGTTACTAATTAATAATTAACTCATAGCCGGGAGAGGACAAGAGATGGATTCATACCTTTCCCAAATTTATTTGCACATAGGTGAATATAACGAACCCAACAATTAATTGGAACCCGGCTCTCCGATTAACAATTCTGAGCCAGTATCCATTATACCAACTGTGCATCCAAGCTTATAGCCGCTGGTATTCCTAAGTGGTTACCCATCTAGATACTGACCAGGCACAATATTGCTTAACTTTGGTGATTGTACGAGGAACTGGTGTTTTCAGCATGATGTGGCAGTAAGCAAATGTTGGATCAAAGGTTTAATAGACTTGAGCATCATAATTTTAGCCTGGTCCTCAGAAGCTTTTAGAAAAGGCATAGTTCATTGCAGTCTTTCCTCAGCTTTTTGAATCTATACATTAATAAAAACAAAAAAAAAAATATCCAAATTTAATCTCCTGGAAATTTAAAAGGTAGGAGGTTTAAAAAGAAAAAAAAAAAATTGTGAATAGGTCACCATTTTGCATGAGACTCAACCAAAGCCCTAATGCGTACTTGAGAGAACAGCATTGCAAGTGAAATTAGGAATCACTAATGGCCAGTAATGACATCCCAAATTTCCAGGAACCAGTTCTATAAAGGCAGATAATCTTTAGGAATCTATACTTTTTATTTTCATTTCAATCTGAGAATGGAAACAAACCACTTTGTAGTATTAAAAAGAATTAAAGCATTTTGATAATAGAAAACATTTATTTATTAAGATATTTTTTAGATTGAAATTCTGTTCTCATCATATTTCTGTTCAGAAGTATGATGCTTTTTGACTCTAGTGTCATCAATAGTGTTATGGTTTCTTAGCCACATTCAAACTGAATCGATGCAGTCCCAATGGAAGACCTATCAAATTTTTGACAAGATTTGCCATATTTCTAACTTCAAGATGATTTCTTTTATCAGAATAAATTATGTTCATCACAGAAAACCCTCTTTCAGCTTCTGCAGAACTTACAGCAATGGCATTGATTATATTTTTTAGCTATTAATATATAAGATTATTTTTAGATAATCCAATAACCAGTTCACTAAGGTTTTATAATTTTAAGAATTAGTTTTTGCAAACCAGTAGGATGCCACCACTGCTTACAAAGCATAGCAGTTTGCTTAACTAAAATAATATGTATATTTTTACTTGGAGCTTATTAAGTAAAGCGATCTGCCAAATCATTAAACTATTTAAAAAGAAAAAAAGTTTACTCTATCTTTTAACTTTAAATCACTGAATAAAAAAAATAAAAAAAAATAAAAAATTCTACTCATATTTTTGGTGCTCATGTTAGATCAATTACAATTGAAAAGTGAATTCAATCCTCACTGGGTGCCCCAAAATTTTCGGCCTTGTGCCACATCTGGGCTATGCTTAGAAAATCACCATATTTTTGGTGTTGTACAGTGCTTGGTTCTAAAAAGCAAATTAATAGGACAGAACTAATGGCTGATATCAGTGACTTGGATTTAGTGAACATGCACAGTAGATCCACTGGAACATGAATGGAGCTTAGATGATTTTATTTTTGCAAAAACAGAACCAAGAGAAATAAACACTGATACTTTTCTGCCACTTGATGAAGATTGGAGATTACCCATCAAAAATCAGATCATAAATTTATTTCACAATTGGATGAGTATAGAGTCTAAATAAATATCCTTCCACAATGATACTTTTAAAATACACACACATTTACAGGCTTTAGTTGACATTTACTGGTCAAAATTGGTATCACTCCACTTGATATTTCCAACACTTCACTGAGGATACAGAGGTTAGTGGCTGACTTTTCAAGATCATAGAGCTCAATTATTTTTTTTTATAAATTGGGACCACATAACTTAGAATGAAGAATCCAAGCACTAGAAGAACCCTCCCAAGCATCTCCTATGTTGATAACGTCACAAATGATGCAGTGTGAGACACCATCAAACAAATCACATAACAACCATCAAAAAGAGAAAGTTGAAATGGTGTGGCCACAATCTTTCCGCTGCCATCATACACGGTACCACCTTAGTGGCAAAAGAGGAGGAGGCAGGCAGAGGGAAAAAAATGGGCTAATAATGTCACTCATCACAGAGACTCAGTTGGTCAGATGCTCAACAACCCTACTACCATACTTGGTCATTGATAATAATGATAATGATGAACATAGAAAATCTCAAAATCTGCCATAAACAAAGAATAGGAAATATATTATCTTTTGAGATTAGCAAAAAAAAAATAAATAAATTAATTCAGTTTTTTTAAAGCCATATAAACAAAGTTGGATGGCCCAATTCCTACAAAAAAAGATTAAACGTATATTATCTTAAAAATAATCATGGCAAAGAAAGTTTTTTAGCTGCCATTATAAAAATGTTTTTCATTTGATTTTTGATATTTGCTTTTCATGACCTTGAAAAGTCCATGGATCCTGTCAAAAATTTCAGAAAAGAATTTTTTTTTTTATTAGGAGTAAAAACCAAGAAATAACAAAAAAAAAAAAAAAAAAAAAAAAAAAAAAAGAAACACTTGTTCTTTGATTTTTATCAAAAGAGGGACACAGAGGCCAATTCTTGGCCAATGGCTGCACAGATCTAACCCAATTTTCCTTATTCTCCCCACTTTGCAAAACAATTTTAATTACACAGCAGTTGACAAATCAAATTGTCTCTTTTATTACTATTAAATCATTCAATTAGATTGAATGTCTGTTCCTTTAATACATTTTTTTATAATACATCTTTAATGAAAAATTAAAATGTTAGTATATGGAAAGGCAGATTTCATCAGTTTTGGGATGTTTTTCACCAGGAACCTGAAAACAGAGTTGTGACAAGAAAACAAATTTGCATTATCACCCACTAAAATTCTGTATTAGTCGTAACATTTTAACAGAGATGCCAGAACTGGCACATCATCCACACCCCTCGCCACACCTCATTTACAAACAAAATTTGATCCCAATCTCTAAATTCATATATTCATGTAATGCGGAACCTCAGAAGGGTCCCGAGGAGTCAAGTCATCATCACCATGCTCCTCAGTTTGTATTTCAACCATCTGTTGTAGCGGTTGATGATCGAGGTCATCTTCAGGAAGAAGATGAGGTTCATGCACAACAATCAAGGTTTCCTGGTGAGGGTGGTGGTGATGTATTTCTTGATGATGCTGCAGTTCCTCCTGCTGCTGCTGTTCTTGTTGCAGCTGTTGCTGCAGTTCCTGCTGTTCTTGTTGCAGCTGCTGCAGTTCCTGCTGTTCTTGTTGCAGCTGCTGCAGTTCCTGTTGCTGCTGTCGCTCTTGTTCCAGTTCCTGTTGTTCTTGTTGCAGTTGAAGTTCCTGCTGTTGTTGCTCTTGTTGCAAAAGTTCCTGCTGGTGTTGTTCTTGTTGCAACTGCTGTTGAATTTCCTGCTGCTGCTGCTCCTGCTGCAGTTGCTGTTGTAATTCCTGCTGCTGCTGCTCTTGTTGCAGCTGAAGTTCCTGCTGCTGCTGTTCTTGTAGTTGCTGCTCGTCATGTGACAGTGGCTGCAGCGAGAGATGATTTGGTAATGCATTTTGTGGAATGCAACTCAGTTTACCATTACCCTTGTTATCTCGCTGGTGCCGAACCAGGTGGTCCTTCCGGGTGAATGCAAACCCACACAGCTCACATTTGAATGGCCGCTCGCCAGTGTGCGTCCGCTTGTGAACTGTCATGTGGTATTTCTGCACAAATGCCTTGCTACAGATATCACACACAAATGGCTTCTCTTGTGTATGTACTCGCTTGTGGCGCTCCAAGTGATTGACGCTTGAAAAAGCCTTACCACATGTCTCACAAACATGAGGCATCAAAGCAGCATGTATCATCTCGTGCATACCAGCATCTGACTTCTCTGTGAAGGCCTTCAGACACTCTTTGCAGTTCAGGGGATTCTCAGGATGTGAGCGCATGTGCCGAGTGAGATCACCATTTCGAGAGAAGGAACGATTACAGAGGCTACAGATATATGGCCGATCACTGTGAAGTTGCTGTTGTTGCTGCTGGATTAATGGCTGGGTCTGCAACTGTTGGGTGGGTGCCGGCTGATTGATAATACTACCAGCACCATTGCTCTGTGGCAAAAATATCTTTGTATCTTCATGTTGCTGTAGCAATCCTTTATGCTTTTTCATATGTTTTGTAAGCTCACTATTGATGGAGAAAACAGAACCACAGAGGTTACATTTAAATGGTTTTTCATGTGCAATAGTCACTGAGGCTGGAGTCGCCGGAGGCAAAGGCAGGGTCACAGTCATTGACTCTGCAGGCTGAGAAATGCTTTCTTCATGGTTTTTCATGTGGCGCGTCAAGTCACAATTTCTAGAAAATGCCCGACCACACAAATTACATTTAAAGGGCTTTTCTCGTTGATAGAGTACTGCAGGTTCATACAAAGTGACAGAGTTTTCGTGTGTTTTCATGTGCCTGGTCAGGTTGACGTTTTGTGAAAACCCAAATCCACAGATGCTACACTTGAATGGTTTGATACCAGTGTGAATAGACTGATGGCGCTTGAGGTGGGTCTTCCGAGAAAAAGCTCGCCCGCAAGCTTCACAGACAAATGGTTTCACAGCCTGATGGGTTAGCTTGTGTCTCTCCAAGTTGTCGTAGCGAGAAAATCCTCTCCCACACGTGTCACATATATGTAAGCTTGTCTTAGGTAACTGAGAGACAGTCTCGGTCAATTCATATGGGGGTAGAGCAGTGGTGGTAGTTAGGGTTGTGTTGGCTGATGTTAATATATGCTCCATTATATGCTGAAAATCAAAAGAAATTTTTTTTATTTTTATATTTTTGTTCAATGTCACTAGGGGAAGTTTCAATGGTAAGATGAAGAGCAGACAATTTTTTTTTTCAGATCCTAGCTTAAAGTGAGTGAGAATTAACTCACCAGATATGAATGTTGTTTTTTTTTTTTCAAAATGAAAAGAATGGGTTACTTAGTTTTGAATAGCACCAACCTGGAAGGCCAAAATGCCAGACCTTTGCTGTGATTTGGTTAGGATTAAAAATTCACAGCTTCACTTATAAACAAAAAGAGGAAAGAAAGCTCTGATCCTGAATCCAAGAGCATTGATCAAGAGCTAAAAAGTAATGTTTCTTATAGTAATATAATTCGGATAGATGTAAGGCAAAGAAAATAATTAAGTCTCTTTTCTTATTTCTTTCATTCCTTGAAGAGGAAGGGAGGAAAAAACCTGAAAATTAGAAAACAAAAATGGGAAAATGTTTTTAAAATTAAAAACAAAAGAGTAAAATATTTCTTTGTCAAGTCTAACACTACATTCTATCATGTGAAAGACTATACTGCATTTATTATACATAATGACAAAGTTAGTTTTGTTTATATTTTATTTTATGATTTTCTTGTTTTCATACAAGGTTGGGTTTCAGTGCGTGTAAAAATTGACCATGCATCTATGTTTGAACACATTCAAAGCATCATAGGTTATTTTCAAGAACAGAATATGCTACGGTTATGAAAGTCAAGAGATACTGATTTTCTCAATATTTTCCTCTGATTATAGTGCTTGGTGTAAACAGGATTTAAGATGTTCCAAATGATAAGATGGAATTAAGCAAAATATTATGAATTTTTTTCTTGAATTTCAAAACCATAATGTTCTTGAAAATGAGTAATAAAGGTCGAAAGCATTCAAGCATATGCAGAAACAATGTTTTTTAACACATGCACAAGAAGCATAGGTTGAAAAAACCCTACTTCATCTGTGTTTTTTAAATAAAGACTGTCCAAGTAATTTCATGTATAGTATACATTTGAAGGAGTGTTGAAAAAGTTCTTGACTAAACTAAGAAACTATTAAGGGAAAAAAAAACCCAAAAAAAACATACATGAACATATTTTAGAGAATGGATAGGTCCAGAAACTTTTCAGCACCCACTATATAATTATGTGTGTTTGTAGGATATATAATAGCATCAAAAACAAAAGTGAAAAGGATGAGACAAAGTAGAAAATTTTATTAAAGTCACATTTCACTGGAGAAGGTATGCTCTCTTGAGATCTCTGAAGATAACTGGGTATCATAAATCAAATTAATTACTCCAGCTTATCAAAGTCTAGACATGGAAAGTGTCTGTTTATATCTGTATTAGAGCGATTTGGTATTGTAGGAATTTAAATCAGGAATTTTTCTTTTTATGATACCCACTTATCTTCAGAGATCCCAAGTCATTTTCTTCACACACAGTTTTGACTTTCTTTCATTTTAAACCAAGGAAGCCAAAGAGAGCATACACTTCTCTGGCAAAACACGTCTTTAATAAAATTTTTCACTTTGTCTCATCATCTTCACATATATAATTATCAATTCATCATATCACTACATGAATTTCATTATCTCTGAAAGTATTGATTATCAGTTGACTGCATAGCACCAGTTAAAATGCATGCACACAGACTATATACAATTTTTCTCTCTCTCTATATATATATGCTTTGTTAAACAAGTCTGACAAGGTATTTTTATTTTTTTTTTGTATGCAAACAAGCATTTTCTTTTGTAGACTTAATGAGTGTAGAAATTGTCTAAATGTTTGTTGATTCCAACAACTTTCAGCTAATATGGTTTTGTTGATGCCATTTGTTATAAAAAAATTTTTTTTTTTCATGAATATTGCAGTGTTGGCTTTCATGTTAACTGCCAGGTCAAGTAATTTAAGAGTTGTGTGTATACAACACACGCACATTTTTTTAATCTTTTCACCCCAAACAGAAGGTTTTTTTACCTGCAGATTTCTTATTTTGCCAGCAAATTTTGCCTGTTGCATCTGAAGTCTGTTGATGGAGGGATCTGTAGCACAGTTAAATTCAACCAGTCGAGGCAATAAGGAGAACAGCTCATCAGAACAACTGTCATGAAAATATTTGTAGAAAAGATAGAGAGAAGCCATGTCATGTCAGTGGGGAAGTGATTGAAGTTGAGCTACCAGGTCAGGATCATTTACATTGCATACTCTTCTTTGAATTTTGTCAAGAATATGGAGACATATAGTAGAAGCACCAGACAATGCACAGATGGATGCTATATTTATAAATGGGCATGATGGATTCCGACGGGAAACATTTTCTGGCACAACATAGTGAACCGACTATCCTTGCAATAGATGAAGCAATTGATTCGATACAGTCACTCCACTTCATGTCAGTGGAAAACACGAGACCAAGAAGACGCAAAGTGCTGCTCTCCTAGATTTTAGCTTCACTCATGCTGATAGCAGGCAGAAAAGCTTCTCTGTAGTGATTAAATGAAAACAGCTTTTTGGAGTTGTTAAAATTTACTATATATATATATATATATATATATATATATATATATATGTGTGTGTGTGTGTGTGTGTGTGTGTAGGACATGCAAGATATGAATAGCAACTTTGAAGTGATTTTATTAATATTTGTGGATATTTCCTTTGTATATTTCCGATGTTGCTGTTTATATCTTGTATATTTAACACACAAGATATTTACTATATATGAAAGAGAGAGAGACGTATACAAGATATACGAGATATAAACAGCAACACTGAAAATATATGAAGTAAAAAAAAAAAAAAACACTGGAGAATACCAACCAGGACATAACAATAAAAAAACAAAAAAAAAACAAAAAAAACAACCATATCAATTATGAAAATATTTGGGAATTCATAATATGACAAACTTTTCAGAAAATCTTAAACATCTACAATAGCAATTATGCGTCATTTATTATAGTACTATAAGTAAGAACCTATGGATAATAGATTAGCAAAGAAGTACTCAGAATCAACAAACATTTGAACACATACTTTATAACCACATTAAGTCGACAAAAGAAAACTTATTGGCATACACATACAAGAATAAGAACTTTTAAAAAGTACTTTGCCAGTCTTGTTTAACAAATTATGTATTAAAGAGACATTGCTGCCAATATATATCTCGGTTGTATAGGTTGGTGCAAAAATAATGTCGTTTTCTCACATAGTAAAATATGTGAGAAAACGACATTATTTTTGCACCAACCTAATATATACACACACGTCTTAGATAGAAACAAAAAATTTTCAATTCAAATATTAAGTTCATTGAATGTAGTACAGAAGTGAAAGACGTCTTTTTCTGGTCTTTTCTTAAATTTTGGTAAATCATCTATTTTTTACAATATTTCTTTTGTTCATATTCTCAGACACTGATATAATCAAACAAAAATATTAAAAAAAAAAAAACTTTAAAAATCAACTGTCAGTTATTAATATTTTTGCAAACTAAAGAAAGAATAAAAAAGATGATTCTTAAAATTAAAAGCTAAATAGAAAATGCAGTTTTCTTGTAGAAATTTGAAGTTATTGAAAATAAAAAAAATGTTTGTTTATTTTACAACTCATTTGCAAAATATTAATTTATCTGATGTCAGATCATGCTTGAGCATTATTAGTCTACAACTACAGGAATTAAATACCATTTTTCTTTCTTTACTATGTAACTTACAACTTTAAAAAAAATTAAAATTACTTCACTGCCTGCTATAGACAAGATAAAACAGTTATCATTTTTTAAAATTTTATCTGTTAATTACACAATATTATCTAGCAATCTGTAGAAGAAAATGTTTTCAAAATATCTCGTATTTTTGTAAGGGAATAAATATCTTTTGCAAAAGCAAAGTAATCAAAGGTTTAAAAAAAAAAAAAAAAAAAAAGAAAAGTAAAGCATTTTTGTAGAAATTTTTAAAATATTGAGAATAATAAACCCTTTCATTTTATTTTTACACACTATTTATATTCGGACCATTGTCCTCGTCTTTGTTGTTTTCATCACAATGTTTTGGCCGTGTGCCCTCCGGCCTTCCTCAGGTGTATATCGATCTAGTTCTTTAACTTTAACCTACAGGGAATTTCGAACTGAACCCTTTCTACGGGAGTAGACTGTTCTGATTCTACTGTCTAGGGATATCTAGTTCTTATTTTATAACGGCCTAGTGAATAAAAGCATTAGTTTGTGAATTTGGGGACATAGTGGTTGTGAGTTCAATCCCTGGGTGGGGCAGTGTGTACTTGCATTCAGTGGAAATAGGTGAGCAATAACTGAACAGTGCTAAATAAAATAAGAACGAGAGACGATACCTCTAGACAAGAGCAGTGGACTTACCCCCATAAAGGGTTCAGTTCGGAATTCTCTGTTACCCAGATTGATACATCTGAGGAAGGCTGAAGGCGCAATGGTTGAAATGTTGTGATAAGAAACAAACTTTTACTGAAGTATTCTATAGTGTTAAAAATAAAAAAAATAAAATAAAAAAAAAACACAAATTCCATAGATAGATGAACTGTTGCCAAAAGTAAATAAAGTAAAGTTTCTGGTTTTAAATATTAAGTTTAGCAAAGCAAGCAAAATGAATTAATAAAAAAATAAATAACCCAGCTGTTTCAAGTTTAATTTTACATTGGATGGTTTCAAACTTTCAAACTAAAGGATTTTCAAATATTAAAGATGTGTCGATTATTGATTTTAAAAAGTTAGATTCAGTCAACTTAGAAAACAAAAATAAGCAATATAAATCCATAATAATCACAATCAATATATTTTAAATTTTAGTTTTTACTTTACTTTCTGGTTGGTTCTGAGGAAAATAGTGTGCTTTTACTAAAATTAAAAAAAAAAAAAAAAAAAAAAAAAATTGCCAAAACAATGAAAAACTAAATCTTTTATTTTTTAAAGCAAACATTTTCATTTTTCTAATTTTTTCCATCTTATGTTCAACCAAGCTAGATTTTTTAAAAGTTCATTGTTAACTATTCTAAGGAAATTTTTTACACACACAAATAATTTGTCACAAATTATTTATGTGCATATAGTATACACACGCATAGAAATAGGAATGGGTGCTGAAAAGTTCTCCGCTTAATTAAGAATGGAAAAAAAAAAAAAACAAAAAAAAACACCTATTCGCTTAGTCAAATAAATTTTGGAAAGTGGGTCGGGACAAGAACTTTTCAGCATCACCTCAAAATTATTAAATTATACAGCTACCTGACTTCACGATGGTAAATCAAGGATTGGTCTTTTTACTTTTATGGGAAACTAAATAAAAACTTGAAAATAATGATGAAAAAGTAAAACTAAAAGAAAAGTGTAACTGAATTCGGTTGAATGATTATCGATCACGTGATTTAGCAAAGGCCAAGCGATTTTTAACCTAAAACAAGTAAGTTAGAGAACCAGGAACATAAATAAATATTACTATCTGTTTTTGTTTGTACAAGAATGGGCTTGAACAATTTATATATAATTTTCTCTTTTTTTTAAGTTGGCAACCGACAATTCTTGTAATTTTCCGAGATGAAGATGTTTATATTTTATTTTTTTAATCTATAAAAGAAAAAATGTTTTCTTTTAGTTTTAATAATCAAACAAAAAATTAAAATAATTATTTTAAATTAAAAAGTCTGTTCTTCTGTCTGCTACTGACACCAGAATATATGAGTGTCTGAACATTTGAACAAGTAACTTTTTTTTTACTGACTTGTCTAAAGTCAGCAATTATTGATCATAAAAGATAAATTTACTTATGGAAAAATATATTTTACGCCATTATGAGTCACTCTAACTGAACGAACATTTAAAACAGTTAAAAAGTCAAAGGTAGATAAATATTTTATACTGCTAAGATTTAATAACCTAGAAAGTACACCTTAACAAAATTTGTTTTTATCACAAAAACAAGTGTCCACTCCAAGTTTACTACACGACAATCACAATATTTGTTCTACTACAGTTCAATCTACTTTTTATGATTTTCTTCCTTAACGCTGAAGGTATTTTTTTTTTTTTTACAATCTTTAATATTAACTTATTACAAACATTAGTATATGATTACATTTCATAACCAATTAAAAAGATTATCTCCAAGGAACTAGAAAATATCTAAGTTATTTTAAGGGCCATCATCAAAAAATCAGCTGATTTCATAAAATACACCAACAATGTCCTTTTTGTTAAACTAAAAAACAAACCAGCTTCAATAATTTACCCCAAACAAAGCTTATTATAACTATCAACAACAGTTAAAAGAAGTCAGCAATTAATTATTAAATGATATGTACTAAATAATTCGTAGAGAGAAAGAAAGAAATGTTTTTACGATAGAAAATATACATACGACACAAAAAAGCTTGAAGCTAGTTGTAATTGCATGTTGAAGGGAAACAAATAGTTTTATCCAATAAAGATGTCAGGGCAGCCAAGATATTATTAGCTAAGACATTGTAGATGAACATCCCAGCTGTAAAATTGTCTGTCAGTTTTTCGCTTTGTTTTCTCGATTCTCATTCCTTTTGTTGTTATGAATTCGCACGCATAAAACATTGACCATTGGCATCTAGCTGCCATTTTTTCATAACAATCCTGCACTGAATATCGACAAGTTCCTTGAGAAAAAAAAGTCGTTTTTTTTTTTAATTTATGAATAGAAAGAAAAGCGAAAAATATTTATTTAAAATACTAATGATATTTTTAAATTTCCAAAGTTAGACTTTTATTTTTAGTTTTGCAGATTTTTAAAAAATTTATTAATCAGTTATGAAAAATAAAACCTTTCCGCAGCTAATGGCATAAATTCAAAGCTTAGCGAGAAAAATATAGTTTCATTTTTATATTTAATGACAAGTATATTTCATTTATATTTAAAATTGTGTTCTGAAAAATATACATCAATAAAATAGATTTTCAATTTTATGGTCGTATAATTAATATTAACATGTTTTTATTATTTATTTATCTATTTTTATTATTGATATTCATCTCCATGATTGCTTTTATAATTGTGAATTAATTCTCAGCCTTGCCTTGGAGCAATGTTTAGCAAGCTAGCATAAACAATAAATATTGACTTAAAGCCTCACCAAGGACCCAAATAATTGTAGCCTTGTGCCAGACTAAGTTTAGTTAATGCCTAGACATCATTTACAAAAATATAAATTATGTGCTATAAATTCAGATTATTATATCCAAAAGTTTTTTTAACATATTCATTTTTTTTAACTTAGGTTCACCCAATGCAAGGCTCAAGGGCTATTCAAGTATTATGTTGTTGTAAGAGAAGGAGGAGGAAGTAAGGAATGGATATTATGAAGATATGTAGGATAGATATTGGTTAAACCTAGACTTGAAGAGGTTAAGATTGTAGAGGTTAGGGAAGCATCCTCTCAGGAGTTTGTTCCACAAAGTAACAGTTCTGAAGAAGAAGCTGCCTGAGTGGAATTTTTTCTTTACTAACAGAACACAAATGGAATAAGGACAATTTGATACCCTGTATGTGGTATGGTGGATCCTAGCTGTGAAGGTCTGAACTGGTGGAATTAAGGTTGGTTGGTTGGCTGATTTTGTTTATTGGCATATTGTTATATACTGTACCTATGAACACTAATGGATATGTCCCAATCCTCATAAATATGTTGGACACTATTGTAAGTGGGCGTCAAGTAATGGAGTAATGGATAGCAGCTCAGATTCAGGAATCGGAGAGATGAGTTCAAATTCCAGTTGAATCCATTACATTCACTTATGTGCTAATACCCTTGGGAAAGGTATGAATCCTCTTCTTCTCCCCCTAGCTATGGGTAAATAGCAGGACAGACCGGGTTCTATAGCTTTGGATGGCAACTGGTCTACTGCAGAAAGAAATAGCAACCTACTGCCTCGTCAGTCATCAAAAGATACATGATTGCCTAAGTGTGTATCACACATGACATATAACTGACTGATATAGAATAATGGCAACACTTCCTTCAGAACAATGGACAGATCTAGAAATGCTAGACATTGTTCCAGCCAGAATATATGGCTCCAAGCAACAAAGATGAGGAGAGTAGCTAGAGTATATAGAATATTGACAATGCTTCATTGGACAGCCCCAGAAATGCTAGACATTGTTCCAGCCAGAATCTATGGCTCAAAACAACAAAGATGAGAAGACTGTATAGTATATGGAATAAGGAGAATGTTTTATCTAGGACTTCTCAACATAATAAAATGCTATTGAAAATACAAATATCGATATTTTTAAGAATAACTATAAGATTAGAATTCAGCAAATTTCTTTCATCTGGTGGAAGATAGAAAGTCTTAGCAAGTACTCCTCCTCCTCCTCCTCCTCCTCCACAAAATCTCATCTCCCTGCACTTTTTGTGTTGTCAACTGTTAATCTTCTTTTCACATCTTTGGAGATAATATGATACTAATGTTCAAACAAATAAAATTTCCTGCCCCCTAAAAAAAGACAATAAAACTTTGTATAATGTTTAGAAATCTAAATAAAAAGTTGTGAATTTACAACTTAAGTTTTTTATTTCTGTAATTTTTAATGGTAGGCTTCAATCCTCATCTTTATTGCTATGATCATGCTGTATTGGTCACTGTATTCTTTGAATGCGTCCTGCTGTATGTTATACAAAGTCACAATATTTTTTTTTTTAATTAACCCTATCCTGGGCAGGTTATTCTGGAGTTATAAAAGGCAGGTGGGGTGCTTTTTTTGTCTGCATGCTCCAAATAATTCTTATTCTTTTTCCTTTTATCTTTTATTTCAAATTTTTATCATCATCTTTGTTACTGCGATCATGCTATTTTGGTTTGGCTTGTTTTACAGCATGTCAACACCTCAATGGGTTATTTAATGCCAACAATTTTTATTACTGATAATATTTTTTTCCCAAAAAGTACTGCTGATAAAAATTTTTTTCCTTCAAAAATCTGTTTCTGGTAATATTTTTTTCAAAAAAATGTATAGCTGGTAATAATATTTTCCTTTAAAAAATTATTGCTAGTAATGATTTTTTTTACAAAGTATTTCTTATTTATTTATTATTTTTACACTTTCATAGTGTTTTGACCCCAGTTTGGGGGTTAACTATTTACCCATAGCTGGGACCCTAACATGTGCTACCACTCTGGGTGAGGGTGGACCTGTGAACACCAGCAATTAAGAGGTGGTTCCATGCTCTACAAAACCTCCTGATCAGAGGAATTCCTGTAGTAATTTATTGTCTTATGTGGGATGCAGATGTAGTTTATCATCTTACCTTGGACAGTGCTATTTTGGTCACTGTATTGGAACTAGTGGCATCGTTAAACATGATAGCTTGAAATGTAGATAAGCTTAATGCTTCAAATGCAATGCAAAGAATTCATGCTGAATGTATTTTGAAATATTTGTGTAATGAAGTCTGGTATTGGAAAGCTAAAGTAAGACTATATGTAATTTTGTAAAATTACAAAAATCCTGACACCAGCAAAAATATGCTGATGTCATCAATTATGAAGCAAAGGCATATTTACTATACTTACAATTACATTTAGAATAACTCAACAAATATTTTTCCAACAGACTATTTTTAGAAATGTATCTGGAGTTTCAAATTAATACCTCAACCATAAAAAGAGCAGTATCAAATGAAGATTGTGCAAATACCACCCCAAACATAGAATAGGGTCAGGAATTAATCAAAATATACCAGCCAATATTCAGAAAAAAATTTGGATAATATAGGCATGTAAATATATCAGGTTTGGTAATACCTGAGCATTTGCTCAGTTCTATAACCAAGACATGTTCTTAATACTGAAGAAGGCTCATTCAGATTGCCATCTAACACTATATATATTAATTCATTCCAGCCCTCCCTCTGTAAGCAGAAGGATTAGCTTTTAGGTCTTAATGTCATTACACCTTTGATGGTTATATATTTAATATATATATACAGTAGCGTCCAAAACTAAGGGACAAAATTTTAAAACCTAATATTTGTTAGAAATAACAACTGTGAAAAGCTGAAATTTTGACAACTGGTAGTCGTTATCATCCATAATAACATACTAAAATTTGAATCATTTGCAAAGGATAGAAAAAGAATTATAACAATTATTTATTTATTTTCAAATTTGGAATGTCCAAAAGTAAGGGACAAAATTGAGAAAAACAATGTAAACAGCAAAAAAACAATAAAAATACATGTACAATCAATATTTAGTAAATGAGCCCTTGCTCTCAATGACAGCTGCACATCTTCGACTACAAGAACGAATCAGTTCTTGACAATCCTCGATACTAATTTTAGACCATTCATCTTGAAGCGTCACCCACAAATCCTCCGTGTTAGTGGGATTTCTTTCCATAACTTTCACTCCTAAGGTCTTCCAAAGATTTTCTATTGGATTTAAGTCAGGACTTTGTGGTGGCCAATCTATAATTTCCAAATCTTGCTCGCTAAGGTAACTCATTACTACCTTTGCCTTGTGACATGGGGCATTATCTTGCATAAAAGTAGCCCTATCAAAACCTGAATTCTGTATGATTGGCACAACATGATCTTGAACAATGTTTTTATAGATCTGCGCGTTTACACAAGTTTGTAACTGTGTGACGGGTTCACACCTGGCCCAGGGTCGAATCCTTTGGTTACGGCGCCAACTGTGACGTCGCTCCTCCTGGTCGCTCCTCCTGGTTCCAAGCGTGCCGCTCCAACCTCTTGGTTAGATGATCACCAGCCTCGCCTTTCCCAACCCGCTTCCAATACCTGGTTGCTAAAGCAACTGTACTGATCTCCGGTCTGTCTACCCACGCTGTGTTTAGATCTTAGACAGACGGAACCAGCAGGGATTGGGCCGTATGCAAGTTGAGTCCGACGGGGGTGGCAAAACACAAGTAAAAGAAAAAAAACTCACGAGACAAAAAAATTACTGATAAAAAAAGGGTGACAACCTTTTATATCTAATGTCCGTTACATAAAGAAAAATTGTTCTCATTCCCGACCCGCTCTGTGGACTATGGCACCAAGCTTCTATCATACAACTTAACGATTTTGAATTCTCTGCTCTCCAGAATTGTGTATGTCGGAGTGTGGTTTAGTTCGACACTGGGGCTAATTTCTATCAATCATTCGCAGTTGATTCTTCTCTTCGACTTGAGTTGTATTTCTTCACTTCGGTCTGGTTGGGTCGAATTCTGTTCTCGGCTGGGCTTGATTTTAACTTCTTCTTCTTCTTCCGTCCAGTAACTCTTTGGCCTTGTCTTCGACTTGGCTGCAACTTCTCCGCGGCTTTCGAGTAATCTTCTTCTTCGTCGACTTAGATAGAACTTCTCTTGTCTTTGACTTGGGCCGGAAGGATTTCTTGTTTTCGACTTGGGCTGGAAGGATTTCTTGTTTTCAACTTGGGCTGGAAGGATTTCTTGTTTTCGACTTGGGCTGGAAGAATTTCTTGTTTTCGACTTGGGCTGGAAGGATTTCTTGTTTTCGACTTGGGCTGGAAGGACCCCCCGCCGCAACCCAGCCGCAATCCTCCGTCGACCGAGGTGATCTCTTCTCGCTGCCGTCCGGGGCTGAACTCATTTTTTTGTCGATTGGGGTCCTGCTTTTATTGACGCCGCAGCAAACCGGGGTGGGTCTGTCGGCATCAGGGCTCTCTCGATAATCCCAAAAGTCGCATTAGTTCTGATTTCCCATTATCGCTATTATTTTCACCCCTACTTCCTCACAGTGCCTCTGGGGGGAAGACGCATACCCATCTCTCCTGGTCTCTCGTATGTCAGGTGACCGTTTTCGACCAATGGTTCTTGATCGAGCATTCTCCCTCCTCTTTCCGCATATCACGTGACCGCTTTCGGCTAATGAGACTGTGGTGGGACGCCTCCCGTCTCCAATCGGGCGTGGCTTACATCGTTCTTGTTCTAAAAAAAACAAAATCTAATTTGGCCTTTTTCACACGTACGAAAAATGATAATCTTGGCTTTCTCTCACCTGGGTTCTGTCAAAACAGCCTGCCGCTAATTAGATGTGACTTCAGGAAAGAATATTGGCGCTATCTGTGAGCCGAGACAATCGTTTTCTTTCCTTCTTTGTTTTTGGTCAGACCTGATAGTCAAAAATCTTAATTATCTGAATTGAAAATGTCTCCACTTCATCATCGTGGGGTTCCAATTTTTAACAGGTCAGAATCTGTATACAGTTCCACCGGTCACCACCTTAACACAAAAAAACACCTTTCCTCCGATTAAAATATCGTTTTCATTGTTCAAAAAAATCTTTATTGTTTCAGCCAACCTTAACAAAACTTCCATCCTACGCGGACACGGAATTAGTTCAAGTGCTTGACCTGATAATTTTGACACTTGTTAGGTGCTGGTCGTACGTGTGTGTTTTCGCTTACGACCTGGTCTCGTATTATGTTTCTGTCTTTCCTCTTCTTTTTGTTTTATTTCATTATCTCCAAACTCTATTTCTTCAACCAAATATAACAATTTCTATTTCCCTGGATTTCGGTCAGGTAATTTGACCTGATATATTTTGACACCTGTCTTGTCTTAGTTTTACTTATGACCGGGTTTTGTTTTATCTATTCCTCTTTCTCTTTCTTTTTATTATTTTTTTTTTTTTTCTTCTTCTCTTTGGATCGCCTAAATACAGTTAGAGAATTATTCTCAAAACTCAATTATTCTTCGTTTCTAAATAACTAACAACTGGTTAATAAACCGAATAAAAATTAAATCATATTTCTATGAATATCTCTTTTTAGTCTTTCTAAAAATGCAGGGTGCCACAACTGGACAAGAGGCGTTGTACCTTGGCTAGAAAACATTCCAAATACCATGACGCTTCCGCCCCCAAACTTGACAGTTTTCTTAGTACACTTTGCACTTAATCTTTCACCAATACGTCTCTTTACATTGTTTTTTCCATCATTTCCAAATAAATTAAACTTGCTTTCATCACTGAAAGATACTTTTGCCCAATTTTCATATGTCCAAATTACATACCTGTTTGCAAACTCTAATCTCTTCTTCTTATTCTTCGAACTAACAAGTGGTTTCTTCCCTGGGGTTCCATTAAACAGCCCTATTTCTTGCAGTCGTCTACAAACAGTCTGTCTTGACACATTAACACATGAGGTACTATTCATAACCCTTTTAATTTCTGTGCAAGACTTAAAATGGTCCTTTAATGACATACACTGCATTATTCGATCTTCTCTTGCCGAAGTTTTGTGGGGTCTGCCGGTTTTAAAAGCACTAACTATTTTGCCAGTATCATTGTAGGATTTAACAACCCTGCCTACAACACTCTTGGAATGTTTCACTTTCTCTGAAATCTCTCTAATGGTGTGCTTTTCCTTGTGTAGCTTCACAATAGCTTGTCTCACAGAGTAATCAAGTTTTTGGCGTTTCGCCATGGTGCCGGCTGATGCAACGTTTACAAATGACTAAGTAAGACTTATTCTTTAGAGGAAATCAAAAAATTTGAATATAGCATACTGTTTACATTGTTTTTCTCAATTTTGTCCCTTACTTTTGGACGATCCTATTTTGAAAATAAATAAATAATTGTTATAATTCTATTTCTATCCTATGCAAATGATTCAAATTTTAGTATGTTATTATGGATGATAACGACTACCAGTTGTCAAAATTTCAGCTTTTCACAGTTGTTATTTCTAACAAATATTAGGTTTTAAAATTTTGTCCCTTAGTTTTGGACGCTACTGTATATATATATATATATATATATATATATATATATATATATATATATATATATATATATATATATATATAACATTCTGGATTTGGTGTTTTCTATTTTATTTCCTATGCACATTTTTTTCATTTTTCTCGGTAGACCTTTGACAAGAGAGGAATGAAAGCTGGTTAAGCTTTTATCTTCTTCTTTCTTACCTTTTTTTTTGTTTTTTGACTTACTTCTTTATGCTATCTATAAACTTTTTTGTTAATCTTTCTTATTTGACTTTAACATTTAGTACCCTGCATCATTTATAAATATTACTTCCTCTTTTACTGTATATGGAATACCCTCAAAATATACTGTTTTATATATTAGTTCTATATGTTTGAAATTGCAGTAAGCCTGGATTTCAATTTCAGTCAAGATTGTTTTAGATGTTGCCATAGAAGGATATAACTACACAACCAAAAAATTCAAATTCAACTATGCACTGGCAGGACTAACATTTTGCTTGGTGTAAATAGTCACCTAGAGAGTTCTAAAGGTTTTAATATATCTATTTTCATTGCAATTATTAAATTTTGTTACCGCCACCCTTTAAAATATTTAAATATTTTGTTTTGATTCATTTCCACTATCTTTCCAATGTAAATAATCAGCAGATCTGATCAAATTATTATAATCTAAAACAAACCCCCACCCATTTATTTTAATGAAATATACCCCCATCTAGAGAAAAAGATGAGGAGGCATGCTAGGGTAATGGATAGCAGCTCAGATTGAGGAATTGGCGAACCAAGTTCAAATTCCAGTCAAATCCATTACATTCACTTATGTGCTAATATCCTTGGTATGAATCCTCTTCTTCCCCCCCCCACCAGCTCTATAGCCTTGGGTGGCAACTGGTCTAGGATAAGGACAACTCTGAATTCAAAACTGATCCTCCAGGTTGAGGGTTGAGCAGTAGGCTAACAACCTACTCACTTAAGAAAAAAAAACAAAAACTGACTTGTTACAGAAACCACAACAATATCTTGTGGCTCTATGTTCCCCAAGGAATTTAAAGGCATATATAATATATATATATATATATATATATATATATATATATATATATATATATGTGAAAGGTGTGTGTATATAAATATAAATATATATATATATATATATTGTCTGACAATTGCAAAAGCGTGAAACGCAGGGTCACAAACTCACATCTATCCAACCAAATATATATATATATATATATATATATATATATATATATATATATATATATATATATATATATATAAGAAAAAGGCACAAATGATTAACTAGATTTAAGAGACACCTGAGGAAGATTAAATGCATTGATCACAATATAATAATCATAATAGAACTTATCATCATGATATTATTCAAAGCTGGATTTACATATGATCTACAGCCCAGGGACCCCCAAGATTATACACTAGAGGTCGGCAACTCCTGACCCCCAAGCCACATCCGGTCCATGAAGGATTTTTGTCCGGACCACCAATTTAACACCTCAACATTAATTATCTAATTAATTTGTAGAGCAAGTAGCAGAAAAATATCAGTTGAAGTTAATGTGACGAATTTTTGAAATCAAAATTTCACTCCAAATTCAAAGAAACAAGAAATATATTTTTCCAAGCAGAAAATATAAAAGCCTATTGAAGAACATGAACATGATGGCATCATTATTTGGAAGTAAAGGATGTTCCAATAACTTGGGACGATTTTAAATGTGAATTAAGTTTAACTAAGCGTCTAATGAATTTTTTCTTTTTCTTTCAGATTTAACAACTTAAGTCTTTGGCAATTTCAACCATGGAAAGATTAACAATCAAACATGTTCGTTAAAGTTTCAAGAGTGCAATTGGAAAAATTGTTCGTAAATTCAAGCAAACTGGGTCAGTAGCAGATGTGAAAAATTTCATTGTGTGCTCGTTTACGCCGTTCAACTGAGAACATTGCTGCAGTGCACGAGAATGTGGCTGAAAATCCAGATACCTCTATTTGTCATCGCGCGCAGGAATTGAACCTCTCAACAACAATGTTACATCATTTCCAATTGCACTTGTAGTTAGTCAATTATGTTGACCAAAAAAACAGAGAAGTGTGCAAAATGCATTCCTGTTTGAAAGTCCATTTTCGTAATAGGCTTTGATAACTTTAACACGTTGTTTGATTGTTAATCTTTCCATGGTTGAAATTGCCAAAAACTTAAGTTGTTAAATCTGAAAGAAAAAATTCATTAGACGCTTAAACTTAATTCACATTTAAAATCAGTCCAAGTTATTTGAACACCCTTTACTTATGCTTGTAAATAACTTTTTGAGAAAATGAAACACACCAAGAGCAAGGTTGGGTAATGACCATGTAGTGATATGCAAATTAGTATAATTTGCATATGAGCAGGTAGCTCATATGATAAAGGGACACCAACTAGAACGAATGTCGAATGCTTCCTTAGCGGAGAGTGTTTTAGACCTTGTTTTTTGACCGTTTGCTTGAAATATTTGGAATTTTTGGACTAACGACAAATCTTTTTTTTTTCTTCTAACGATTTTTCCTTTCAGTGCTTAAAGAACTTTTTTTTTGACGATCTTCTGAGGATAATTCTGATAAGTTATTCTTTAAGTTTTATTTTTTTTGATTTTATTCTTCTATCTCTTTTTGTTTGTTTTATTTTTGGGGCTTCGGCCCTCATAATTTTTTTTATTTTTAGTCCGGTTTGACAAAGTCTTACCGGACGATTTCTTTTTTATTGTTTATTTTTTTCTAGTTGTTTTCTGTAAAAAAAAAAAAGACCAGAACAGTATTTGAAAAAAAAAAGAAAAAGAAAACTTTATTTTTTCCTATTTTATTAGCGACTTCGGTCGCCTTCTCTCGTCTTTTTTGCTTTAACTAGTTTGTTTTTTCTTTTGCTTTTTTATTTTCTTTAGCGGCTTCGGCCGCAAACCCCCTTTTTTTTTTTTCTGGTTGTAAACCAGACTTTTTCTTTTTCCTTTTGTACTTTGTTTTGAACTTTTAAAAAAAAGAGTTTCTGTTTTTGGTTTCTTGTTTCGGCTGCCTTTGGGCGCCATTTAGATGTTTAATTTTTGTTTGTCTTTTTTCCAGTTTATTTATCTTTCAAAAAGTTTATTGTCTTTGTTTCTTTTTATTTACTGGTACATCCAGGATTGTTTTTTATAATTTATTCCCCCCCACCACCAAACTCCTTTTCTGGCGATAATTTAAAAAAAAAACCCGCAAGTAGTAGTCTCCACGTATTCTCAATATGGCCGACGGTGCCAGTCGGGCCAATATTAAAAAGGACCTTTTTGGTTCGGCGGCTAAAGCCAACCCCCGTGACAATGCTGGCAAGAAGCGGGCGGATGGTAGCCCGAAATCTGACAGTGACTAGCTCCAAGAAAGGAGAAGCTAATGTCGAGGTGCCAAAGGAGGCACAAAGTAAGACAGCCGAGGAATTGCCCTCTTGCTGGAAGTCCCCACCAAGTTGTATTCTGAACATGGCGGATTTCCTGGATAAGGCGAAAGGTTACGGCCATCTTGTAAATAAAGATGGGTTCGTCGATGTTGTCCAGGAGCTCGATGTGTTCAAAAAGAGAATGGTGACCGTTTTTGTGGTGGACAAAAAAACAAAAAAGATTTGTCGCTCCACTAAAGACACAGTGATTAAATCACTTTTGTCCCTGGGGATAAAACCCCAAAGAGTAATTAAAGGTACAGGGTTCTTCATGTGGGACATACTGCTGCCCACACCAGAAGATTGTCTGGCCATGGCAAAGAAGGAGTTGATCACGAAAGATCTAATATTAAGAACGGAGTACGAAGGCCGAAGACGGACCCGGGTGGCCGTGTTCGAGGTTCCTCCTCAAATTTCCGGAGAGCTCTTGGCTGCATTTTTTATGCAGTACGGCCAAATTTTAGGGGCTCTCTCGGACAATTTGAACGGGGGATGGACTTTTGATATCATGTTGGATCAGGAGGCCTTCAAGTCCGTCCCCAACTGTTTGGTGTTTGGTGACCGGAAAATGCCGGTCATAGTGACCGGTAGGAGACCAACTTGCTGGAGGTGTGGAGAGACTGGTCACCTTTCCTCCTCCTGCCCAGGGAAGAAGGCCCCTGGAGTTCCGGTCACAGGCGACCAAAATACCCCCTTGGCCGACAAAGTAAAATCCGCGCCGCCTGTAGTGGGCCTAGCTGCGGGGCGGACCGTTGGGGAAAATCCCTCGGTTGGGTCCAGACCCACATTACCCCCGAAACCGACGCCTGCCACAAGTGTGGTTAAGGAGAAGGATGAGGGGGAATGGCGCCTCGTGGTTAGGGGCAAGGGGAAGACCCAAACAGCGGTTCCTCAGTCCCAACATGACCCCGGGGACATTGTCACCTACAGTCCCATTCCCTCTACCAGCTCTGAGGGCGACGCCTCGGCGTCTTATGCTGAAACAGCAACCGAGAACCAAAAGCTTAACGAGCCCGGCTGGCAGAAGATTTTGGACCTGAAAAAATTGCGAGAAAAGTTGGAGGCTAAGCGGGCTAAAAATAAAAAATCGCTGGGGGCACCGGGCCCCCTATCCTCTGCCCCGTCTTCCCCTCCATCAAAGTTCACAAAACCACCTCCGCCTAAATCTCTGACAAACTCTCCTGCAAAATCTCTTCGTTCCTCCAAACCTTCACCCGTAAAAACTCCTTCCGGTTTGACACCCTCTACAACACCGAAAGACACACCTATGCAAACACCCACACACTCTCCTCAAAAAAAAAAGAAACCGAAGTCCTGACACACAATCTGCTACTGACAAGAAAAAAAAGAAAATAAAACCACCATATCTCCCGGGGGAAGACGTCTGCCGCGTATCCCGGGAGCAGGCTGATAGGGTCTTCGGGCAGACAAAAAACCCGATGCCCTTAAAAGTTCTTTGGAACTTCCGGCACATCAAGGGCGTAGATGTGGAGGTGCCGGAAAATTTTAAGGCCCGAAATCAGCTAACCGTTATAAGAACTGGCCCGGGTACGCGGGAGATATGGGGCATGATAGAGGAGGCTAAGGCCTCCTTGAAAGTGGTGCCCCCAGCAGTAGTTCTCCTAGAAGAGAATTTAGATGAAACAAAAAAATGTAAAGGGAGGGTCCCTATTTTCGTTCACCCATCCCTTTATAGAGCTCTTAAATTAACATATCCCGCGGACATCGGTGGCTTGTCTCAGAGTGATATTCTCGATACTGAGATGATGTCAGGTTCGATGGGACAAGCTGTCGGTGTCCTCACCCCAGCCATGTTCTATCCTGAAGGACAACCCTAATCGGCTTCACGATGGCTCTCTGGTTAGCCAGTTTAAATGTCCGGGGCCTGAGGTCCGAGTCTCGCAGAGCGAGGCTCACTCGTGACCTTCAGCGCCTCGGGGTGAATGTATGTTGTATACAAGAGACCCGGTTTTCTTCTCATGATCGTGAGGACATACTGTCTAAGGGGTTCGCCCTTTATTCAGCCTGTTTTGATGGTCGTTCGAGGGGTGTCTCTTGGCTAGTGAGCAGGTCTTTGAAGGCTGCTTGTACCCTTGTCTTCGCGGATCCGGCGGGCAGACTTTGCGTGCTGGATGTTACCATAAAGGATAAGGTTCTACGTCTCATTGGGGTTTATGCGCCCAATACCCATTCCGAGCGGCCTGCTTTGTTTCGGCAGATCGCGCCGTTCTTGACGACGTCTCGTCGGGTAGTTTTAGCGGGGGATTGGAATGCCGTCCTTGACCCCGATATAGATCGTATAGGGCAAAAACAAGGTACTAACAACCCGGATGTGAAACCATTTCGGGACTTTATCGATCGGTTTGATCTGGTCGATAAGTTCCGGAATGAACACCCTCGGGAGGTAGCATGGACTTGGACAGCTAGTGGCAACTCGGCTCCTGGGACGCTTGCGAGCTACCTGGACCGAGTCTTAGTTAGGAGAGTCGATGTAGGGCTCTTAGGGTGTCCAAGTTTCCATTACATAGTTTATACGGATCATAGGCTTGTCCGGGTCCGTGTAAACTTAGATAAGCCTAAGGTTAAGTTGGCTGGTTACTGGAAATTGAACTGTTCACTTTTTGGTGATCAGGGTTTCCGGGACCAGCTGTTACTAACCATCCAAAGGGAATTGACGGGGGCGGTTGTGGGAAACGCCTGGTGGGGAAATCTTAAATCTAAAATTCGAACGTTTGCTGCCGATTTTAATCGTCGACTCAATCTAGATAGATTAGCGGCGCAAACTGCTTTAGAAGATAAAGTGGATCGGGCTGTGAAATCCCGTGTTAGTGGGGACATAGCTATAGCTAAGGCAGAGTTGTCCTCCTTGCTTATCAAGAAGGATCAAGCTCTGGTAGTTAGGGCTAGGTTAAAAAGAATGTCTTCTGAGGCAACGAATATGGCCGCTGAACTGCGTGCAGAGGAAAATCGAAGCGCGTCTAGGCGACATATTGCATGCGTCACGTTGCCGGATAAGCGGACCGTGACTACAAACGCGGGCATATGTGAGGTGTTTCGGGACTACTTTCAGGATCTTTTCACCAGGGAGCCCGGTCTGAGCTCTGCTCAGTTCGACGCCTATTTAGCTGACTTTCCCTGCCTCTCGGCAGCTGAAGCGGCTAGGTGCGAGGGTCCCATAACAGTCGGAGATCTGGGAAGCGCTGAAGCAGGTTGGCCTGGATAAGTCTCCGGGACTAGATGGTCTTCCCTACGAAGTGTACTTGAGGTTGTCGCACGTTTTTGTTCCTTTGCTGGAACTGATTTACAACCACTGGATGAAGCAGGGGTCTTTACCCCAACGCTTCACCAGGGGTGTGATCAAGTTGCTGCGTAAGGACAAGAACGGTGGGGATGGGTTAGGGAACTTTTGCCCTTTAACGATGTTAAATACGGACTTAAAGATTTTGGCGAAGATCTTAGCCAACCGTTTGCAGCTTGTCCTGTCTAGTCTGATTGGCCCTGAACAGACTTGTGCTGTGAAGGGTAGGACTATTCAGGATAACCTTCACATGGTACGCTTGATCTTAGAACAAGTCGACAGTGAAGCCGCGCTGATCAATTTAGATCGGTCCAAGGCCTTCGATAGGGTTGACCATCGATTTTTGGAGGCTGTCCTTTCGGCGGCCGGTTTCAGAGCCGACTTTCGCTCCTGGATCCGACTTTTGTATGCGACCCCCGGTGCGCTGGTGGAAGTGAATGGGGTAAGATCGAAGCCTTTCGTATTGTCTCGCTCCATTCGTCAAGGTTGTCCGCTCTCGCCTCTGCTGTACGTTCTTGCGTTGGAACCTTTCCTTCGCAAGTTAAAGGCGAATCCGGTCCTGCGCGGAATTTCCCTGCCTGGGGCTTCCACCTCAGCCAGGTATTCTGCCTATGCAGACGACGTTTCGGTTCTTGTCGAGCAGAGCCGAGATTAACGTAGTCAGCAAAGAGATCAGTGGGTATGAAATGGTGACAGGGGCCAAGATCAACCGCGATAAGTCTGTGGGCTTGCGGTTGGGTGCGTGGAAGGGAGTTTCTCTTCCCGGACCTTTCCTCTGGACGGATGGGCCGATCAAGATACTCGGCGTCTGGTTCGGTCCTGATCTCCAGTTGGAAATGAATTGGTCGGAGGTGCAAGAGAAGGCCGAGATCGCGGGTAAACTGTGGTCTCGGAGGAGACTTTCCCTGAAGGGAAGGGCGGAGGTATGTGTTTCACACATATATTCGATCCTCCTTTACCGACTGTCCGTGCTTCCACTCCCGTATGCCAGACTAATGTCATTAGTCCGGACCTTGTTCTCTTTCTTGTGGAGCGACAAGGCCCCTATGGTGTGTCGCGAGATCTGTTGCCTTCATCCCTCTGAGGGCGGTCTGGGTATGCCTAGTATTGAGATTCGTCAATATATGCTTCGCATTACCTTTCTAGACCGAATGTGTCGCGGATTGGATGAGGTGGGCACCTTTTGGAAAGAAGATGTCCGAAAACATTTCCCATCCCTTAGAAGTGTGCATTCGTGCGAGGAGGAGGCCGGCCGTACACCTCGTGCCGAGTGCTCCTTCTACCGCGAATGTCGTAGTGCTTTGAAGCTGCTCTTACGGACGACGGATGGCATCTCCGACGCCCAGGCGTTGTCTCGTAAGGCATTGTATTAGTTGTTAGTTAGGGGGTCCGTTCAAGATGGTCTGATCGACGAGCTCGGTCTTACGAAGCAGGAGGCTCGCTCGATATGGCCTTGGGCGCCTGGGTTGAAATGTCTCAATAATGATGAGGCATCACTCACCTGGTTGATGATTCGTGGGGCCCTCTGGGTCGGCAAGAGACTTTGTTCAGCAGGTTTGGAGAAATATCCAAACTGTCGTCGCTGTACTGGCGAAGTCGAGACCATTGGTCACGCCTTTTTTCAGTGCAGGACGGTAGTGCCGTTGTGCAAGTTTGTTGAAGGCCTCATGGTTCGCATGCTGCAGGGAAAGTTCTTTGTCCTGGAAGCCAGTTCTGTTTGTAGCAATGTGGTGCCGCAATTGACGAAGGCTGAACACTATGTGTTCTGTTGCTTACTAGGGATTATGAGAGTCGTGATTTGGACGACGCGTCAGAAGGGATTCCATGAGGGCGAGAAGTTCACCTCTTCCCAACTGATCTTGTTCTTTAAGCATCAGCTTAAAGTCAAGATTAGGACGGAAAGGCGGCGGCTCCCTTCATCGGAATTCGGCAAAAGGTGGGTGAATCTTGCGCGAATGTGTAGAGTGAAAGGGGCTGACCTAGAGTGGCATTTGGATGTCGGTTAGGTACAGAATTTTGTCCTAACAGGGTTGAACATAGGCAACCCACCCTGATTTTAGGTTAGACTAGGTTTTTGTATTTTGAATTTTTAGTTTTCCCTTTTTTCTTGTAAACTTAGCTAGGGTATGCATGCGCATTGGTCCCTTTTATTTCTGTCCCTATTTTTTCTTTTGTTTAATTTCCCATCCCCTCCCTCGTTAGGTGGTCAGTGATATTAGTTCTCTGGTGGATGCGGGACGCCTTTCGTTTTCGTGTGTGTGGTTTTTCGTATTTGTTGTTGTGTATGAATGTGTGTGTGTCTGTGTGAATGCTTGGAGAAATGAATGTTCTTACTTATTTTCTTAGTCCCGCATTGATTTCGTCCGGTGAACTGATGTTTTCTGCCACATTTATGGTTTGTGGGGGGTTTTATTACTAACACAGTTTTGTTTAGTTTAGTGTAAATATTTAAAGCACATTGTACATATTCATTTGGGGATCATTTTTTAAAAGTTGTTAATTTTGACCCCCCCCCACGAACAATAATTGTACATAAGGGGTCTAGTTAGGACATCATCGAGAATTTGAGGTATTATGGTGGACGTAGTAAGAAAGGTAGGAGTGAATGTGCTGTTTTGGTGATTGGAATATTGTTGGCTTGATTGGGTCAGTGTCTGCGACAAGCTAAGTTTAGATTTAAGACAGATGAAGACCGTCCTTCCCCACCCCCCTTTTAGGCCTTGTGCCACATTTTGTATATATCATACAAATAAATATTGTACGCTTACTTAGCAAGATACACGACACAACAGACCACCTGAATGATGTTTTGCTCCTGTCATTGACAAATATTTCACCTAATGTGGAGAAGTTATCAAACAATAAGCAGAAACAAGTGTCTCATTAAATAATTTACCATTTATATATTTCGTTTGTCGTAAGGAATTTGCATTTTTTGTTGATTGTGTTAGCTGTTATCCTGTTATTCCTGCAATAAAATAAGGAACCTTGTTTAAATAATATGACATTGTTGTTTTTTTCTTTTTTCTTTAAACCTCCAAAGAAGACTTCTGGACGGAGTGGTCTGAGCTCAAGACAATTTATTATAGCACATTTGATATCATCGCCCTTCTCCAAGACACTGCATAGATTTCTGGCCTGTTGCCAACCCCTGCTAAACACAATCATCCATCATCTTTTACTTAATTGTGATTTTATACAAGAAATACTATTAGGTTGGTGCAAAAATAACATCGTTTTTTGACGTATTTTTTAACGTCAAAAAACGATATTATTTTTGCACCAACCTAATAAATTGTTGAAGACTTGAACGAGTTCCTGATCAAAAAGTTATGATTAATTTAAAACAAATATACATGGGAAAATCTAAGGAAATTTTGGAACTTTAATATTATTGTTTAATATTATTGTCTGCTATATTTCAACTTTGTAAATGTTATCGACTGCTTCAGTTTATTCCTAACAAAATAAATACATAATTCTATTTTTCTTTTCATTAATGAAATAGCAGATTAGTGATTTTATTTTTTTCATTGCTGAACAGTCAATAAATTAATTTAATTTTTACTGAATTTTTCATTAAAAGTTATTTTTTACAAATATTTGTCAAGATATTAGGTCATAGAAGGTTGAGAGGGGGAAAATTTGGCCTCATGAAAATATTCAATTTGTCCGCAAAGAAAAAGGAACAGAAAAGAAGAAATCAGATAAAGTGTAAATCCAGAATTTTTATAATTCAGAAATTTCTCTGGTGATTTATAAAATTTTATTTTTTTTCTTTTTTTTTTAAATCAAGCTTCTTCTTATGAAGCAGGAAATAAACAGGGCACAGGTAGATTTCTCAATAACTCCTCTTGCAGTGAGTTCTGACAAAAAAAAAAAATAAATAAAAATTTATAAACAAAAAAAAAGAATTCAAATTTAAAATAAGGTATTTGCTTTCTATTATTGTTTTGTTTCTCTTTCTATCTCTCTTTACTCTTCTCTCTATATACTTCCCTCTTAACCAACAAGAAGGTAACCTTCAAGTAAAGAGAGGAAGAAAAGACTGAACTCAGGTTGAAAAAAGCTGGAAGTTTGCAGGACCAGACCATACTTATTTATGATTATAAAAATAAGACAAGGCTCCATGCATAACTTTTGCTGTCACAAAAGATGAAAAAGAAACACCAGAAAATAAAATAATTTTGGCCACTCAAAAAAATTAACACAAGAGACTTTTGATGTTAGCAGAAACCAAGGTTCGCGCCAGATGAATTACTACTAGCAAGGTCTAACTTTGAACTACCCAATACTGAACTGAAATGGACTTTCTCCAGACTGCTACCATTATCCCCTTTATAAATTAAAGTTTTGTTTCACCAAATATCAAAAGACTTACTCTAATTCAGTACACACAAAATAGAAACCATTGTTTTGTTTACATTTCATCACATGATCTCTTGTGAATACTGATTCTTCTTCTTCCTCTTTTTTTCCTATATTTAAACAGTTACAAACAGCCTGGTGAACTGATGACCATTTACTTATGCTTCATTGACAATCAAAAAATACTACCATAATTAACACTACCATGATGATTGTTTACAGTTTAGTGAAGGATAGGTTGCTGTGAATGCAATCATAATTCACTATTTACATTTTCTCAGCTGAGCTTGCACAGATACAAGTTGATTTCATTGATATGGAATTATTCTTCAAATAGGAGGCAATTTATAATGAAGTTATGCCAGTAATATATAAGTTAGAGATACTTTTATTACTTTTATTATCAGCTTATTTGATAATGTGAATCTTTTCATGTTCGTTATTGGCTATTATACCAAGGCCGAGGCTAGCCTGCCGACAAACATCACTCAGAATTTAAAGTTTCTTTTTTAGAATTTTAGTATAAGATGACCCCCAATTTTTAAATGTGATTTTGGGGATTTAAAGGTTGCCTTATACATGTAAATATGTAGTGTGTGAAAATATTTACCAGAAAAAAGCTCAGCTCTATTCTTGAAGAGTATAATATTTCTAATAACTTAATAATAAATATACATGCTTAAATTTTGCAGAATAATAATTTATGCTATAAACCCTGTATACATTTTTTCTTTCTCCATAAATAAAATGTTATTTAAATTTTTTTTAAGTTGATATCCACTCACTAAAGATATTGTGTATTTTTTTTTAATCAAATTTACACCAAGCAAAGCAGTAAAGTTGTGAGTTATCCCACTTGACTCTGCTAAAAAAAAAAGTCTCTGGGGGTGCTCCTTAAACCTATATAAAAACATTTATTGATCTCTCTACTCTCTTTTACAGCTTTACAACTCTGGCATTAAGATCTAGTCTACATACATAGGAATGCGGCCACTAGGCTGGCGTGTGTTTTTCATTCTCTCTCTTGACTTTTGGACTCTTTCACATACATGTCTATCACGTAGGCCTACACAAATTTCACACACGCAAAAATACACATTCTCTAGTTTAAATTTTTTCTATGTAACTAGTCTTTAAATGTTTTCTTCTTTTATTGTAATTGTAATTCCTTTTTGTCAATACATACAGTTGTTTGTTTTATATTGTTTCGTTACTCATTTTTACTTGGACTTGCACAGACTTTGCAATAATTGTTGCAGGGTAACTATTCCAGGGGACATGTTTCTACCCAATCATACTAGCAATCCTGCCACAAAGTCACAAGAGGTTACTGGGTGTGAAAGAATTAGAAAACAGAAACATTATTAATGAGTGAGAACAATAAAAGCGTAATCAGGAAGACAGTAGAATAACAATTAACATTGCATTTAATTTTTTGAAAATCAAAGTTGGCTGGAAAGCATGGAGCTGGAAGAGAGTCCATCAAGTGAGAGAAGAAACTGTTAACATAGAACTCACAGTTACCTCTAGCCAATTTAATAGTAAATTGATGAGACCTTGTTGCCAATCTAGTCAGTTATGTGCCATACATGATACAGGCTTAGGTGATCATGCATCTTTTGATACATGACTGACTAGGCAGATTTTTTTTTCGCAGTAGTTTGCCATTTCTTTCTGCGGTAGACCAGTTGCTATCCAAGGCTATAGAAACTGGTCTGTCCTGTTATTTACTCATAGCTGGGGGAGAAGAAGAGGATTCATACCTTTCCCAAGGGTATTAGCATGTAAGCGAATCTAATAGATTCAACTGGAATTTTAACTCATCTCTCCAATTTCCCGATCTAGTACTGTACTTAAATTCATAAAGTCTAGGTAGCTCATCCAAACAATTACCATAAAAGTATTTATAGGAAAAGGACATGGAAGCAATTTTCATGGCAATGGATAAATGACTGAAGCTGAGATGTTGGGTCAGGACCAATAATATTGCTGATTCTTCTTTGGATTTTATGAAGAATCTCTAAATATATAGCAGGAACACCAATTGTATCTTTTTAATAATTTTCAATAAAAAGAAGTTTTTGTCTGGAACTGATTAATTTACAGAATATGCTCTAATAATGCATTCACCAGAATTTGAATTTGTCTAATTTGTTCCTTTTATCAAAAACTTAATTTATATTGATTTTTGAAGTTTTTCTTCACAAAGACTACAAGAGGTATTGTTCAAATTGCTCATAGGAAATAGTTTCAAAATTCAGTAGTTATCTCCCTTGATACATGCTGGCCAGTTGAAACTATAAAATTAACCCTTAAACGGTGATCATCGTCAATTGTTATACTTTTTAATTTATTCAAACTATTTGTGATTATTATAGATGTTATTGCAGACACAGTGCTTCAACCAAGTACCCTTTGATCATCATCAGATATCCATTGTTTTTGGCTGCTATGGTATATCTTTGTACCTGGAATAAGAAACAGAGTATCAAAAGGGTGTTTTGTCGATTGACGCCACTATTATTAGGTTGGTGCAAAAATAATGACGTAATAATGTCTTTTTTGACGTATTTTTTTAACGTCAAAAAACGACATTATTACGTGATTATTTTTGCACCAACCTAATATTTTAACTACTGTCACTCCACAGAAATGTTAATTTTTTTTAAGAAGCGATGATTAGAATTTTAATAAAACCTAAACATATGAAAGTGAATTTATACATTTTCTTTATTCTTGAGATTTGGCAACAAAAATAATAAACACTATTTATTTATTAGATTGTTTACTGTTTGGAATGATTGACAAAACATCAGCTAATTGCCAATTGATCCAAGCTTTATAAAATGCTAAGTAATAAGGATTTCCTTATCGTTGGCTCATATATTTTAATAATTTAGTAAATGTTTATAAATTTATGAATAAAAATTGTTTTCATATTTATTTCTTTATAAATTGCTAAATGATAAATATTGCATTGCATTAGTTTTAATTGTATTAGTTTTTAGAATGTTGTAAATATAAAATTATTTTTGTAAATAAACAATCTAATAAATAAATAGTGTTTAATATTTTTGTTGTAAGTTCTCAAGAACAAAGAGAAATGTATAAATTAACTTTCATTATCTGTTTGGGTTTTATTACAATTCTAATCATTGCTTTTTAAAACAATAAACATTGCTGAGGAGTGAAGGTAGTTAAAATAATAGTGGTGTCAAGGGAAACACTTTTGACAGTTTTTCTTCTTGGAGATGAAGGTCCAAGTTTGCCTATTGATTATTGTTCCTGTAATGTTTGTTCTTGCAAAACCAGAGTATATTATTTTGCTACCATATACAGGGATTGAACTCATGACCACTAGTTGAAAATAACACATCTTTAACTAAATCCTATATCTACTATGCTAACTATCAACTTTTACCAAAGATGGCATCAATTATTCAAGATTCAAGTCCAAATGATTAATTGGCAACTCTAGCATTCATGAGGTTACTATTTACAGGGATTAATGAGGTCATATCATTTACTGGTACATTTTCATGAAAATAAAAATGGAGAAACAAGACAAATATGTCTACTGTAGACATATCAGTCTTCAGCATGTAGACAGTCTCTTGGCATACTTCTCAAAGACAGATGAAAAATGGTAGCATTCATTTGGAATTAATTTCAAATTTGTTTTTAAGCCTTTCACCAAAGCTTAATCTAATTAATTTAATAAATTTTGCTGTTACACCCGGCTTATATATATATATATATATATATATATATATATATAGGCAGTATCCTTTCTTTCAAGCATCTTTCATTGAAAATGACCGACAAGGAAGATTTAATTAATCTGTTATTGAATTTTTTCAGCATTCTAACATTTTCCTGTTTTTCAGGTTTTGAAGAATATAGGAATTGTCCAAGTGCTTTCGGCTGGTTCTTTTTTTGCTTAAAGCATTTCACTCCAAACAAGACGGGAATACCTCAAGTATGCAGGGGGTTTACAGAGAGTGAAAGTGAGAAAAATGACTCTGTATAGTTGAGATTGATGAAATGATAAAAGATAGACAGGGATCAGGGATCAGAAGATGATAATTGACATTGCATTTAAATTTTCAAAGATTGTAGTTATCAGGGAAGCAAGTAAGAGGAAGGGAGTTCCACTGTTGGAAAGCGCGAGAAAAGAAACTGTTGCAGTAGAAGTGGTGGTTATATTTAACTATTTCAACAGTAAAAAGGTGGGACCTAGATGCCAATCTAGTAGCACGCTTAAATTAAGGTAGTCAGAGCATCAAGGAAGTTAGCTCATCAGAACAGTTGCCATCAAAATATTTGTAGAAAAGACAGAAGGAAGCCATATCATGTCTATGAGAAAGTGACAGAAGTTGAGATGTCAAACCAGGACTGATAACATTGCAGATCCTTCTTTAGATTTTATTGAGAACCTTGAAATGAACAGCAGGGGCATCAGACCAGATATGGTAACAATATTCAATGCATGAACAAATAGTAGATTTGTAGATGTGTAAGATGGACTCTGACGAGAAAAACCTCCTGGCACGACACAGTGAACTGACTTTCGTTGCAGAAGATGCAGCTATTGATTTAAAAATTAAGTATAGCCAATAAAATCAGCTCCAACCAATAAATAAACATAGGCTTCTGGAGCCTACATGAAGCCATATAAACTAGACATCCATTCAACACAGCAGAAAGACTGACAGCAGTAAGTGAGACATGAGTTAACCTCATTGTCTAGTCTTTCTCACCAAAGCAACAGTGGACTTCCTTTGATCTTGTCTCCGAATTCCACTTTTTCTCTTCTTCACTGTATGACTATTTATGTTCATTTCCTTTTCAGTCAGAGAGAACTTTCTAAATACAAACTTTTATTTCATGATAGTAGTTAGTTAAGAATTTGTGTATTTTACATGAAATAAATATTGTCATTTTATTTGAATATGCAGCAAATCTTTCTCTCATTTTTTATTCAATAAACAGTGACTCATGCAATCTTTCCCTAACAAGGTCATATCATTTCCTGTCATATTTTCCTGCAAATAAAAATGGAGGAACAAAGTGAAGACTGATATCTGTACTGTAGATGTATCAGACTTCAGCTTGTAGACAGTCTCCTTGCATGCTTCTCAAAGAGAGACGAAAAATGGTAGAAACTTGGTGGAAAATATATTGTATATGTCAGCATACAAGGTGACCTTATCACTGTAAAAATTCCAAGTTATAAAATGTGAGCTTTAAATCTTGTGGTTTATGGTAAGTTGTTAGCAAGGGAGATTTTTGACATTAGGCTAACCCCTGCATACAAGGTGACCTTTTTACTGTAAAAATTCCAAGGTATAAAATGTGAGCTTTAAATCTTGTGGTTTATGGTAAGTTGTTAGCAAGGGAGATTTTTGACATTAGGCTAACCCCTGCATACAAGGTGACCTTTTTACTGTAAAAATTCCAAGGTATAAAATGTGAGCTTTAAATCTTGTGGTTTATGGTAAATTGTTAGCAAGGGAGATTTTTGACGTTAGGCTAACCCCTGCATACAAGGTGACCTTTTTACTGTAAAAATTCCAAGGTATAAAATGTGAGCTTTAAATCTTGTGGTTTATGGTAAGTTGTTAGCAAGGGAGATTTTTGACATTAGGCTAACCTCTTTGGTAACTATTGATGCATATATTTTCTGCTGAAACAACTTAATTCACTTTATTATAATAAAATAATAAAAGTGTAGTGTAATAAAAGTACTCTTACCTTATATGATATGTGCTATGATTGCAAGGCAACAATAAAACCCATATTCATCAAGAGAGAAATCCAAAAGCATCATCACACACTGTAAACAAAGCAAATGCTAGCCTTCAGTGTTTTGAATGTGCTTTGCCTGATAGAGTGTTCAAGAAAAAAAAGATGTTTATAGTAATAATTCAAGGAAGAGACTAGTAATCATAGTTTAGCATACGAGCCAGTACTTGTCGGCACATGGGGAGATGTGAGTTCTCACTTTGTTACTAGCATCATCCAGGATAATATTATTAGAATCCAGCTATCACAAGACCCTATCATGGCGCAACCAACTATTGGTAAAAGAAGGAAATATGAAACATGTTTCAAGTTGGAACTGATGGCTTTGTCTTGTATGGCAAATATAGCCTGAAACCTACATTTTAACTTGAAAATTGGTGTGTGTGGGGGGGTGCATCTTATACACCCAGTCACCTTCATACCTGCATATACAATACACAACTCCATTATGCATGGAATGCTTAAAGCAAGAAGATTTTTCTCAGATTGAATTTCTGGGATGACAAAACAAGTCTGTAATGACTAATAAAAAAAAACAACACTAGTTTATTTCCACAGACCCAATTAAATGAGTTTGCTTTGCAAATAAGCAAAGAAATTATTATTATTTACAAGATTTATACTATTAGGTTGGTGCAAAAATAATGACGTAATAATGTTGTTTTTTGAAGTTAAAAAATACGTCAAAAAATGACATTATTACGTCATTATTTTTGCACCAACCTAATATTTACATTGTTCGAACTGTTGTCCTCATCTTTATTGTCCCATTCATAATGTTTCGGCCATTGTAAGCTGCGGGCTTCTTCAGGATCTGTCTATATTTCTGAGATTAAGTATAGTAACTATTTACACTATTTACATTGTTCGGACTGTTATCCTCATCCTTATTGTCCCATTCATGATGTTTCGGCTGTTGTAAGCTCCGGCTTTCTTCAGGATCTGTCTATATTTCTGAGATGAAGTATAGTAACTATTTACACTATTTACATTGTTCGGACTGTTATCCTCATCCTTATTGTCCCATTCATGATGTTTCGGCCATTGTAAGCTGTGGGCTTCTTCAGGATCTGTCTATATTTCTGAGATGAAGTATAGTAACTATTTACACTATTTACATTGTTCAGACTGTTATCCTCATCCTTATTGTCCCATTCATAATGTTTCAGCCATTGTAAGCTCCGGCTTTCTTCAGGATATGTCTATATTTCTGAGATGAGGTATTGTAACTATTTACACTTTTTGGATTATTTCATTTAGAGGTTTACAATTTGATCATAAAATAACTTGTAGGGATTGTGGAAGCAAAGATCATGGTTTTCTGTCTGAATAATATGAACTAATCTTGAACATCTGTCTATATTTCTGAGATGAGGTATTGTAACTATTTACACTATTTACATTGTTCAGACTTATCCTTATTTAAAGTGACTAGACCCAAAGAGTTGTGAGTTCAATACTTGGCCAAAGCAGAGGTGAATAAAAACTTGCGAGTTGAGATAACTGAAATTGAAATATCCAGAAAAGGCATGGCAAATAGAATTAGAACAATCTACCCCAGTAGATGAAATAAAGTGTTCTATTTGAAATTCCAACATATATACTACCTGAAGAAGACCAGAGCGTGCAACAGATGAAACATGGATATGCCAATAAAGTTGAGGACAACAGTCCGAACTATGTAAATAGTGTAAATATTTGCAATACCTTCTCTCAGACATACAGACAGAGTAGGCAAGATTTGCTTTCATTTTTTTAAGATTTGATTCAAATAAACAGATACTTTGATTAACTGGTAGTGCAACTAGAATCAACTATTTAAAGTCTGTTTGCAAAGTATCCAACTATTTGAAACTTTTCTACAATTGGACATACTTATGTCTTTACAAAACTTACATTGCCTGCAACAGAAAACTAAATTTGTCTTCTTGGCCTCAAACTATGACAATGCTATTTGCTGTATCATTCGTCTAAAGTCATTACTACAATTCATTTTCAAAGCAAATAATAAAACTTCTGTCAGAATTTCATGGATGAGTAGTTAGCATTATTTACACTATTTACATGCAGACTGTTGTCCTCATCTTTGTTGTTGTGATAAGAATTAGATAAGATATCCTTAGACATGGGCAATGAAATGAGAACAGTTTAACACCGCAGATTAAATGAAGGTTTCAGTTCAGAATTCCCTGTAGGTTACCTGGATCAACCTACACCTAATGATGGCTGGTGGGCACAACAGACAAAACGTGATAACAACAACAAAGATGAGGACAATAGTCTGCATGTAAATAGTTTAAATAACGATAACTTCTTGTCTCAGAAATTCAGACAGAGATTATTGAACTGGGCGGGCACTACAACCAAAATATTTTTTATAACAACAAAGATGAGGATAATAATCCAAATGTAAATAATATTTTCTTAACAGAAAATATTAAATTTAGAAACTTCACATTTGTTTTATTTCCATTTTTCTTTATTTTTCAATTTAAAAGAGAGTATCGTTTTTATGGAGGCATGTTGGATAGTGGCTCAGATTGGAGAATTAGAGAGCCAAGTTCAAATTTCAGTTGAGTTTGTTATATTCACTTACTTGCAAATAAACTTGGGAAAGGTATGACTCCATCTCTTCTTTCCCCAGCTATGGGTAAATAGCAGAAAAAATATGTACTACAGCCTTGAGTGGCAACCGGTCTCGATGTACAACTTTGAATCTCAAACTTCCAACTATGTGTTAAATAGCCTCAGAAACACATAATTGTGAGGATAGCTACATCCCTGAAGACATTGGATTTGAATCTGGTGTGCTTTTGCTGGCCCTAGTTTTAATCATATGCACCTTCAGCAGCCCTGGGAAGAATCATTTCTATAGTTTTTGTATATAGTTAAAGTGAAAAGTAAGCATAAAAGCTCCAATTTACAAGAATTCATTTTTGAATTTTTTCCTCCTTGGCATACAATGTTCATGCAATCTTTTCCCGCCTTTTAAATGTTAAACGATTTTGGGATGATTTTGTAATTGTTCATTTCAGAATTCCAAGAAGGATAAAATAAATACAAGTAAAACAACAACAACAACTGGTTTTTAGGTTCTTTTGAAATTCTTTTTTTTTTTTTTATAAGATCTTGTATTTTCAAGATGCCTTTCTGAAGGCTTTTAACAACATTAACAATATTTTCACATAAAAAAAATTACATTTGCTTATGCATTTCTAGTCCAAAGTAGTTCAGGACCAAAACCTTTTGTACAAAGATTCAACACCGGAGACATTCACTTGAAAAATGTTGGAAATTACAACAACAGAAACGTTAAAAAAAACATAGCCATAACAGTATTCTAAAAAAAATCATTGAAATATTAACAAGAAACTAAACAAAAACCTGTTAAATGTAAAGATAAGGTTTTAACCCAAGCATGGACAAATTTCTCAAATACAGTTTTCATACACAGTTATCGCCCCTTTAAATATCACCGTCAAATATCCCATGAGTACTATTTAAAGCTGTTGACTTTAGATAATAGTTATCTTCTCTTTAAAATAAAATAGAATAAAATAAAATATGAGATCAAAAAAATAAAAAAGTGTTCAATAGTTTTGTTTTGTTTTTAAAATTTTCTAAGCATTCATTTTTCAACCAAAAATAAGAAAATTGTCAAGCCAACCAATATCAGACGTATTCCTGCAGTGGGTCTTGTCTCACACAACCAATCGATAAACAAGTAAGGGAAACCACTGGAGTTGCATAATAGACATTGGAGAAATAAAAACCCAACATGAACAAAACAGAAAATTAGTTGATTATGATGATAATATTTAAAACTTGATGTATAAAGTGGTGAAATAGTTCTCAACAAAAGAAAGTGAATTGCACTAATTGCTTTGAGGAAAGGTGTAAATGCACTTGTCCCCGTTTCTCTATCTTAAGTATTGTGAAAAAATGTCTTGTCACTGGTTGATGAAGAAGAGATGAAGTGAGAATTTGGGTAAACCACTTCCCCATAACTAATTTTTATTATCAACTGTGACAGGGGCCTAAAAGAAAAATATTTTAAAATTTTAATTATTCTCTTTTTCAAAAGCAAAAACAGAAAGTTACATGGACTGAGACTAGATTATAGTTATTTTAAATACCAAAAGGTCAGTTCAGAAACCTTTACAATTGGCAAAGGGAGATGTCATCATTGGACTTGTGTGTGCGTCTATGATTAAGTAATGTTGTCTGGTGCGAGAAAGCCTTATTACAAATTGAGCAAATGTATGGTTTTTCACCTGTGTGTGTCCGCATGTGGTTGTTCAGGGTTGTCTTGTGTGCAAATGACTTCTCGCACACAGAACATTTGTAGCTTTTTTCTCCAGTGTGCGTTCGTTCATGGTTCAGAAGTGTACTGCGGTGACCGAAAGCTCGCAGACATATGACACAAACAAACCTCTTCTCCCCACTGTGTGTAATCTTGTGGTTGATGAGAGTGCTTCGGTGACTAAACGACTTCAGGCAAATCATACAGATGAACGGCTTCAGGCCTGTGTGAATGCGTTCATGGTTGATGAGTGTGCTCTTGTGAGCAAAAGATTTGTCACACATTGAGCATTTAAAAGGACGTTCGCCAGTGTGTGTGCGCATATGGTTGACTAGTTCAGCCCGTTGGCTGAATGCTTTCATGCAGAAAGTACAGTTGAAATGTGTTTCAGAAGCTGGAGCATTTTCATGATTTTCTAAATTTGCCTTACGGGAGAAACCTTTTCGGCAGATTTGACATTTAAAAGGACGTTTGCTGTTGAAATTGGGAGCAGTAGTAGGGGTCAGCTCTTGCTGCATCAGGTGACCATTAATGTCCTCTTCATCATGCTCATCTGAATATGGGTCTGGTGATTGATCTTTAAAATTTTTATCTGGTGTTGATAACGTATCCATAGTTATTGTGGCTGTGGCACTTACAATTTCTGCTAAATATTCATTTTTTACAGAGGACAGTTTTAACTGGGTGTTATATTCTGTTCTAATAAGAATATATACTTGAAAAACAAGATGGATAAAATAAGTAATGGTTTATTGTAAAAACCAGTACAATAAGAATAAAGTTAACAGTTATGCACAAGGTTGTTGCAAGTCAATCCAGAAGTGAGTGCTACTATTGGAAGGTCGGCAGTTCTCGTGTAAGTCTGAGTTGTACTCAACAGATCCCAGCTAGTCTCTGTTGTCCATTGACTTACAGATACTTATAGGTAGTTACTACCTATATGTGTAGTCACTCATGGGGGTGACAGGTTATTCCATTACATCACTGGACATATAATCATTCTATAAAGTTGGGTACATAGTTTTTCTTTTTGTTCACATCAGTGACTATTTAATAATTTATGGTAAATGATTGTTGTATGCAAGATTTTAAATATATCATATCGTGAATGACCGTTTTATATAAGGTATTTTTTGCCAGAAGAAAATTTTTTTAAAATTAAGTGCAGATTAAATTAGTAGAAAATGTAGTCAAACAGAATTTAACAATTTTTAAATAAAAAATATTAATTTATTTTTTTATATTTTTTATAATATTATTGATAAAAAAAAGCTAAAAATTTTAATTCAAAATAGGCTTTGAAATTGGGATTGATTATAACAAGATAGTCTCCCCTTGACTTTTTTCTTATTTTTTTCCAGAAATTTTTTTCAAATGTTTATGCTGTAAATATTATACATGATTAGGCTGCTTACCTAAGCAAAATGGTTGGCAAGCTTGTGTCATAGACCAGTTTACACTGTGTCCTCCTCGACTGTGGCCTTGTGTCTGACTAAGCTAAGTTTAGTAAATAATTTAAAATTAAAAATTAACAACTAGCATTACTGAAACAGTACATTGTTATTTTGTACTTTTTTAAAATATAAAAAAGCTGTTTAAAATAAAAATTAAAAAAATAAATTAAAAAGAGAAGAAATATTAATGATGCAAAGTGATAAAGGTTAAAGAGTACACAGGTACTACATTAATCCTGTGGAAAAAGTGTTGAGGAGCAACACTTTGAGCTTAAGTAGGGAGCACAGATACTACATACTAATCTGAGGCAGAGGGCCAAATAATGATATTTTGATCTTAAGCAGAAATGCAAATCCATACATGACTAATCCAGTCATTTCTTTTTTATTTATTTTAGCACTATGCTACTATTTTAGTACTATACTAGTATTTTAGTACTCTGCTAGATATTTGAGGCTGTTGACCACCAGGTAAATTCTGTTAGCAGTAGTTTTAGTGTACTATAAGTAATAATAGATCACAGTGTTTGAGCTTAAACAGTTTGATTATAGCAAACTCTGCCTGTCAAATTATGTCAGCAGGTTGCATGTGTGCCAAATTGTAGAATTTATTGTCATCTGGATAGATCAGCAACATTTTGAAATAACAAAGAGCACAAGTTTGTAGACCAGTTCCATATTTATCTGTAGTCAAATGATGTAGTTTAGATCTTGAATGCTTTGTTGTTGATTGTTCAGTGTATATTTCCTCATGTGGAAACTGAAAATAAATCCCAAAATACAAATAACAATTAAAAGGCTTTAATGGGAATGTTAAACAAAATAAATCCCAAAATACAAATAACAATTAAAAGGCTTTAATGAAAATGTTAGTAACAATAAATCCCAAAATACAAATAACAATTAAAAGGCTTTAATGGGAATGTTAGTGAAAATAAATCCCAAAATACAAATAACAATTAAAAGGCTTTAATGGGAATGTTAGTGAAAGTAAATCCCAAAATACAAATAACAATTAAAAGGCTTTAATGAGAATGTTAGTGAAAACAAATCCCAAAATACAAATAACAATTAAAAGGCTTTAATGGGAATGTTAGTGAAAGTAAATCCCAAAATACAAATAACAATTAAAAGGCTTTAATGAGAATGTTAGTGAAAACAAATCCCAAAATACAAATAACAATTAAAAGGCTTTAATGGGAATGTTAGTGAAAGTAAATCCCAAAATACAAATAACAATTAAAAGGCTTTAATGAGAATATTAGTGAAAACAAATCCCAAAATACAAATAACAATTAAAAGGCTTTAATGGGAATGTTAGTGAAAGTAAATCCCAAAATACAAATAACAATTAAAAGGCTTTAAGGGGAATGTTAGTGAAAATAAATCCCAAAATACAGATAACAATTAAAAGGCTTTAATGGGAATGTTACTGAAAATAGTATAATTCTTAGTTATTTGCTAAGGAATGAAAAATGAATATTCTGAGTTATTTAATACATTAAGATGACATGTACTGAGTGGTTGAATTTTTTTTATGGTTTATCAACATTTATCAAAAATATTTTGGATTGTAAGAATTTTTTTTTGTGCAAGTAAATATTGCATTAACAATTCTTTGGATATAACAATGATTTTTCCAGGTACAAGTTCTACTATTTAATGCATAGCTGGGATGAGGAGATAGATTCATAATTTACCAGGCTTATGACCACATCATGTTGAAACACTGGTTTCCATATGATCACTAAAGTTAAGCAGTTTTAAGCTTGGTCAGTACCTTGAAGGGTGACCACTTGGGAATACCAGGTGTTGTAAGCTTGGATGTGCAGGTGGTGTAATGGATAATAGCATGTAATTGTTAATCAGAGAGCTGTGTTCCAATTCCATTTAGGTTCATTATATTCACTTATGTGCAAATACTCTTGGGAAAGGCATGAATCCACCTCTTCTACCTCCAGCTATAGGTTAATTAATAAAACTTGTATCAGTAAATCAATATTACCTCCCCCACCAAAAATCTTACAATGTAAAAATATTTTATGGTTTTAAATAACCTGCAAAAGTGTTGATAAGCCGTAAAAAAATGAATGAATCAATCAATCACCTTTCTTAAGGGTATTTATGCATAAGTAAAAGTAATGAACCTGGCTGAAATTTGAACTTGGCTTTCCAATTTCTCATTCTGAGCTGGTCTAGGAGAAGGAAAACTTTAAATTCAAAACTGTTGTGTAGTCCTGGTGAAGCACATACTATGTAGCTAAGGAAAGGATCATTCATATTGAGTTGAGGATCCCAACTACAGTTGATTCCTTTTTATTAAAGCATCAAACTATATCAAGGAATAACAGAGATAGGAAGATTGTGTAGTGTCAATCTTCCAAATGAGAAGGGCCTGCACACCTAGAAAATAGCATTTGAAACTTTGATTTTATCTGGGCTTGAAGAAGACTAAGAACTTGTGCTGGTAGGAAATATTTTACTATCTCACCCACAAACACCTATTCAAATAGTTGAGCAAAGACTAGTATCTACCAAAAATCCAGTGGCTAGACCCAAAAGGTTGTGAGTTGAATTTCAGGCTACATCAGTGGTGAATCAAAAAGCTTGGAGAGTTGAGTTAAAGGGAAATAACTGAGACATCTGGAAGAGGCATGGCATGTGGAACCAGAACAATCTACTCTGGTGGATGAAATAAAGGGTTTGGTTTGCAATTCTAATCACCTGAAGAAGGCTGGCATGTACAATGGCTGAAACATTGTGAATATGGCAATGAAGATGAGGATAACAGATTGAATAATGTAAATAATGTAAACAATAAAAACCTTGTTTGGAAGTATTAATGAAAGTTTCAATTTATTTATTTTTTAAGCATTTCACTCCAAACAAGGAAGGAGTGCCACTAGCATGCAGAGGGTTATGGAGAGTGAAAGAGAAAAAAGAGTGGGTCTAGGGGGGATTGAGGAAAGGATAAAAAGGGCAGGGATTAAGGCAACAGAAGATGGTGAGTGACATTGCATTTAAATTTTTGAACATTGTAGTTATCAGAGAAGCAAATGAGAGGAAGGGAGTTCCAATGTCGGGAAATGCGAGGAAAGAAACTGTTGGAGTAGAAGTGGCAGTTACATTTAACTATTTCAACAGTAAATGGGTGGGACCTAGACGCCAATCTAGTAGCATGCATGTAGTCAGAGCACAAGGGGAAAAAAACTTGTCATAGCGGTGGGTATGAAAATATTTATAGAAAAGACAGAGAGAAGCCACATCACATCTGTGAGAAAGTGTCTGAAGTCGAGAAGCCAATTTAGGACTGATTACATTACAGATCCTTCTTTGGATTTAGTCGAGAAACTTGAGATGAAAGCTCAGGGTCATCAGACCAAATATGGTAACAGTATTCAATGCAAGGATGAAATTTGTAGATGTGTGAGATGGACTCTGATGAGAAATACCTTCTAGCACAACACAATAAACCCATAAGACAGACACCTGAAGAAGACTGGATGGACAATGGTCGAAATGTTGCGATAATAATAACAAAGATGAGGAAATTAGTGTGAGTGTAAAAAAAAAAATCATCTGATTATGTAATAACTCTAAACCATAACATAACTTTTAGATGTTACTAAAAGCTATCTGGGGGACTAAAGCATACTAAATTCTGACGGTCAGGCATTGAAGGATGTTAAAACTTAACCTTCAACTACATTTTATTATAATTCTAGTAATATACATAAGAATACTGAAATGTTGTTGTTGTTGTTGTTGTAGTAGTAGTAGTAGTAGTAGTAGTAGTAGTAGTAATGCTGCTGCTGATGAAATCATTAACTAAGTAAAATACTAACTTCATAATAACAATGAAATAAAATATTTAAATAATCTTATAATTGGGCTTGTCCCTCCTATTATTAGTTAGCATGACTGTTATGTCCTATCAATACCTCATAAATAATGGACTATTCCATGTTTTGATATGCAGAAAGAGTGGAAAAGACATTACTTGGTTTTAGTGAGAAAGTGAAAAAAAGAAAAAAGGAAGATAGAAGTGTATAGAGAGAGAATCAGATTAAGCTGATAAGAACAGATACTATACTTTGAGCTCAGCCAAAAAGTCAAGAAGCGATACCAACTGCAATAAAAATGACATTTTTCAGGTGCATAGTGTCTGTCAATGGAAACAAAGTAAAAGCAATCACCAAAAATCCAACTATTCTGTTTTGATTGAGTGGAAAGCTGGGAAAAGACACTACTTGGTTTCAGTGAAAAAATGAACGATAGAAAAAAAGAAGGGAAGATAGAAGTTTTTAATGGTTGTTTCAGTGAAATGAAAAATGTTGTGAATTTCAAATCTTTTCATTTGTACCCACTTCTTAAAATAATGACCAGCATTAATATTTATGATTGTTATTACAATATTTTGTTAAAGTTGTTAAGCTCAAATATTTAATGATACGATAGGGAAATTTCTACGGATATTTTATTGTTGTAGAACTTGCCATAAGCTTACTCAACCATTAATATTAAGAATTAAGATTCATCAAAATATTAAAATTGGAAAACTAAAATTTTCACAGGTATTTCTAGTAAATGTAAAATTTTGATATCTCACCATGAAAATATGTTTTAGTTCTACATTATATCTCCATGTGTGTTTCATGAAAAAGTGATAGCTGATGAAGAAACACCCTAAACTTTAAACTTATATAAAGGCTATTTTAATATTTGTGCTATTAGTAAGAAAAAAAGTTGAAGAAAAAATTGATATAAAAATTATCTGCACTCATTGTAGGGAACTGGAGATATTTGCATTTTGAAAGTTGTTTAGGCTGTATAAAGACATGCGACATTTAATTCATTATAATATTCAAAAGAAAAACGTTTGGCGATAAACAACCAGATTTTAAAAATCTACTTAAAATTTGTTGATTTCAATAAAATTTTTAGCATTACTTTAATTCAAACTATTGTTCCACTGTACATGTCTAAGGATATCTCATGTTCTTATTTAATAGGTGGATGTGCAGGTGGTATAATAGCAAGGGGAAATCAGAGAGTCAAGTTCAAATTCCAGTCAGGTTTGTTACATTCACTTACAAGCAACTACCCTTGGAAAAGAGCTGAATCCATCTACACCATCTAGATATTCATTAAATAGTTTCTGAAAAAATCATTATTTCCAAAAAATTGTTTATGCATTATTTTTCAAAAATGCACTATTCAAAAGAAGAAAAAATTTTACAATTCAAATTATGTTTTGTCTTTAAATAACCCACAAATGGGTTGATAACCTGTAAAAAACAAATCAATCAACCAATCAAATCTTATTTAGTATTGCTTAGTCATTGCTTGCTTTGTTTCCATTGAGTCTAATTTGAGTTGACTGATTTGTCTTCTATGCTTTATCATAGCTTTGCAGGTTATTTAAAGGCAGAAAATATTTTTAGACAGTAAAAACTTTTTTGGGGAGGGGATAATAATCATTCAATAATACAAGTTTTACTAATTAACCCATAGCTGGGAGAAAAGGTGGATCCATACCTTTGCCAATGGTATTTGTGTGTAAGTGATTATAAGATTATAACAAACCTAACAGGAATTGAAACTTGGCTCTCTGATTAAAAAATCCAAGCCATTATTCATTACATCATCAGCACATCCATGCTTACAGCACCTGGTATTTCCAAGCTCTCACCTATCTAGGTACTGACAGGGCTCGACATTGCTTAACCTTGGTGATTGTATGATGTGGTTGTAAGCCTTCTACTGTAAGTCTGTAAATAAGAACATCCCTAGCTATGTATAGTGGAAGTAGAACAATCTATCACTGTAGATTAAAAAAAAATGTTTATTTTGAAATCCTTGAAGGTTACCTGGTTTGAGAAGCACCTGATGAAGGCTGGAGAGTACATGACTGAAACTTTGTGATAATAGCAAAGATAAGGACATTAGTTCAAATGTAAATAATGATAATTACTCACCCTAGAAATTTAGGCAGAAAATATTTGGTATATATTCATTTACTAGTTAAAAAGCTGCACTATTGGGCAGTGTCAAAGCTAGATCCTGTAGAGGGCTCTTGATTAAGCCTTCATCACAATAGGTAGGGAGTAATAGATGTTATAGGCAGCAATAAACTACAGAAGAACTCAAAACTGATCACTGCATTTAAGTATTGCATTAATATTTAGCTTACCTTTTAAAAGTTCAACAATAATTCTTCTGCTGTCACTTAATTTAAAGACAATTTGATGTACTTAGTTCTTTAATTTATGTACAAAGAATTACTTTTATTTCATGGGTGACTTCACTGGATTCCACAATTAATTTCAATTATTCCCAAATTTATAAAATTGTAAATTTTGTTATCATACCAAAATATTTGTCACAAAAAATCACATAAAATATTTACTGAAAACAATCACAGTAATGATAAATTGGATCCAGCCTGGAATGATTTTAATTTGCTCATGGAGTGCAGCCTGATTTCAAAATGGTATGATATGTTGGGCTACAGCTTCTAGGAGTAAAGTTGAAAACATGGACAATTTTATTTTGAAACACTGTAATTTTTTCATTTGAATATGTGCTATTGAAAGTTAGAGAGTTGTGTCCCTTTAATTGTTTTTATCAGCCATGATGGTGGAATCCAAAAGTAAGAAAATAGTAAGAAAATTTGGGAATCCAAAATTTCAGGATTGCAGGTCCAGATCCAACTTGGAATGTTTTTAATTTCCTCACGGAGTGGGCCTGATTCCAAAATAGTATGATATATTGGGCTACAGCCTCTAGGAGTAAAGTTGAAAAAGTATGACACACTGACATTCATATTTATTATATATAGATGATTGAATTTATTTCTGTAGCTTGGTAGAATTATTAGGTATGCCTGCATGTAGTCAAGTTGTCTTAAGGCATTGTATGCTTCATATTTATTAATCAGCATAATGTTCAGTGTGACATGCACTTTTCAGGGGACCAAAAGTTGCTCCCAGAGGAAAATGAGGTACATCTAATGCATACTGTGGGAAAAGAAAGAAAAAAAAGGAAACATTTTCAGCCTTTTTTTCTTTTATATACTGCTTTGGCAACACCATTTAGCAGTTGTTGGCTGAAGTTCTTTGGTAAACGAATGGGGTAATTCCACAGGTGGAATTTTTACTTTTTATTTATTTTTTTTTACAATGATGCTCATTCTGTGCAAAGCCCAAGAGCAACTCGAGGTAGATGCCTACAGAGTAAAAGGCACCACCCCAAGCAAGGTGGTAATGCCATGAAGATATAAGGGGCCATAAGAAATGAAAGAGAAGGAAAAGATTTTAGAAGGAATCGGAAAACCAATCCTAAAAAAGAAACAAGGAATAAACTTCTTTACTCATATTCAAAATACCAGAGAGGAGTATGAAGAGGATGATAGGCAAACATATTTATTCCTATTGAGGAGAAAAAAAAAAAAATAAGTAAAATTTCAGAATTTTAGGTGGCAACGTTTTAGGAATAATGAGTTGAAGTAGATTTTGGAAGGAAACGGAAATTCAATACCAAACTGGAAACAAAGGAAAAAACCTCTACTCCTGTACAAAAGCCGAAATTTGTTTAAGAAGATCAAAATTAAAACATATGCTAGCATTATTTAATGCAAAGACATTTAAAATTAAAATTTACAACTTTTTTTAAACATTTCCGTTCAGTCCCTTCTATATTGAATGAAAATGAAAATATTCAAGGCAAGTCATTTCTGAACTCTGAAAAAAGATTCATGAGATAAAAAAACAACATTAAGATAGAGTGTAAAAGTTAAAAGTTAGTTCTTTCTGTATTATTAACTAAAAAAATGTTTTCATTCCTTCTGTTTTAGTTTTCTCTTTTAACTAGTTTGGATGCATGCTTGTAAAATCTCAGGATGTCCATAAGGCTGGCATAAAAAATTGTAATTTTGAATCACTCGTTATGACATTGATTGATAAAAACATAAAAAAGTAAATAAAATCTGAACGAACGTGTTGGTGATATTCGTTACCAGAAAATTGCTAGGAAAGGAGAGAAAAATTAAAAGAAAAAAAAGGTTGCATATACAACACGTCTCTTTCCTTGTTCTTGTAAAATCTGTGATATTTTGAAAAAATAAAAATAGTATTCAAATTTTACCTTTTTTACGCTTTATTATTCATTACTTTTTTTTGCGTCAAAATAAACAATTTTATGGGCTTATTTAAAACTAAAAGATATAGTTTTCCTTTTCTTACCAAAAATTAAAAAAGCCTCGAAAATTTTAGCATAGTGTTACTGTTACTGTTGACTGTTGCATCACATCAAAGTTCAAAGTAACTGTTTACTTTGAAAGTCATAATTTTTTTTATCATTACTATTTTGCTTGTTACTGGATTTTAATTCAATATTTAGGGAAAAAATGAGGAAAAAATTATTCGATTTTTTAAATTGAATTAAATTGAATGACGGGCACTTCGTTGATTTTATTTTTAATTTATCAACAAAGTACAAGTTTGTCATTCAGTTATTGATGAACACTAATTTAACTTGGAATAAATTTTAAAAAGTAAGATTAAAAATATATATAACTTTCTTATTCATATATTATTTGTGGAAATTGCATTCAAAATCAAAAAATAACATTGAATTAGAGAGCAAAAAATAATAACAAGGTTTCACCAAAAAAAAAGTAAAGATATTTCAATTTTTGAAATATTTTTCTTACCTTTTTCAAATATTAAGATTTTTTTTGTTGTTTGTTGATAGATCTTCTTATCAATATCCCATTAAAATTATATGTGTCTGTAACTGATTATCTTTTTAAATTTTCACCTGAAATTCATGCATGTGTTAAAGAGAACAACATTGCAGGTGTTTTTGTTTTGTTTTTGTATATAAACAAATGAAATATAACAAAAACAAAAAAGAAAAAGAAACAAACAGTTTAAAGTCTCATCATATTTTTGATTTTAAGAATCGAAATTATAAACTATTAAAGACTTTTAAATATAAACATTGAAACAAAATGAAATATTCAGATTTTTAAGGAATAAAAAATGAACGGATTTTTACAGAGAGTGTTTGTATTTTTTTTGTTTTTTAGCGAAAGAGTAATTTCAGAGATAAAAAATAGATCTGCATCTTTTTCGTAATACAAATATGATGTCCATAGAAAAAAGACTTTTAGACATATTTAGAGCGTATATTTTCATTTGATGTCAACCTACATAATTAAATATAAAACATTAATATAAAGGGTACTTCACATTTTCATTCAGAAAAACCGCAAGTGTGAAAAATACGGCAGGCGAAACGACACACAGACAGACGAAAACATTCCGAGTTTTGGAGGTTACCTTGTGATCATAAAATTTAGCAAGTGCTTTTTTTTGTCTTAGTCAAACTTTTAATTATCTGAAAACAAAACAACTAAGTCACTTATTTCTTTATTGATTTAAAAATGCAGTAAGTGTTTGATTTTAATATAATTTGCAATCTGATGGTTCCGTCAGTACAGATCGTTGACTTTAGAAGTTATCACCAATACAATTAAAAAAATCTTTCCTCGTTTTCTGAAAGGAAGGTAGATTTTTTTTTGTGTCATCATTTTCACAACCTTAAATTGCAACACTTTCAAATATCTATCTATCTATCTATCTATCTATCTATCTATCTATCTATCTATCTATCTATCTATCTATCTATCTATCTATGTGAGTGTGTGCATATCTATCTATCTCTCTATGTGAGTGTGTGCATATCTATCTATCTATCTATCTATCTATCTATCTATGTGGGTGTGTGCATATCTATCTATCTATCTATGTGAGTGTGTGCATATCTATCTATCTATCTATCTATCTATCTATCTATCTATCTATCTATCTATGTGAGTGTGCATATCTATCTATCTATCTGAGTGTGTGCATATCTATCTATCTATCTATCTATGTGAGTGTGTGCATATCTATCTATCTATCTATGTGAGTGTGTGCATATCTATCTATCTATCTATCTATCTATCTATCTATCTATCTATGTGAGTGTGTGCATATCTATCTATCTATTCATCTATGTGTGTATATGTGTATCTGTCTGTGTATATGAATATCAATCTATATGTGTATGTATATCTATATGTGCTTGTATGTATATCTATCAGTGTACATGTGTATACATTTATTTTACAGTAAGGTTCATCCTGTACAAGGCCTAGAGGCTACTCAGTGTGGAGGGTTACGTAAGGGGGTAGTTATATGGATAGGAGAAGAAGATAATGGTTAACTCTAGATTTGAAGAGGTTAAGATTGTAGTTATTGGGGAAACATACCTTTGGGAGTCTGTTTCACTGAGCAGTAGTTCACAGAATGTTTGAGTGGAACTTACTTCTCGCCAATGGAACACAGAGAGAATGTGGGTGGTTTGCTACTATGTAAGGGGCATGGTGAGCTCTACCCGTGAAGGTTACACCTAGCAGAACCAAGGAATGTAGTTCATCCAAGCACTTTCCATGGAAGTAGTGAGAGAGCAGTGAGAGACTTACCACATCCTATGCACACACACACACATATATATACTAAGAATAATTATAAATTTGTTCCTCACTGTTCAATGCTACTCAGAGATTCACGCATATAGCAATCGAATAATTATTTTTGGATAAATTTTAGCTGTTATTTTACATCAAACACTGTTTTATTATTACTAGCAACAGTCACTGTGCACTATTTTATATATATATATATATATATATATATATATATATATATATAAGAATAATTAGGGAAAAAACTTGAAAATCCATAGTCAGTAATAAATTTATTTTGATAAATATAAGCATATTCATCTCATCAGACTGACTACATTGAAATGGAATCAAAAATATCTGAGACAGACAGATATACTAAATATACTAAAATAATAAAATATATAAATAATAAAATATAGATATACTAAAATAAAAAATAGCAAAAATAAACTGACCTAGAAAAAATTTCTTTGGGGACTTACATTATGAAAAGAGAGAACAGAAAAAAGAGTTAATACAATGGGTAATATATATATATATATATATATATATATATATATATATATATATATATATATATATATATTAGGTTGGTGCAAAAATAATATCGTTTTTGACGTATTTTTTAACGTCAGAAACGATATTATTTTTGCACCAACCTAATATATAAAGTCTTCACTATCAGGAAAAAAGGTTGTCAGTGATCAAGTTATCTTGTATTGAAATACTGACCCTCCAGAAAACATACTTAGAAAACACTAACCCGATGATCTAAGACTTCTTGCATTCCAGAATGGGAATTCCAAATGAAACCATGGTCAAACTCCTTGGGTCTCATCTACCTGCTTAGCTGCTATAGACCACAGGAATCACTTCTAGCAATATCAGAGTGACAGGTCTGATTTTAACAGATTTTTCTTTGACATTGCTCATCATGAGTGCAAGCATGTCCTCTAAAAAGCAAATCACTATTTGCTGATAGAATGAGACACCATATAGCCTTTCACAACTTTGGTTTTAGAGCTTACTGGCAGCTCTGCAAGAGTGTGCAAATTCTCAGTCCCTTCTCTATTCAATCAATTTAAAGTATTGACATCTGTTGCCAGTAGTGTGCAGAAGTGGGGCATCTATATTAGCAGGGCATCCAATCAAAGAGTGAAATAAAAATTTAGTTTTTTAAGTTATCTCTGTTAACTTCATTGTGCAAGCAGCCTACAGTCCCACAATCTGGTGTGAATATGGGTCTGTGTTTTGATAAATGAGACCAGAGTAGCCCCCATCCTCCTACTTGAGTTTTAGGGGTATACAATCAAGGAGTTGGCCCTGGGCATCATCAAATCTCTGCACATCACTGTCATAGATAAAGCAGAGTGCTTTGCTTTGTAGTTCTCTTCCAACTGCACTCACAACACATCTGGAATACCTCTGCCAGATTTTTCCCCTAAAATGTGTTTTCCCTACTACTGTGTGATATGCATATAACCCTGTCATAAGGCATGTGAATATGATCCCTGCAGTCATCCTAAAGAAATGTACTCTTGAGCTGGCTCCTGTTCTCTCCAAACTTGATGACAAATGCCTCACTGCTTCTTACTTTCCCGATTGTTGAAAGTCCACCTCTGTTATTCCTGATTTTAAGAACTTCAAGGAACCCTCTGACCTTGAAGTACTTGAGGCTTTAATCAATGCAGAATTGGTTAAGCATATTTCTTCTTTTGGGCAAACAATATGACTTCTGTTTCACTAGGTCTACAGCTGACATATTAATGGCCATCATTGAATTTATCTATCAAGCTTTAGATAAGAATGGCTGATGTAATGGAATAACCAGTCACCCCCATGAATGATCACACTATAGGTAGCAAGTACCTATAATGTCAACTGTCTGCAGTAGATGTGGGAAGAGTGAGAGGGAGATGATGCAAGCATGTCCGACCTTCCAATTAGTGGCACTCACTAATAGATTGACCTGTGTGTATAACTGTACCATATTTCATATTGTACTGGTTGTGTACAATAAACCTTTCTTCTATTATCCACCTGGTGTTAAGTATTTATTCCCTTAGCACGGAATATAACAAATAGCAAAACTCAGACTGGATCTAGATAGCTTAAAGGCATTCAACAGAGTTTGGTATGCTGATCATCTCTGCAAATTCAAGAGTTACAGTGTCGGAGGACAAATATTTGGCTTAATCCAATCATTCCTAACAAATTGTGCAATGAACATCATTTTGAATGAGCACACTTCCAGATCATTTCATACTAATTTGAGAGTCACCCAGGGATCTATCCTTGGACCGATGATGTTTCTAATCTTCATCTGTTCCCAATTAGGTATTTATGCAGAAGATACAATCATTTACACCTGCCTTATTAGCAAGTCTGACTTACCTGACAAAATAAACTTGGCAACTGCTCTCAAAAATGACCTCCAATCAGTGGTTAACTTAGGCAAGAAATTTCTGGCTTGTAAATTTCAAAACCAATTTTTCATTTAATCACCATAGAGAACCGTTTTTTGTTTGCCATCAGCATAGTTGATGTTAAACTTCAGGAATGCAACATTCTATGCCTTTTTGAGCTCATGTTTTCTTTTCAAATGACATGAAGTGGAGTGTCTATATTGAATCAAATGCTACATCTACTTCTAAGAGAGTTGGTTGCCTGTGTCATGCCAGAAAATCTTTCTAATCAGAATCCCTCTTGCACATTTATAAGTCTACCATTCTTCTGTGCATTGAATACTGCTGCCATAACAAGTCTGGTGCTCCTGCTGTATATCTTGACAAAATTCAAAGAAGGGTCTATAATGTAATAGATTCTGACCAGGATTCTTGACTTCAGTCACCAACCAGATGTGACTTTTCTACAAATATTTTCATGGCAGTTGTACCAATGAGCACTTTCCCTTGTGTCTAAACTACATGAATTTAAGTTTGCTACTAGATTGGCAATTAGGTCTCCCATTTTACTGATAGAACTGCCATTTCTATTCCAAGAGTTTCTTTTCTCACATTTCTCATTTGTGGAACTCCCTTCTGATTTCTTGCTTACCTTCCGCCAACAATCTTCAAAACTTTAAATGCAATATCAGTTACCATCTGTCTTCCTGAACCCTGTTTCTTTATTGTCCTTTTCCTCATTCCTTCTCACTAAAATCTTCTCATTCTCTTTCATTCCCTGTAACTTCTTGTGTCTTAATGGTATTATCCCCTTGCTTGGGGTGAAGTGATTAAAAAACATGTAGAAGCCAATAAAAATTATCAGGTTGAGTCCAATAAGGAAATTTTTCAAGTTGCTTATTTTTGTGATTCATTCTTTAACTCTGTCTAAAAGTAACAGATAAAATTATCAAAATTAAATTTGAAAATGTTTGAAATAATTCACATAAATAAAATGATAATGTATTCATGGAAATAGCAAGTAAAATTATAAATAAATTTTAATAATTAGCTAATAAAGGTTTCTATCATTTTCAAACAACATCCACATCTTCTCTCTTTTTGTCTTTGTCACTCTCTCTCTCTCCCTCACCACCTATATGTGTGTGTGTGTGTGTGTGTACAATTACAAAGGAGTGCTGAAAATCTTCTGGTCAGACATACTTCATAAAATCTAAGTGATCAACCAAACATTTTGTTTTTATTTTTTTTATGGGGAAAGGTGTCTTTTTTGGGGGGCCAAGAACCTTTACAGTACTTGTTTAAATATATACATATAATTTCTGCATATTTACATATATATATATATATATATATATATATATATATATATTCTGTTAATACGTTATTATTTTTAATAGATACAATTTATTTAAGTAAATGCTTTGTTTTTTAAATAAATGTAATTAATACTGTTTATTTAAAAAACAGAGCATTTACTTAAATAAATTGTATCTATTAAAAATAATGATGTATAAACAGAAAATATATTATGTAATTGTTGGACTTAATCCATTTCATAATATATATATATATACATATATAAAACATTAGGCAGCATATAATTTACATACAAAGAAATAATAACACATAGAATCAATCAGAAATATTAATGCGATTATTGGCGACATCCATCTCTAGTAGTATAATGTATGCATTAAAATACTGTTAATCCATAGAGTGAAGTGATCCTCGTCTATAAAATTGATGTCTGTTGTTTCCAGTTTATGTGTTCTTAAAATGCTAGTACTTACGAATAGTCTTCTATTCATCATCATGCCTGATGATGAATTAACAGTATTTTAATGCATACATTATACTACTAGCGATGGATGTCGCCAATAATCACATTAATATTTCTGATTGATTCTATGTGTTATTATTTCTTTGTATATATACATATATATATATTAAGTCCAGGTGGTCTAAAAGGTCACATGAAAATCCATCAGGCTGCTGTCACCCAACCAGCAATTATTTTCAGATTGAGTGTAACTATAAAGGAACCAAATGAATAAAAAGAGGAAAAACTATTCTTATTTGATGCATTTCATCATCTGAGGGATTTTATTAAGGCAATATTCATTTATTAAAGAAAAAAATTCTTGAATATTATGCACTTACTTTTGTCTTACCAGACTTTGAATTATGGCACTTTGTGTCATCCATATGTTTTTGACTAACATTTCAACCACCTGATGAATATTCATGAATGTTCTCAAGTTTAAAAGCCTTGATAAACCAATGACAGTTTTGCTCTTGTATATAAACACATACAACAAAATAAATCCTTACTCGTAGCATGATAATTTTTGTTAGAGGGCAAAACGTGTCAGCTTAGAATAGTTTTCCTCTTGTCTTTTTATTGATTTTGTTTCTTTACAGATACAATCTTTCTGAAAATAACTTATATATATATATATATATATATATATATATATATATATATACAGTGACAATTCTTAGAGATTTAGAAAGCGAGGTATGTGGAGGGTTGTATGTGCATGAAAGAAAATTTAGAATGTTTGATGGCGAGTAAAGTAGAATATAAGAAGGAGTGAAAAAATATGGCAGTTATTTTACTGCCATATTTTCTATAAGGTATAGATGCATATAAACAGACTGACACAATTATTAAGTTTAGTCTAGTTTGGTACAGGGCCGTCACTATGGAGCACCCAGTGAAGTTTGAAATTAACAATAGCTTTTTACACTATTTATATTGTTCAGACTGTTGTCCTCATCTTTATTGCCATTTTCATAATTTTTCAGCCATTGTACACTCCCCAACGACTTATGGCCCAGTGGATAAAAGCATTTGTTGAGTGATCTAAAAATGACATGACCCAAAGAGATGGGAGTTCAATACCTGGCCACAGCAGAGAGAACAAAAATTTGGGTAGTTGAGTTGCTAAAAGGAATTAGCTGAAACAGAGATATCCAAAAAAAGGCATGGCATGTGGAATTAGAACACTCTACCCCTGTGGAGTAATTAAAGGGTTTGTTTCGAAATTCCAATGTATATCACCTGAAGAAGACAATGGCTGAAACATTGTGAATATTGCAATAAATATGAGAACTATACTCCAAACAATGTAAATAGTTACAATATCTCATCTCAGAAATATAGACATATGTTGAAGGTTTTTATTGTTTCATGCAAAAAAAAAAGCTTAAAACAAAAAGTAGTATATACTATCCTAAATAGGTAAATATGCAACTATATATAAGAAACTAGCAGTATGGCCTGGCGCTGCCCGTGCCTGATTCAAAAATCGTACGACTCATACAGCAATCACAATCACTTGACTTAAAATATTTTTGCCCTTCCTTACCTTTAAAGGAGTGCCCTTTGCTGTGCTGATGTTGCTACATACCTTACTTCTTGCCTATCTCACAATCCGAATTTTTTCTAAGCTCTATACTAAACATTAAATCTGTTACGAAAAAAGAACTAAACAAAATGAACACAAAACGATCAGCTTTAAAAAAGGACTTGTAACTGAAAAAACCGAATGAAAAAAGAATGTTAACAACAAATACTTTTTCACACCCAACCCAGTTCTGCAGAATCAGAATCAAAGTTGAGTTTAAGCAAGCGAATGAGCCAAATGGAGTAAAGTGCCATGCAGATTTAAATTTTTCCCACTTGTGATGAATGCAGCTATTGATTTTTTTTGCATGGTAGCATGCTAGTTAACATTCGTGTCAGTCAGCTGTTGGCTCTCATGCTGGCCAATAGAATCTTCATGCCTATTCATGGCAGCCAGCTATAGGCTCTCACTCTGGCCAGTAGAAAATGGCTGCAAACTACATGAAAACTGCCATAGGAGCATGAAAAAATCAATTATTTCCACTATCGATGGGAGTTGGGAAATGCAAAGTCAGTTTTGGCCTTCCTGCTGACTTGGAGCATATGCATGTAAATTTTGGTGCAAATGTGTTGAAAATTGCAGCTGTGCATTCGTTACGCACACACACACAGACACACATCCTGCCTTTTATAGATAGAGATGAACAAGACCCTATTACAAAGGGTTTGTTTTGAAATTCTAACATATATCACCTGAAGAAGACTGAAGCATACAACGGCTGAAACATTGTGAATATTGCAATAAATATGAGGACAATAACCTGAACAATGTAAATTGTGTAAATAGTTACAATATCTCATCTCGGAAATACTGACATATGTTGAAGGTTTTTATTGTTTCATGGGAAAAAAAGCCTAAAACAAAAAATATTATATACTTAGTATCCTGAAAGGGCAAATATGTGGCTATATATAAGAAAGGAACAAGACCGTATCACCAAAACACTCTGTTGCTGCAGAAAGTTATAAAAACAATGTGTGGCATTGCCCTTGTAGCTGCTAAATAAATTAATGGCTGCTGATTCAAAAAAGTGCTAGACCATGTCATTTGCTGAACCACAGAGTGCCAGATTAATGAATTTGGATTGTACATGTACTGTGTGATAAATAATACATGTACTGTAGTAAATAGACATTGTGTCAGGGGAGGGGGTCATAAATTAAAGGAAATAATTTAACACTTGTATTTGGCATACAAACGTAAAAGAGATGGGAGTTCACAATTTGACTTCACTGTATCATTAAATCTTTGTGGCCAAATATACTGAGAAAACTTCCATGATGAACAAACTTAATTTCAACACTTGCTGGAGGCTGCTTCTTTATTTTCTGATTCTGTTACTTTGGTCATATAGATGTTTGGATTGTGTAATGGTTATTGGTGTGGAGAGTGGAACCAGCAGACCAAGTTCAAATTCTAGCCTAGCTTCTTCTGTTCACTTTTTCAGAAATTTTGTTGGGAAAAAGCATGCCACTATCTCCCACTAGCTACAGGTTAAATAGTTCTGCTCTCTAACCTCAGGTAACAGCAAATCTAAGAGAAGCATTAAATGCCTTTCAAAAAGGCACAAATTCCTCTCTTCTCCCACTAGCAAAGGGTAAAATAGTAGAGTATACTGTGCTTTCTAGCCTTAGGTAGCAGCCAGTCTAAAGGAAGCACTAAATGTCCTTCAGAAAGGTATGAGTTTTTGCCCATCAGCTATTGGTTAAATAGTAATGTAGATTAGGTTCTCTAGCCTTGAGTGGCAACCAGTGTAAAAGAAAAATAACTCTGAATTCAAAACTATGGAAAAGGCACCAAGCAATTACTCCAATATCATTTCCAAGAATTTGTGACAGATCACAGATATCATTTGTGAAGGATTTATAAATATATTGAAATTACATTTTTTTTTTCTTTTTAGAAAAGAAAACTAAATAACATATTTACACATAACTACATAATAGTATCCACCAGTTAGGAGTTAAATAGCAAGGTAGACTGGGTTCTATATCCTTGGGTGGCAAAAATCTAAGAGAGAGAGTTTTATTCATTGCTTTGTTTTTTACAACTTATCAACCTTTTGCAGGTTATTTAAAGCCAGAAAATAATTTTAGATTTTAAGAATTTTTTGAGATAATAATTTGCTGATACAAATCCTACTAATTAACCCATAGCTGGAGGGAAGAACAGGTGGATCATACCCTTCTCATTGGTATTTGCGTGTAAGTGAATATAATTAATCCATCTGAAATTAGCCTTTGGCTCTCCAATTTCCAATTCCAAGTCATTGCCCATTATGCCAGCTGCACACCCAAGCTTATTGCACATGGCATTCGTAAGCAGTTACCCATCTAAGTACTGACCAAGCTCAATGTTGCTTAACTTTGGTAATTGTATGAGAACTGGTGTTTTAACATATAGCCTTCTAAGAGAGAGAGAGAGAAGCACTACTTAAATTAATGGGTCTGCTCATAAAAACAAGAAAGAATTTGGTGGGGGATATCTTTTGTAGATTAGTATTCATTGAACCAAGAAATAAAAACAAAGTAAAGATAACTCCTTAAGAAGTCAGGGATTGATTTGACACTGTATTTATATTATGAACAGGTCCCCCTTCTAAAATGATAAGAAACATCTATATTTTTTGATTCTGACTAATGTGTGTAGAAAAAGATCTAATGAATACCAATCTATAAAAATTCTTCTCCCCTTTTTAAGAGTGGACCAGTTAATTTAAGTTGTGCCATGAAGAAAAACATTAAAAGGATGCCACTCCACTATCTTTCTCAAGAAGACATGGTAATAAAACTATTTAATAATTATCAATGTGTATTTATTTATATATTTCCTGTCCCATCTGTAGTGGGAAAGGAGGTAAATCACTTAAGTTAGTACATTTGTGAGTGATTACTTCCCTTGGTCATTTTAATAATCTATATAAATAAAATATTTATTTGCATTTAGACAAAATTACTTCACAAGCAAAATGAACCATTTAATTAATAAGTGACTTTACTTTTAAGTTTCTTAGATTAATTATCAATGTGTATTTATTCATATATTTTCTGTTACATCTGTTGTGGTGAGAAGGTAAATCAACTTAAGTTAGTACATTTATGACTGTTTACTTCCCTTGGTCATTTTAATAATCTATACAGGGTGCAATAGGTAAATTGTGGCAATTTTATATTTTTAATTGTGTTGTTTTTGATTTTTGTCGACTGCACAGTATAGTAGGGCCATTTGGGCACTGTCTATGAGAAAAAGAGCACAATGATGCAATTCACTCCACCAGAAATTTGAAAATGGCATGCTGTACTGCTTGGCATTTGTACCAAGAGCTCTAATACAAACTTTTCAGTGTGTTTGGGTGTCAATCTGAGGACAGTGCCGAGGATTTGGAAAGAGTTGGTTGAGTCTAATGGTGATTACAAAAGTATTTGGAGTGATCACTAGTGATGGTGATGTTATGCCTCCATTCAGACTCACGGAGGCCTACATCAAGTGCCTTGATGAAGTAGTGCTGTGCTGATTTTGCACCAAGCTGCACAAGCAGAAGAACACAGTCATGGCTGTCAAACAATTTCTATGACCACATCACACCTGACATCTGGCCACCTAACTTCCCAGACTTCAAGTCATTTGATTATTATGTGTGGGGCACAGTTGAGTGAAAAGCCAACAAAACCCCTTGCAATACCAAAGAAGAACTAAAGGTAAGAATTAATGGCAGTATTTACCAACTTAAACAAGAAGACCACCAGAAGAGTTGCAGAAACTTCTGAAGTCATCTGGAGACTCTGGTTGAAGCCAATGGCGATTTTATTGAATAAATTTACTCTTTAGTATTTCAAGATATTTTTATGTAATTTTGGTAAATATATCTGTTAAAATGAGATGTCAGTGTTATTTTCATTTTTGTGTAATTTAGATGACAATTTATCTATCATACCTTGTATAAATAAAATATTTATCTGCATTTAGACAAAATTACTTCCCAAGCAAAATGAACCATTTAATTAATCACTTCCTTTACTTCTATGTTTCTTAGATTGCAGTCTTATTTGTTCAAGCCTTTCATGTGAGGCACTCAGATACTTGTCTATTAAGTCTTTCTTCAACTTGGTCTTGAAACAGACTTTGTTATGACTGTTTTTATCATTCTGTTGCTAATCTTTTTCTTCCAAGAGATATTTCCATTTCACTGTTATAAAATTTTTAACATGAAAAGATATTGAGCAAAAAGTGATTTATATAATATCAGGGGTTATCAGTAATTCATAGATACTATTAAACGTCTAAAAAATATAAAGGGAATGGATTTATTAAACAGTTCATTGGCCTCTATTTTAGTTGTAAATTCTTTATCTCTTCTTTATTGAATCTAAATATGTTGTCTAATTGCATGTCAGTATCAAAACTTTCTAACAACTGCTGTTGTTTTTGATGGCACAAGAACACTAGTTCATATATAATAAAGAAGAAGAATCTTTAGACAGCTATGATTGCCTATATCCTGAAAGAACATGTCATTAAAAAAATCCCCAAACCTTAAAAACTTTGGCTGTATAATGGGGATTGAGATAAAAAAAAAGGAACAATGAATTTGAAAGGTGAACTCATTAAAATCAGTAATGAAAACATAATTCAAGAAAGACTATTATATCTACTACTATAAATACTATTATATCTACTATAGTAAACAGTAAACAAATATGGTGTAAAAAAAACTAAATACTGTTTGTTTCAAGGTCCTTGATAAAATCCAGAGACGGATATGCAATGTAATTGACCCTGATCTGGCATCTCATCTGCAGTTGCTCTCTCACAGATGTGCCATCGCATCCCTCTGTCTTTTTTACAAATACTTTCATGGTAACTGCTCCAATGAGCTGCTTTCACTGGTTCCCAGACTTCATGAATTTAAGTGTTCAACTAGGCTGGCATATCACTCTCACCCTTTCACTGTCAAAACTGTTAAATGTAGTCATTTCTTCTACTCCAATAGCTTCATGTCTCGCACTTCTCGCCTATGGAACTCCCTCCCCTTTTCTTGTTTCCCTGATAGTTATAATCTCCAACTATTCAAATGTAATGTCAATTGATGTCTCCAGATGCCCTGATCTATCCCCTATCCTTCTCTTCATCCTTTCCTCTGTCACTCCTCTTTGCTCTCACTCCAACTCTCTGTAACCCCTTGCGTGCTAGTGGCTTCTCACCTTGCTTGGAATGAATGCTTAAAAAAAAAAAAAAGAGATGGAAAAAGAGTAATTGTATGACTGTAGATTTAACTCTCTAAATCTGTGTAGGAAACATCCATATTAAACATGATAGCAGGATGTGCCAGTCTATCACATACAAACATACATACAAATACAAATCACACACAATGCCAAGCATTCATTGGTTAATTAATCATCACTACATTATAATAGACAATTTACAAATTGCAGCAATGTGACAATTTTGTAATCACTCTATTTTCATGTAGTCAGTTTTGTGCACTTTTGGGAGAAACGGATCACAGAAGCTTTCTTAAGTCTCCCCAAAGCTCACTCACTGATTGGTCTATGCCAGCCAATCAGATCGTTTGCACGTGAAGAATAATTCTTCCCGTACAGCGATCTGGAGCCTATAGTTACTTATTTAAGCAAGAATTTTTCTTAGCTAATTAGCGAGAATTCAGCTGCCAAACGAATCCACGACAGTTGAAACCATGCGCCAACCTTCTCATTCACACACACACCACTCACATGCTGAACATACCTTGTATATACTTACATAATCTTTTCTAACATGGCAAATCTTTTAAGGACAGTCATTATAAGACTCTCATGAACATTATTCCAGTGAATTTTGAAATACTAAAATAACAGTTAAACTCTTGTTTATTTCAACCTTTTCTTATTTAAATCCATGCTTTCTTTCACATCGTTGTTTGATATTGTACACCTTGTTAAATACATATTTTATGTGTAACAATGTCTTTGGCTTATCCTTTTCTGTGTCAGCCTTGTTTCCTAATCTAAAGTTAAATTAATGTGGTGAAGTCCACCACAAGGATATTGTACTTGAGTTCAAGTCTAGGTGAAAGCTTCTTTATTAGTTATTTATGTTTACTTTAATGTAGAATGCAAGGACTTGAATGCTGAGATAAAAATAAAAAAACACATTAAGAATAAATTTTTAAAAATTAAAAAAAATTAAAAGCACCAATAAAAATAAGAAAACATCCATAAAAAGCATAATTTTTTTTAAATTAAAGAATTAGAATTTTAAAATATTAATAAATAACATTGGCAATAAAACATTTTTAAAAAAGCATAAAAAATAAAAAATTTTAAAATTTAAGAAAGTAAAATTGCAAATATAAATAAACATTAATTAATTACAATCAATCAAAAATTAAAAAAATTAAAAATTGAAAACATCAATAAAAATATAATTCAAACAAAATTAAATCAAAAATTAAAAATTGAAAACATCAATAAAAAAGATATAATAAACAGAAGCACCAATATTTTTTTTAAATTTTAAATATCAAACAATTCAAAGCATAAAGAAAGATGCATCAATAAAAACTTTTAAAATTAAATATTAAAAGCATCAATAAATATGAAAGAAAAACAAATCCAAATTAATAAAAATGAAGTTTGATTAGAGAAAGAGTTAAGAAGATTTACTCAAGGTAGATTCTTTCTAAACTGAATTGGCACATAATTAATAATAATCTATTCTTTCTTTAATTTCTAAGTAAATCTTTCATTGAATTATAGATTTTTTTTCCTTTATATAAATCACGGATTCTTTATAAATCATGAATTATAAAATTAGCTTTTTTAATAAAATTAAGATTGTGTGTTGACAAAGTTAAAAATATATATTGAAAAGCCCTGGATTAAGACAAAAGTTTAATCAACGTATGAAGAAGCAAGAAAAGACAGAGAAGTTCTGGAATGGCAGATCCTCGAAGAGAAAAAAGTCGAGAAATAATGAAAAAGGATAAAAAAAAAAAAGATACAGGGAATGAAATTGGTGAATGAAAATAGAATAGAAGAAAAAGAGGTAAAACTGATAAGATTTAGGGAGAAGGGGAATTAGAAGAAGAAAAAGATGAAGAAGAAGACTAAAGAAAAAGTATTTTATGGGAAGGGGATAAAAACTATATTTTAGAAAAAGTCATTTAGAGAGTGAGAGAGAGACAATAATAAATGAAAAAGAGGGTAGCTTAGAAAGTGAGAGAGAGGGTAATGGGTTTGATAGAAGAGAAGTGTCATTAGAAGAGATACACAATTATTAAAAGAAAGGTAAAGAGAAGTAAATACTCAAAAGTCAAACTCAATAAAAGAGAATTGAAAGGAAAAAAATATGAAAGCGTTTTGAAACCAAGGCGATCCATAAGTCATGGATCGCCTTGGTTGAAACAGATCCGACGAGGAAAAAAAGAAAAATTGACAAAAATATATAAATGAGAGTGGAATTAACAATTAGATTCAGAGAGAGAGGGGATGGATTTGATCACTAGGTGAAATGAGTGAGGGGCTGATTGGTGCGTCCGGTTTGTGATAGAGAGTGGGTAGAGAGAGGGAGAGTGAACAAAGAAAGACTCATGATGGAAGACGGAACAGCTGGAAGAACGAGAGTGACATGTTCAGCAAATGAGCTAGAAAGAAAAAAATGATGTTTATGGCCAGGATTTTTCAGCAGACGGTGCCGTATCAACCCAGCTCACCCTGTACAGTCGGTCTGTCTGTGTGTCTTGGTGAAATTGTCGTCCTTAGAATAGAAAAATGCCAGAGACTAGGTAGGTACCTTTAAAAATTCTAGTGCAGTGCTTTGTAAAATATACTTATTTACTTTTTAAAATAATATAGATAAATATTAAATGTCTGATTTAGGAGAATGTGCTTTAAATTTTTATTTTATCGATTTAAAAAGGAAAAATAATACGTTGTTTTTAGGTTTTTTTTTTTTTTTTGGTTTGTTTGTTTTTCTTTATTTTTTTTTTTTCTTGGACCCAGAAAATGAAAATTAAAAAAATGATGTTTGCTTCTTTAGTTCATTTTTTGGGCCACTTTTTATTTATTTTTTAATTATCTTTTTCTGTTTTATTTACAGAAAAATAAAGGATATGCCCCTCAATAATTTTAATTTCTGTTATTTATTATTTGTATATGTGTGTCTCTGGGATCTACGTAAGTTCTCGGACGTTAATTAATATCTTATCTTAATTTTCGTTAAATAATTAGTGCTTTTGTTTATATTAGCCTTTAAAAGACACCAAATTAAAATAGTATATAATAAATTTTTAATAGATTTTTTTTCTATAGTAATTTTATTAAAAGCTTTTTATTTCCTTATCAAATGGAAATGTTTCGTTATTTTTTTTTCTAATCTCCCTTTTAGCGATTTTTCTATTTGCTAAAAAAATGACATTTTTTTTTTTTTCGGAATTCCCTGTGAATTTGTTTATTTTTAGTTTTTACAATATCTAGATTAAAAATTGTCATATAAAAAATTATTATTGTTTTTGTTTTTATTTAGTATAATTTTCTTCGAAGAAAATCTAATTCGTTTTTTTTTGTTTTTTTTATTACTAATTTTGGCTTAAAAATTTTAGAGAATTAATCCTTATTTTTTTATTAAAATTGCCTACAAAAATATACTTTTCCAGTTTCCTTGATTTATCATTTTTTTTTTTCAATTTTTCAGTTCCTGTAAATTCAGTTTTTAATTGTTCAGTTATTTTTCTTTTAAAAATATGCGATGTCTTATTCGGAAGAATAAATAAGTGAAAAAAAAAATGATTACTACATTCATTTCTAACCCTTTTTAAACATTTTTACATCTAAACAAATAGCTAAAAATTGTTTTTGATGCATTTTCTTGGCACGAAAAAAATTCAAGGAACTAAAAAGAAATATGGTTTGTAAAAATATCAAAATCGTATCAAATGATACAATTATTATTATTTCTCGTGAATCAACTTGATTTCTGGGACTTCCTTCTATAAATCATTATTATTATTATTATTATTATTATTTAAATTATAAATAAATACCACAGTGATTTTTAGAAGGGATTTCCTCGGTGCAAGTTCTTGCTTTTTTTTATTTTTTATTTTATCCTTCTTCATTTGAGTTTGGCAGAATTTTTAAACAATCATGATTTCCTACACCGGTAACAATATAATAAATCATTAATTTTAAAAGCAAACTGTATTTGAATAACGAACAGAAAGATATTTCAAATGATGATTAGAAGCACTGGTTGATGATAATCACTAGAATTTGATATTCGAACGAAGAGTAATAATAATGGAATGCCCAAAGAAGTCCTTTCCTTTCAATAACAAAAACATAGACATTTGAATTGAATAATTTCATTTTTATACTTCCATTTTTTTTTAAGTAACGATATAATTTATAATATATATATTTTAAAGAAACTTTAAAAAAAAAGACTGCAGTTTCTCACGAAAGACAACACAACACTTTTAAAAAAATAGTTAAAAAAAAAAAAAAAAAAAAAAACTGTAGAAAACTAGCTTTTCTCTAACATTGTCTTACTTTTTCTAACCTATCAGGCCCATAAAAGGGGTCTCTACCCTCTCTGGTACCCAATATTTTTTTTCTGTTTTCCTATTTTGGAAGCAAGCCTCAGTCTTTTACGGATTGCCAGGATAACTTCTCTGAAACTTTTTTTACTGTCACATTTTCTCATCTTTTGTGTTCTTAGCAATAATATGCATCCGCAGCGGGCCTTTTTTTTTTTTTTTTTTTATTTAAAAAAAAAAAATCAAGACTTTTTTGTTCATCCCCCCACCAAGGGTACAACTGCCCAAACATTTAAAATTTAGTATAAAAATAATAACAGTTCTGTTAAAAAAATTGGCCCGAAGCAATTATTTTATAATTTTTGTAACGTTTCTACCTATTTATTTTAGAGTAAAAAAAAAAAAAATAATAATTTAAAAAATCTACACTTAGTACACCAAAGTGTATCGTCTGGTTCATACTCCTCTCCGGTCTTTTGAAAAGGAGTAGAGATCTTTAAATTTTTTATCCCATCCGTTTTTTCCTCTTTAGGATTGGGTTTTCCGAACCGTTTTTTCGGTTCCTTAAAATCTCATTCTCTTTCACTCCCAGTTTTAGCCCCTTGCGTCTTAGTGGCATTGGCGCCTTACTTGGACTGAATTTATTAAAAAAAAAAATATTTTTTATTTTATTAAATTATTGTTTTATTTTTATAAACTTTTTTCAATTTCATACAATTATTATTTAATTTAAAGAATTAAAGCTCCAAAATCAGGAACAATCTACTAAAAAATCGTGCTAAGATGAAAACTGAAAATAGAAATTGATTCTTGATTTGTCGAAGAAAATTAGTAATTATTTCTTTCGGTGTCCGACGAGTGGCTGGTGAATGGCAACCGGCAACCTTCTCTGATTAAGAAAGAAAAAAAATATCTCTCTCTATCTATCTGATCATGAATAATTTTTCTTTTTCTTTTTTTTTTTTTATTTGATTTTAATTATTTATTTTTCTGAGGTTGATTAATTTTTATTGAACTCACGAGCCGATGTTCATAAATTGCATTAAAAAAAAAAATTGTTAATAATACATCCTCACTTATGACTCATTTTGTTTACATAACAACAACGTGTGGTCTCGTTGTTAGTATGTAAACTCCGTCGTTATACGAGTACCACATGATGATCAATAAATAAACAAAAGTAAAACATAAGAAGAAAATTGTAGGGAGTAACCCGGGTCAGAGTAAAATGAGCCGGTAACTTGAGCTAGAAGAAAGAATTTAATGAATTTCAGAAGAAAGGTTTTTTTTTTTTTTTTTTTTTTTTTTTTTATCTTCAACATAAAATTAAAAATAAATTGAATGAATTTACATACATTTTTAGGTTAATTTAAAACTTTAAAAGGAAAAATATCACCCAATTAGCGATTTTATTTTATTTTTTATTTTTTTTTATTGTTTAAAAAAAATTGGGGGGGTATTTTTATTTACTTTATTTTTTTTTTCATTTGTTAATTAAAATTATTTTATGTTGTAGATCATGTTTTTTGTTCTAGATCATGTAATGCAAACTTATAATTTTAAAATATTAATTTCTAAAACAAAGGCGTCCGATTTTTATAAGTAATACTTTTTTTAAAAATACTTGTATTTTAAGGCCAGCAGAATATCTTAGAAAATGCTCAATAGATAAAGCAACAATATTCAATAAATCAAATGTTTATTTCATTTGAAAAATTCCAGACGTTTGTGTAATACAGGGTTAAGTTTATTCGACCAGGTGACACTGATGAGCAGTAGCATATGAAACTCCATTGTTAATTGAATGAAATAAGTCCATTGAACATTTATTAATTTATTTTTATAAATATATATGTCTTATAAAGTGCTGATAAGTGCTGAAATAAAATTGCATTTTCTCTATCAAGACATTCATTTCTGTAGTTCACTGCTACCAGCAATCAGATTTTTTTTTTCTCCTGATGATGGCCATGGACAAAACTAGTCAAGGAATCTAACTGAAATAATTAAAATGAGAAAATATTAATATACATCCCTGTGTGTCTGAAGATCTTAATTTTTTAATATTTTTTATTGTTGAAAATATATATATATATATATATATATATATATATATTATATTTTGAAGTTGAAAGAATAGAATTAGTGAGCCAAGTTCAAATTCTGACTGGCACTGTATGTACATTTTGCACATTTTCCCTTTGGAAAAGTCTGAATCTATTTCATCTGTACCAGCTATGATGGATATAGCAGTATGGTAGACTAGGCTACTTAGTCTTGATTATCAAACCAATCTCAAAGGAATTCAAAACGGGGTTGATTTTGGTGCTAGCAACTCCACACTGTAAAAAAATCTACTTCCTATCAAGACCATAGTCAGTGTTGTTTTGATAAGGTGATGCCTATATGGATTTGCCTTGGAGTCTTCAGTGAATGAAAGCAAATATCATACTTGCTTTAATTCTTGATCACTGGCATTCTGGGTTGAAAAATTTGCTCAAATATTAGGAAAAGATTTTTAAAATTTTGCAATTGTCAATCTCTTAATTCCTTTTCTTTTGTTGGAAGCATTTAATTTGTTAGGTAGAGCGAAACAATGACTAAATCCAGGTGGGAGAATGGTCTGATAGCATTAAAGTTAGTGGGCATTGAAAAGAAAAGGACAAGGCATGTTTTGCATACACTGGGTACAAATTCAAATGCAGTCAATGTGTAAACACAATTGACGCAGTTTCATTTCTCTTCATTCCTTTATATCACAAGTTAATAATTGGCTAATTTTTAAATAATTGCAATAGTCCCACTGAAACAGCTTCTTCCTGCAAACCACTACTTTATGGAACCAACTCCCAAGAGGATGCTTTCCCAACCTCTACAATCTTAACCTGTTCAATTCTGGGGTTAATTGTTATCTTTCTTGCATATCCTCATAAACTGTGCCTTGTACCTCTTATACAACAACCTCTTTGAGTGGCTCTTGAGCCTTGTAAAGAATGAACATGAGTAAAGTTACAACATTCAAGGATATAGCTTTGTTTGCCACATAACCCAGATGTTCCAGGAGAGAGCTGTATGCTTTGTCACATAACCAAGACATTCAGAAGAAAAGTTGTACACTTTGCCATTTAGCCAAGATGTTCTAGGGGATAACTGTATACTTTGTCACATAGCTGAGATATTTAGAAGAAAAATTGTACACTTTGCCGTTTAGCTTAGCCAAGATATTCTAGGGGAGGGGGTATAGTCATATGTTATATTTATGTGAATGCTGTAAATCTAGAAGAGAATTTTGAAAATTTTTTAAAAAGAAAGAATTAAAAGGTGATACCTCAGCTTAAGTCATTTCGAGTTAAGACATTTTTGATATGTTGTTGTTTTTTTGTTTTTTTTTTTAATATTATATGAAAAATAAAACTCACCTTAGGTCATTTTACTCGAGTTTACATCAGCTGTTAAAAATATTAGAAATATCAAAACGCTAAATAACTAAACAAATATATAAAATCATATTTAAATAAGTTTAAAGAGTAAGCCTATATTGCTGGAAGTTAAGGTGGAAATGAATTATTTTATTCAGAATACTGTACGTACATATCACAAATACTGTAATAGGCAATGGGGAGTGCTTGTCTGTGGTTTATGGTGTGGTCATTTCAACTTAAGTTGTTTTTTGGCCAAAGTCATGACCTCTGGAACCAATTAATGACATAGGGTGAGGTATACCTGTACTAATATTTGGTCCCCCTGCTGATGCAAGAAAAAGATTAACAATGTAGGGTGAAGTATACCTGTGTCTGTAATAGAAATGAATGAATATTTTTCTTTTTGCAAATGATCTTTAATATTTATTTATTTTTTTATTTTATTTTTATTTTTTTTTACAGGTGTTGTCATGATGTGATTATATAAAGACTACTTTGAGGCTGCTACCTTTTCTACCACCATCAACACAAAGGAATTTGGTCATCATCTGTCCTAACAATTATTTTTGTTCTTCAGCACTCTGGTACAGATATTAATTGATAATTATAATTGATTATAATTAATTATAATAACTAAATATATGACATTATTTTGATATTATTTATGGTTTGACAGATAAATTTCACAAGCCAAAAATAGTTTGTCATTAATTTTGTGACTTTTGTTGCCTTGTAAAAAAAAAATCCTGCTGTATTGAGTCGATCAGTTACAAGTACAGCTTTTAAAAATACCTTTTTGCCTGAAGATTTTAATTCCTTGTTAATAAATTATAAAATTAGTTTACAAAGTCAAATCCTGACATTTTACTTGTAAGCCTTCAGTGCATGAATAAATGGTTTTTATATTTTGCAGAAACAAATAAGGTCAAGGTAATAAATATACCTACTACTAAAGTCCTTTCCAACAGGAGCAACCATTCTGCAAATTAGCCAATTCTGTAACTTGTGACATTAAAAGTCAGATTTATTAAACAAATACATGAAAACTTTTATTCTAGTGATTTAAATTCTATGGATAGGAAGAAAAATGAAACAGTCCCAACTGTATTTTCACATTGATTGCATTTGAGTTTGAGCTTCCTTGTTTTTTTGCCCTCCCTCAAATTTGTACTTGGTTTTACTTACCTTATTTAAAGGCCAGATTTTGAGAAAACAAAAGGGAAACAAGTAAAATCATGACCTCTTTCTCGTGTCTTAAATGACCTTCTAATTGAAAGTTAACTCTCTGCATTTTCTGACTAAAAATAAAATAAAAAGAAAAAAAAGTACCACTAATTCTATTTTTAATTTACTCTTCCCTAAGGAAAACAAATTCACTGTATTACTCTCATGTAAGGATTTTGACTCCTCTGATAGAAATGTTTGTATTGTAAATATCCTTTTTAGCAATCAAATTTGACTAATTCAAATTTAAACCTATAAGTTAACTGTTGGCATTTCAAATATATCTATAGCTCATTATGACCCTCTCAAGGCAGGGGTATTCACTTGTTCATGACATCCATTTATAACTAAATTACTGACATCTAGAAGGTTCTGCTATTTGTTCCTAATGAAGATTTTATAAATGACTTGAACTTTCATCTTTAAAAGCCATTGGTGTCGGTTTGAATTTTTTTTTTTCTTCTGAAAAATCACTGTTCTCCAAAATTATAAATGTTTATTCTTTTAGGCTAGCAGCCTTAAACACTAGGCAACCTTTGACATTGGCATTTTTAAGTTTCTGACTACAACTCAAGTTATATACTTTCTTCACAAATGGAGTCTCTCCAATCCATGTACACTCCTACCTCAACAACGATGAATGCATCATCAGTTTCAGCTTCAGGTGCTGGTGGGGGTAGTGGAACGGGTAACGGCAGCAATTTGAATTCCCTACATGGTGGTGACACCTACTTCAGAGAGACATTACTGAAAAGCGACACCCATACGGATCATCATCATCACCATCATAATAATGTAAATATACCCAGCATGACTGCAATGACAAACAATACAAAAAACCAATTGAGTCACGTAAACCTAAATATGACTTTAAATCCACATATAAGCAATAATAGTAATGATGATGATAACAGTATTAGTGGCAATAATAGTAATACTAATAATAGTACTATAGTTGTTACAAGTAATGATAATAGTAATACTGCCCTGGGTTCTGGGGTTAGCATGTCAGCCCCATCACCAAATTTAATCATGAACACAAATTTAAATACAAACACAATGCAAACAATGCATGCTGCTGCAATGAACATAATGATAATGAAAAGGCAGCCTCAGCTGCCTGGTGGCAGCGGAAACAGCAGCAGTGTTATTGGCACAAGTGGGAACAGTGGTGTAACTCTGGGCAGTAGTGGTCCCACAGGTGCCAGTGTGACCACCACGGGCACTGGAAATAGCATGGGTACAGTCACTGCCAAAGGTGCTACCCCTATCATGGCCCCGCTTGGCCTGCTCTCGACTGCTCACCACATCATCGAGAAGGACGAGAAACAGCATAAATGTGAGGTCTGCCGTAAGATGTTCACGCGCCGTTCGGATCTGATTAACCACCAGCATGCTGCAGCACTCAATGATGATGGCAAGCATTTTTATTGCTCATTCTGTCGTAAAGCTTTCCCAATCAGGGCACGTCTCAAAGACCATCTACGCACACACACTGGAGAGAAACCATTCCGGTGCGTCTACTGTGAGAAGGTGTTTGCCCATCAGACAAACCTAAAGTCTCATTTACGACTACACACAGGAGAGAAACCTTTCAAATGCTTATTTTGTGGCAAGGCGTTCTCTCACCAGACAAATCTGAAGAGCCACGAGAGGACTCATACTGGTGCTAAGCCATACCACTGTGGATTTTGCGGCAAAGCCTTTTCACACCAAACTAACTTAAAGGATCACCAACGTATCCATACCGGAGTCAAACCATATAAATGCAGCTATTGTGAAAAGGCATTCTCTCATCAAACCAATCTGAAAGACCACGAGAGGACACATACGGGGCTCAAGCCATTTCAGTGCAACTATTGTGAGAAGGCGTTCTCGCATCAGACTAACCTCAAAGACCATCAGCGTACGCATACAGGGGAAAAACCATACGTCTGTTCTTATTGCCAGAACGCGTTCAGTCACCAAACAAACTTGCGTGATCATGAACGGACTCATACAGGAGTGCGTCCTTATCAATGTCAGTATTGTCCGAAAGCCTTCAGCCATCAGACAAACCTGCGTGATCATGAGAGGACGCATACAGGAGAGAAGCCGTACCAGTGTGCGTACTGCGAGAACGCCTTCAGCCACCAGACAAACCTGAAGTGTCACGAGAGATTGCATACAGGTGAGGGTGCCAAAACTTACATGTGCAGCGTGTGCAACAAGGGTTTTGCTCATCAAACTAATCTGAAAGTTCATGAACGCACTCATAATCGAGGGTTGAATACAGGGGTGGGGCCTGTGGCTGGGGCAGGGACTATAGCTGGTACAGGGACTGTGGCTGGGACAGAACCTGGACCAGGTACCACTGTCCAAGAACAATCTAAGAGAACTCAACCAAATTGAACTTGAGAGAGAAGCAAGTTAAAAAAAAAAAAAAGAAAAAAAAAGATTGTTTTGTTATTCTTTAACCCTGACAGAAAATATTGCCAAAATATTTAAAAATACACTGATCTAAATGCAGCATTGCAATATTCCACTTTTATTTTTGCAAACACTTTTGCATAAAATTTTTCCCTTGTTGCTTTGTTGTAAAATGACCTGAAAAAAGCTCAAGATGTCTTTTTTTTTTTTTTTTTTTTTTTTTTTAATGTTACCAGGTTAGTTTTACACTTTCTTTTTTTTTCTTTTTTTTCTTTTTTTTCTTTTTTTCTTTCTTCCAAAACAATTGAATTTATTCCTCAGAACTCAACAAATTGTATTCTTACACTTGAATTGACTGTTATCAATCCAGTGGTCAGTATATTGGTCTAAGACTGGGATTCCTTAAGTAGGTGGTACCACCCACTTGAAGACAGTGTGAAAATCCAAGGGGCATTTAGGAGTGCAAAAAAAAAAAAAAAAAATGGAGTAACAAAAGGGGCAACAGTGTGGCATTAGTCAAGTAACAAAATTTCCTTTTTTTTTTTTTAAATTTTTAGTTATTTAATTTCGTATATGATATGACAATATCTAAATCGCTTATACTTAAGAAATACTGTTTTTGGTGTATCAGAGTTACTTCTCCCCCCCCCCCAATTAAATGTGAAAATCTGCTTGCATCCTATAGACTGAAGGAATGAATAATACTGTATTTTCTGATGCATAATATGAGAAATCTTGAATGGAAGTTAAAGGCAAAAAAGTGGTGGGTGGGGTGTGTTGTATAACAAAGTACATGTTTTCACAAATTTTTACTCGTGATTGCAAATCCACTTGTTTTTGCTCACAAGTTTATTTATATTTTGATTATTCTGTTTTTTGGAGTATTTTTTATAAGGTTTTCTTTCTTTGTTCTTAATGAAAGACAATCATTTTTTTTATTTTTATAGTTTATTAATATAGAAATATAATAAAGTCATACCAAACAGAAAAGTATGAAAGATTAATTAGCACTTGATATAATGGGCATGTCTCATTAGCACCTCTCCCTGAAAATTCAAAAGTAAGAAAAAATAGAAAAAAAAAAAACCCTAAAAAACTTTCGGTCTGAAGAGATGAATATAAAAATATTAGTGAAATAAATTATAACCAATATGGATTTTTAAGATTTTTCTTGATTTATCATTATATTGCTCTGTAACTTATATTGAGCTCTCTTTGGATTAATGTCCCCCTTAAAATTATCATTACCAATTACAGATTGGTGTATATATATATATATATAATGTGTGTGTGTGTAGCTGATATGAAATATTGATCTGACAACACACATGATGAGAAGCATTTCTGCACCAACAGCAGAAAGTGCAGCTCATACAGGGTGCTGCAGAAATACATCCCATATAATGGTAAGACATTAGCTAGATGAAGACTACATTGCCTCTAATGCCTTACTATTATGTGGGAGATTTCTCTACCGCACCATGTATGACTGAAGAATTTCAGTCACTGTGTCTTTGTTATGGACCAACACATCCCCATGAGTGGCCCAGGTTGCTGTGGCATGGTTGATTTTACCGAGTCACTATCTCTAGAATGGTTGCCAACCAAGGCTGAAGAACCCAGTCTGCCATGTTATTTAAACCATTGCTGTAAAGGACAGAAGAGATGGATTCATAACCTTTCCCAAGGGTAGTTGTGTATAAGTGAATGCAACAAACTCAACTCTGTGATTTCTCATTCTGAGCTGCTATCCATTACATCACCTGCACATTCATCCATATATATATATATATATATATATATATATATTATTTTCAGATGGTGTATCTGTGAAAGAACAAAAGGAATAAAAAGATAAGAGGAAAAACTATTCTGATGAATATTTACCAATTTAAAAATAAATTGATAAACCAATGACATTCTTGCTCTTGTATATAAACACATGCAACATCATAAATCCTTACGTTTGCTTTGATAAAGTTCCTCAAAGAACAAAATGTATCAGCCAAGGATTGCTTTCCCTCTTGTCTTTTTATTCCTGTATATATATATATATATATATATATATATATATATATATATATATATAAATAAAATGGTGCTATCTATTAAAAAATTATTTGACTTATTAGTATTTTGTTTTTTGATATCTGCATGGATTGTACTATTTTGTGACTAGTGAACCTAATTGTGGTTGCTTCTTTTATATTATATAAAATATATAAAGCCCAAATAATATTAAAATGAGACAAATTTTAATAGATAACACCAAAATATTATATAGGACTCATTGCAAAGAAAGACTTAAAATTTTAGAAGGTATTATAATCTCTCTCTCTCTCTCTCTCTCTCTCTCTCTATATATATATATATATATATATATATATATATATATATATATGAGAGAGAGAGTGTTATGCCTAAGCCATGTGTATCTATATTTAGACATGCATATAGTTTAATTCATTAGAATGTGAAAATTTCTACATACAATTTGTGAAAGTATGTGCAATATCCTACCCTCATCAGTTGTCAACCAGAAGAGGTAACACAATTTCGGTGGCTTAGGTGCTACTGCCACCTTTAGTGCCGCCAGCAGCTTTTGCCACTGGACAGGGTATTGTTTTTTGTAGATGTGTCAGTCTTTTGCGATATTATTTTTATTTTTTATTTTTTTTATTTTTTTTTGCAACTGCAAGTCAGATTTTCAACGTTGCGTTAAAAATCTGACTTGCAGTTGCAAAAAAAATATTTGCTATTTATAACAAGGTCATATCTAATGTGATGGATTACACTGAGAATGACATTATCTTTGATCATAATACTGGATCTAATGATGAAATGTCAGATTCCTTTCCAGTTGATAGTGAAAGCATTGAGGATTTTGTAGGTTTCAAACATAAATATTAGTAAACCTTTTTATGTTTTATTTACGGTATTTTCTTATTTTTGATGTCTTGAACTCCTTTTTTTATTTAGATTGATTTATGTATTTGTTTTTTATGACTTTTTTGCAGGTTATTTAAAGCTAGAAAATATTTTTAGGTTGTTTTGGAGATAATAATTTACTGATACAAATCCTATTAATTAACTCATAGCTGTGGGGAGAAGAGGTGGATTCATACTCTTTTAAAGGGTTTTTACGTTTAAGTTAATGTAATGAACTTGAATTGAAACTTGGCTCTCCAATTCTCAGTCATTATGCAGTACATCCAAGCTTACAGTATTCCCAAGCAGTCACCCATCTAAGTACTGTGCAGGCTCAGTGTTGCTTAACATTGGTGATCATATGAGAACCGGTGTTTCAACATGATATGACTGTAGGCTTTTATTTTATTTAGAACAATATATACTAATTTTTAAAGTATCGGATTGAATTTTTGTTCAATAAAAAATCCTTCTCTCCGCCCCCCCCCCAAAAAAAACAACTTTGTCTTCAAAATAAGGAAGTGTTTTATGCACCAAAATACAGTATGCTTTACAAAGAATAAAAGTAGAATAAGAGATATACATACATGGCTTTAATTTGTTGTCATTAGTTAAAAATTTGCTTATATCTTGCTGATGTTACTGGCCAGATATAACAATTGAAATCTGCAAGAGCCAATGCTTTTATTTTTTTAGGTGTAGTGATATAGCTACACATGTTTGTTTGGTGTAAGATTGGTTGTTTTGAATTTGTATGATATCAAATAAGAAATATGTTGTAGATTAGGACTCCACATACTTCCTGCTCTTCCCTACTATTTGTAACAATGGACCGCTCTTACTTATAAATATAGTAAGTAGCCACTTTAGAGCAGGATTTGAGTAGTATTTATGGTGGCTCTTAGTAAGATTGGCAAGTAAGAATGTGGGGTTTTAGTGCAATGAATATTATATAGTTTGAGTCAGTGATTTTGGCTAGCTAAGTTTAAGAGAAGACAGATTGATGACCAGCCTTCCCTATCCCCACCTTTTGGCCTTGTGACACATTTTCTGTTTACAGAAATAAATATTTGAGGAGTAGTTGATATTACTTCAGTTGTTCTGTTCTCTGTATTTAATAAACCTCTTTGTTTTCTTTACCAAGTCTTCCGTTCCTTTGATACTCTCTCTAGCTATGGCTTTTCTAATTCTTGGCTATTTTGAACTAACATTACAATAAAATAAATATCTTCTAGAGGTTTAGGTGTGGATACTAGGGATGTAGCCTGGGGACAAAGTGGACAGTAGTGAGAGAAAGTTAGGGAAACACTGGTCTAAAACACCAATATCTGTGGATTTGTTCCTTATTGCATATTATAAATCCAATGAATTTTTATCAGTACATATTGGGCATAAAAGCCTACTGTTAAATCATTCTGAAAGCATTAGTTCTTAATTGGTCACCAAAGTTAAGCAGTGTTAAGCCTGGTCACTACTTAGATGGGGGACCACTTGGGAATACTAGGCACTGTAAGCAACATCCTACAATCTGAAATATGTTTCAGCTTTAAATAACCCACAAAGGGTTGATAAAGCATAAAAAACAAATCAGTTAATACTTTGGTATAATAGTAAGCTAGTTATGCTGCCGATTACTATGATCCTTCCTAGGTGGTCTACACTTGTGCTAGTATAAGATCTGCTAAGTAAATTACCTATATTGGAAATTTTGTAAAATTGACAAAGCCATCTGAACTGAAGAAGGCCAGGTTTCTTGATTATTTTTGTCATAGGCCTCTTTTATGAAAGAAAAAAATATTTGTACAATCTAAAAATATTTTTGGATGTTTTATGAAAGAAAAAGATCTTGATGTGAGGCTGACAGTTTTATTTTATTTATTTTTTGTTTATTTATTTTTTTATTTTTTGGTTTTCTTTTCTTTCTTTTTTTTTAATACACTTTGAACCATGATAGTAACGTTATCTGGTTTCTGTCTGAATTTCTCGGATGAAGAGTTATCATTATTTACACTATTTACATTCGGACTATTGTCCTCATTTTTGTTGTTACCATCACAACATTTTGGCTGTTGTGCCCGCTATCTTTCAAGTGTGTATCTATCCATGTAACCTACAGGGAATTCTGATCAGAACCCTTTATTTAATCTACAAGGGTAGGCTGTTCTCAATCCACTGCCCAAATCTAGGGATATCTTGTCTAGTTCTTATTTTTAGTACTGCTCATTTATTGCTTGCCCCATTTCCATTGAGTCCAAGTACAACATTGCCCAGCTCAGGGATTGAACTCAGAATTACTGTCACCAAATTCATGAACCAATGTTTTAATCCACTAGGCTATTTTAATAACAACAAAGATGAGGACAATGTAAATAGTGTGAATAATTACTTTGTTGTTTTATTTATAATATAAGCAGCTGTTGTGTATATATATATATATATATATATATATATATATATATATATATATATATACTTATACTTTTTAGTAAGTGCCCACTGTAGAGTTATAGTGTTTTTTAAATTTTTTTTAATTTGTTCCCAATGTTCATTTTAATATTGAAAAATACAAGGATCACACACACACACACACACACACACACACACACATGTACTCAAGGGTATGCTGAAAATTTCTCATCCTAACATGTTAGCATAATATCTGTAAAAAATGATAGGATTTATTTATGTATGGATCAGCACAATAACTGTGTGCTCTAACTGCAATCAGATCATAGTATCTGTGCACTCTGCAAAAAGTGTTATAAGTGCATTTTATATAACATATAGAATGATTAAAAAATGTTAACACTTTTATGAGTTTTTTTTTTTTTTATTTCCTTAATTCTGTGTCCCTTCAAGACATTGACAATCATGTCTGTCCACACTTTTTCTTTAGATGTAAATTGCCAGGACTTACAGGGAAAGATAGTGGATTGGTTTTTCATTGCTTTCTCCATAGTTTTAGATGTGGCATGTTTGAGTACAGAAAGGTATTCATGTGCAGCATGTTTTGGGCAAATAGACCTGACAGAGTCTGTCCCTCTACAAGCCGAGCCACAGTTGATGTCTTCCAACATCACCTTGGTCATGAATATGTGGCCATTGATTCTACACCCTGTGCAGTGACTTCAGCCTAGGAAACCCTTTGCCCAGTGATGCCATGTCATCATCACATTGGTTGCATCCATAACTATGGAGCGCAGTCTACCACATTGTGCTAATTGGTCTTTGACCCTACATGATGGGTTATCTGCCTTTTTTAACCCTGTTGGGTGTCTAGCGACATCCCTCATTAGAAAAGCTTGATGAGTGAACAAGTTTAGTCACTGATGACCTTGACCATGTGTCAATTACTCTTAGGTTACATGGTACTGGTAGCATTTATTGACTGCTAGTGGAGCAGCCATGCTTATACTGTAACAACAGCAAGAAAACTGGCACGATCAAGCTCAATGTTTGATCACATGACCACAATAGTACCAACTATAATCCCGCATGAGCAGAAGACAGTATGACAAACCTAAAGACTTGTTATGGCGAAAGTGCAGATAATTTTTTACTTAGCCTTGTGTGTGTGTGTGTATATATCTATATATATATATATATATATATATATATATATATATATATGTATATATATATATATATATATATATATATACACACACACACTATAGTCATGGTGAGAAAGCAGTGTCTTGTAAACAGGACTGGCTTTAGGAACTGTGCAGCCCAACTGGGAGCATTTTTAGTGATTGATAGTCAAAATGTGTACAACCACTAAGATCTAGAATGTTTGTGAATGTAGATTATACATCTAATATCTCTCTATTCATATGTCCTATTTATCTATCCAAAACTTCAGTGCTTGTGTTTGAATATATGCCTTACAATATATTTTGCAAGTGCATGGGGATATATTAATTTAATCTCACAATACAGTTAAAATTTCACATGTTTATTGATATTTAAAAGCTGTCGCATGTATATTTACATGTTTATTTTTTTTTATTTTGTTTTTTTTAAATCATTTCACGCCAAACAAAGTGATAATGTTGCTAACATGCAAAATGTTACTGAGAGTGAAAGAGAAAACTTTGAAGAGAAAGGACAATAAAAGAACAGGATTCAAGAAGATAGCATTGTATTCAAATATTTGGAGATCATAGGTGACAGGGGAGCAAGTAACCAGAAGAGTGGAAAATGCAAGGAAAGAAATTATTAGAATAAAACTGTTACATCTAGCTATTTCAACAGTAAAAACTTGTTGCCAGTCTAGTAGTACACTTAAATTTATGCCATCGAGGTACCAAGGAGAGCTCATTAGAACAACTGTCATGCAAATATTTATAGAAAAGACAGTAGGAAGCCACATCATGTTTCAGGCTAGAAAATTTTTAGGTTCTATAATACTGAAATAATATATTTAGTTCAAGTATAGTAAACAATATTAAGCCTCTCAACTGCCCTGTCGAGCAGAGTTCACAGCCTCACCTTGCTGTGGAATCATCACTGAAAATTTTTATCTATCCTGATATATAAATGTCAGTGTTCATTGATTTTAATACAAAATTTTTTTTTTTTTTTTTTTTTTTTTTAAATCAAAATAAAACTTTTGTTTTTTTTTTCCCTAAAACTGTGCACCTGATACATCTTTTATACATAATCCCAGAAGATGTCAAGAACAGGCAAAGGTTCAGTAAATTCTAAGTTTTTACATACATCCTGTACAAGTGAATTGTTTAAACTGGTCAATTGCCTTGCCCTGAAATGCACACTCTCTCCATCATACCACTGTGTCCAGTATTGGTGCACTTTGTGACACATGCCAGATGATGCTACAATTGCAGATTTTTTTATTTTTTTTATACTAGTTTCCATCTCCTAGCTGCATGCCAGCCATTGGCTCGTATAAGAAGCTTGTCTCCTCTTTGCCAACCTTCAAACTTATTCAGAGTTTTCCTTCTGCTAGAATGGTTGCCAAAAAAAGCCCAGTCAGTCTCGCTATTTACCCATATTCATGGCCATATTCTTGTTCCATCACCAGAGCTAAACAAAGTTGACCCTGGTCAGTACTTAGATGGGTGACCACTTGGGAATATCATGTGCTGCAAGCTTGGATGTGTGATGTGATATTAATGGATAAATTGGAGAGCTGAGTTCAAATTCCAGTTGAGTTTGAATTGGGAAGAGCTCATTTTTATTAATAGGTGGAACAGCTTATTAGAAGATACTTATTTATAATATACTTTTGTTCCTGGTAAAATTGCTTAAATGCATCAAAAACCTGTGATTCAGAAATGATGACTCATCAAAAATTTCAAATACTTTTTGTCACATGACAATTCGCATCCAATCAAATCAGCTGATATAACATTTCATTAGATACAGCTAACAACTTAATATAACATATATTTTTACTTTTTAAGAAATTATAAAAAAATTTTTTATGCATAATTATTTTTATAATCATTGCAAATGATTTTACTATAAGAATCATTGCAAATGAATTTACTATAAAAATCATTGCAAATGATTTTACTATAAAAATCATTGCAAATGATTTTATTATAAAAAGCATTGCAAATGATTTTATTATAAAAAGCATTGCAAATGATTTTACTATAAAAAAAAGCATTTCAAACAGCTTTACTGTAAAAAGCAACGAATTTTGTATTTTTCCATTTTATTTTTCATGTAGTTTAATTTACACTATTAAGATAATTTATTTCCTTTTTACTCATGATCAAAAGGTTAAAGAAATAACCAAAATATTTCAATGTTTTCTTTTAATTATTCCATTGATTTATTTTGGCATTTCTCAGTTATTAGTGATTAGGTCACCTTCATTGACTTAACTGTGTTTTTGTTAATCATGAAGTTTCTTTTAGTATAATACATTATATATGTTTTGCCTGCAAGAAAAACTAGTTTCAATGGTTTAACAAAAAATCCTTCCTTTAAGTAACCCAGTCTAGCCACAAGTTTACTTTTAACAAGCAATGAGAATTGAACTCACTACCTATGCTTCATGATGCCAGTATGCTAACCACTGCACACAGCTGATATGTTGATTGATTTGTATATAAATTAATGTTGGTACTCCAACATCCTGAATAGACGTCTCTGCTATCGTAATCAATAATGTCTTTAAATACAAGTGTATCACCTATTTTCTGATACATTTTAGTTTCTAATAATGATGCTGTAAGGATACGAGAGACATATAATTAATTGGTTAGAGGTGTGTTATTGAATTGCTATTAAGAGACTTCTGCTTGTAGGCACTATTTAAATTAACTGCTCCACTTATAAAAAGCAGTGAAGAATTGTTTTGATTTTTTTTTAACAATTTTATTAGAATTCATGACATTTGTTAAAATTTAAAATATATATTTTGTTTTTGTCAGTTTAGATGGAGGTCCTGTTCATAATAAGAATACAATGTTAAACTTCTTAAAGTGTTATCTGAACTTAATTTTTATTTACAAATCTTAAGTTTGAAACTGCTTATGTTACTGATAATTGTGTACTGGGGAGGGGAACAATATCATTACTATACAGTTATTAATGATGTAAGCACAATTTCAAACTTAACATTTGTAAATAAAAACAAAGCACAGATAACTCTTTAAGAATTCAGGGATTGATTTGATGCTGTTTTTTTTGTTTTTTTCAATTATGACATATGTGGTTAGTAAGTGTTAAAGATGTCAGTTGGCAAAAGTTAAACATTTCCCTCTTTTTTTTTCTTTTTTTTTTTTTTTAAATGAGTGCACTCGCTAACCTAAGAGGTGTTAGTCTGGCAAAATGGATAATCTGGGGCTCTCCTGGAAGAAGTTTGCCAGAAAAACTGTGGAACCTGTATTTCCTTTTCTTCTTCTCCTCCTCCTTCTTATCATTATTATTATATTTTCAAGAAGATTCAATCTGAACAATTTCATCTTGTGTCTTCTGAAATATTCTCTCTGATTTTATTCTGATTCCACACCTGCTTATTATATTTTAGCGTTTCTTTCACATACTCCTACTATTCCAAATTTCCCCTTTATTTAGTACTTAAAAGTAATGATGAAGCCATTGCAACAAAACTGGACATGTGATTAAAAGATATGAAAATCTGTCTTTATGATATGATCATAAATCACTTGATAAACCATAAGGAGTAGATAGGTTCACTTTATTGCCTGGTTCACACTCCTCCCAGGTCTTTTGAACAGGTTTATCTCTTGTTTCCTGTTTAGGATTCAGTTTCTGATTTCTTCTAAAGTCTACTTCAACTATATGCTTCTAACATCCCCATGTAAACTCTGAAATTTATACTATTTATTTTATTCTTTCCTCAATAGGAGTAGATAGATTTGCCTATCATCTGGTTCAGACTCCTCTCCAGTCTTTTGAACAGGAATAGAGGTTTATCTCTTGTTTCCTGTTTAGAATTGGGTCTCCAGTTCTGAAGTCTATATCTCTAAAATCTTTTCTTGAACTCTGAAATTTTATTTACTAATTATGTTTTTTCTTCTCCTCAATAGGGGTAGATAAATTTGCCTATTGTCCAGTTCACACTCCTCTCTGGTCTTTTTGAACAGTAGAAGTTTATCCCTTATTTCCTGTTTAAGATAGGGTTTTCTAGTTCCTTCTAATGTTTTTTTTCATTATCTTTCACTCCCAGTAACCCCTTGAAATTTTAGTGGCATTATCATGTTGCTTGGCATGAATTGATTAAAAAATAAAAATGATATTCATAGGATAAGTCCTGATTGACATCTGTATTATTCTTGTTCATTGCTTTTCCTTATTTGAGACTGTCTCTATCAAGTTGGGCACAAAACTACAATTATAAGTCACCTGATGTGGGTCAAATTCATTTTGTGAACTAACTTGAATGCTTTTCTATGGTTAACGAGTTTGTCATCTTGGGAACAGTAAGCTATCTACTTGAAGTTCTCGCAGTTTGGTTTGTTTTATGGCTTATCAACCTCAATGAGTTATTTAATGCCGACAAGATTTTTATTGCTGGTAATGTTTTTGTTTTTTTTTTCTTTTTGCAAAAAATGTATTGCTGGTAATATTTTTTTCCTGAAATGTTTTGCTGGTATTAAAACTTATTTTTACACTTTAATAGTGTTTTGACCCCAGTTTGGAGGTTAACTATTTGCCCATAGCTGGGACCCTAGCAGGTGCTACCACCCTGAGTCAGGGTGGATCTAGGAACACTAGCAATGTAAGAGGTGGTTCCACAATCCTCAAAACATTCGGATCAGAAGCCTTGCTGCCAGATAGTTTATCATCTCGCAGTTTGTAGAACATTTCATTTATTTAGAAACCACAAGAACTTTTTCTATCTACCAAATAATTTGCCTTTTTTAAATTTTCAAACTTTTCGGTATTGATGATTTTTTTCAGTTTCTATTCATTTTCAAGGTCTTCTATGTAAAAGAGAAAAAAAAATGAACAAATCTGTTAGAATCCTGATTGATTTTCAAAAATTCTTTTGTCAGACAAAATGTTTTTTTTTTCTTTTTCTTTTTTTCTTTTTACATTTGTTAAAATAACCAGGATGTCCTCTCAGTTGTTAGGGTAATGACGCTGATTAAAATCAACTCGTAAAATATATTCCTGTAATATAAACATCTACTATTCTCTTTTTAATACTTTTGACCATTTTTTTTTTTTTTTTTTTTTGAAACTGCATTTTAGTGTTGGATTGAATTTAGCTCAGATGACTAAATATTTTTATAACAGGTAAAAAAAATTATCATTTATCTATCCTCCTTATCCTCATAATTTTATCCTTCTCTTACATTAATGTCACTTGCTTCATTCATCATAACAATAACCTTTTCCCTTGAGTGGCTTTCAAGCATTTTATTGGGTGAATTCTGGTATTAAAAAAAAATGTGTGTATATATGGCAAGTTGCAAGTCTGTGTGTGTGTGTGTGTATATATATATATATATATATATATATATATATATATATAAAATTTTTTTTTTTTTTTTTTTTTTTTTTTTAACTTTAGCATGGTACATCTATGGTGTGATGAAAGGGGCTGGCATAACTGCGTCTCTCAGAGAGTAAAAAATTAAAAAAAAATAAACATAAACAAAGTCTAAAGAAAATACTTTTGTTTCAGTTCATGAACTCTTGATCATTATAGAATCTTTTTTATCTCATTAGCTAGAAATATAGTAAAACTTAAAATTTTACCAATTTATCTTAAGGAGTTCCATTTCAGGATTTCAGGATTCCATAAACACAAGATGAGGTATATTTTTCCCAATTAAAAACAAAGTACTGGGGTTTGTGGATTAGTTTTCATTGGTTTGTCATCAAAACAACCATTGCTCATATATATATATATATATATATATATATATATAATCTGTAGCCATATACAGTTATTAGCAGAATCTGAAAATTTTCATTGTTTGATATTTGATTTATTGGGAAGTGTTAAGTGCATTGACTTAGGAGTGTGTTGAAAAAAATAAACAGAATTTTTTTTTTTTTTTTTTTCATTATGTTATGGACTTTATTGACAAACCTATGTATATGGTGCAGCAAAAATAATTTCCACATAATGGTAAGATATTAGTGGCAATGGTCTTCTGCATCTACCTAATGTCTTACAATTATGTAGGGGGTATTTCTGCCACACCCTGTATCATAAATCCATAAGCATCCAAATTCATATAAGATTTTTATGATTTTTTTCTTTCTTTATATCACCACTTATTTTTTTTTTCTTTTCCTAAATGCTATATCCCTTCAGGATATAGGTGATCATGACTCTCCACAGATTCCTTTTCTTTATTATCTGGGAATTGCCATGCATTCTTGGGAAAGATAGTAGTTTACCATTTCCTATCTCTACAGTTTAAATTTCAGAGTTGCATTGAATTTAACTCACATATATTGCTAAATATTTTTATAACAAAAAATTATTGTTATCTGCCCTCCTTATCCTTCTCTTGCATTCATATTACTTGCCTCATTCATTATAATCATTATAACAGTAACCCTCTACCTTGAGTGGCTCTCGAGCATTGTATTGGGTGAATTCTGGTATTAAAAAAGTGTGTGCACAGATGGCAAGTCAGTCTTTTTATTTTTTTTTAATGGGAAAAATTATTGTTATTTATCCTCCTTATCCTCTTTCATTCACCCAAGCCCAGAGAACCCAGTCTGCCTTTATATTTACTCCTTAGCTGGGGGAAGAACAGACAGATTCAGGCAGTTCCCAAAGGCAGTTGTTGCAAAGTGAATGCAACAGGCTAGACTGGAATTTGAACTCTGCTTGACGATTTCACTCTCCGCATCAATTTCTGTTACACTATCCTCACATCTAATTTTCATCACCATTATGAATTCCTCTCAACAGCCTACTTGAAATTCAAGCTTGGCGTTTGAGCTGTAATACAAGCATAACATCCAATATAATATTAAGTTTAGTCATAAACAATTTCCACTAATATACTTTACTTTTTGCCCGACACTGGCAGCATACACAGTTGATTAAAAAAATAAATTTCTTAACCCCCATTAATGGAGTGATTGTCTTTTTGCAGGTTATTTAAAGCCAGAAAATATTTTTAGATTGTAAGAATTTTTTTGAGATAATAATGATTTACCGATACAAGTCCTGCTAATTAACCCATAGATGAGAAGAGGTGGATCCACACCATTCCCAATAATATTTGTGTGTAAGTAAATATAACGAACCGAACTGGAATTGGAAGTTGGCTCTTTGATTTTAAAATTCTCAAGCCATTATCCATTACAACCACTGCGCACACAAGCTTACAGCACCTGGCATTCTCAAGCTGTCACCCATCTAGGTACTAACCAGGCTTGACTTTGCTTAACTTTGTGATCATATGAGAACTGGTGTTTCAATGTGATATGGTCATAAGCCTCCCCCCACCCCCACTAATGCAGGGATTGAAAATGTATTTATGTTATATAATGTTATAGGAGTGAATAATGCCATGGAAACACACATGCACACATTTTATATATATATATATATATATATATATATATATATATATATATATATATATAGTATTTATAGTTAACCCCCATCCCTGTCAATTATTTTTGGGAAAAATGTTTTATTTGTTTTTAATATAGTAACTATGAAACTGAAGCACCTTGAAATACCTGAGCTATGGCTAACACCTCTACCAGAAATATGAGTTGACAATTAGACTTGTTTCAAGCTCAGAAGGGCATAAAATGAATCAAGATCAACATATAAACATATCTGTAGCTGGTTTTTGAATGTTATGTTTTGGATGTTTTTATTTGTCTGTGTCTGAAAAAGACACTTTCAGTAAAAATGTAATTTAAAATATTATGAATTACTTGTAATTGCATGCATGAATCCCAGTATAAATAGTTATAAATAATTACTGGCCAATTTTAACATTGTGATATTTTTGCATTATATCAAGTATTAAGAATATAGTAACTTGGGTCTGCAAATTGGAGGAAAGAGTTATCAATGATAATGTTATGACTTCAAATACACGGTTATCTCCCTTTAACCTTATCTCTTTTTATTTTTAAATGTACTTTTTTATCACATAAAATGAAAACTGAGTGTTTGGGTTCTTTGTGAAAAGAACAGTAGATCATCGATAAAGAAAAATGGATACTATTTATGACTTCAATTAATATCTTTTTTTCTTTTTTTTTTTTTTTTTTTTTTTTAATGTTTTTTTTATATTAAAGGATATTTTACAGGCAGACAAATATAACATTTACCAAAGTTCTCCACTTAAAAGGTCACCAGTAAATAATCTTATGTTGACCTTTTCCTTCTACCATTTCTTTTTTTTCTTTTCAAATAAAGCTGAATAATATAGAAATGTTGACAATATTTAACCTTTGTGCTCACGAAAAAAAAAAAAAAAAAAAAAAAAAAAAAAAACTGTATTAAAAGGATGGTTGTTCCCTTGACACTGATTACTGTATATACTTTTGACTCCCTTGGCAATGTTTATTTACATGATTTTAAAAATCTGTAAACCAAGTAAAATGCAATATTTATTATTTAACTTTATACAAATATAAAATATGTTACTTAGCTGATTGATGGTATTATTCAGCACTCTGACCCCAGAGTTTTGTAGACAAACCTGTTTTGTAATCATTCAGTCCACTTGTCAGGAGGTAACAACAATTGACTGCTGATTTTCTCATTTTCGTTATGTTCATATTAAGTTAAAGAATAATTTATGCGCTTTTTCTTGGTGTTAGTTTTATTTTTTTTATTTTTTTATTTTCTGTATGTGTGCATATTCCTGTATGTGCGTCTATGTGAGCATATTTACCATTTTATAAAGAAATAAATTTGAAAAGAAATCTCTATGCCACGATATATAAAAATACAAAATTATCAAAATATGTAAACCTTCTACAATACAATATTTATTATTTATTACTTTATAAATAATTATAAAAGCATGTTTTTTTTTTGTTTTTTTTTATTCAATTTAACAGTGTTTAATATTTTTGTTGCCAATTTTCAAGAATAAAGAAAATGAATAAAGACGAAAAAAAAAACTTATCTTAGCTGACACATTTTGTCCTCTGAGAGACTTTATCAAGGCAAATGTAATTTATCATATTGTCCTTTTACAGATATACTCTATCTGAATTTTTTACACAAAGAAAATGTATAAATCCACTTTCATATATTTGGGTTTTATTAAAATTTTTTATCATTGCTTTCTAAAACAAATATTGCTGAGGGATCCAAAAGTGTATACAGTAATAGCAGTGTCAGGGAAATAACTGTCCTTTTGACACTGATTTTTTTTTTTCTTTTTTTTTTTTTTTTTGTGGGCATGAAGGTTAAACATTGCTGAAATGTTAATATATTCAGCACCACAAATACTTCAGATCAGTTAGATATCTAATGTTTCTTTGAGGCTATTTTTATTGATATAAATACCTCAGCAATAAACAGTGGAGGGGGTCAGACAGATCCCTTTTTTTTTTTTTTTTCTCCTTTTTTTTTTTTTCTCTTTTTTTTTTTCTTTTTTTTTTTTTTTTTTCACTACTTTTTTTTTTTTTTTTCTCCTTTTTTTTTTTTCAAATTGGAAGCTACCAGCTCATTTTGAGACCACTACAGAAAAATTTCACTAGAAACAGAGAAAAGAGTACTGAACTGTTACATGATATCTTTCTTCCTGTATGGCAGCAAATACTGGACAATCTGCTTAAAGATAAAGAAGAGACTTGAAGCAACATAAATTAAATATGGTTCTACAGAAAGATGCCGAGGATACTATGGGTCAAACATGTGAGCAACAACAAGCTTTTGGAGAGAATGGAAACTAAAAGGAAACTTGTACATAACATTATGAAGAGGCAGTTCAAATTTCTGGGGCACGTAATGAGGAAGGAGTGTTTGGAAAATCTGATACTCATAGGACAGATTGAGGGACAGAGGAAAACAGCACGTAATATACTTGATGTGCTTGAGCAAATGGATGGCAGAACAGGGTTTGATAGAAATGACAAAAAGACAAGACTTATTAAGAGCTACAAGGGACAGGAAGGGCCTTTATGTCCTCAAGGGACATTGTACATGAAAGAAGACCATTTAACTAAACACATGTTTGAATGAAACTCCAAAGGAGTTATCATCATTATCATCATGCAATGTGCCAGAGATCTCTGATTTTGTGCATGTTTTAATTTCTGCATTTTGTCTTTTTTTTTTTTACCCCCTAAATAAATTTTAAAGATTTTAAGAGTTTAAAATCAAAAACCAAAAATAAATAAAAAAAATTTTAAAATAAAGAAATAAGTTTCTGGCTGTGGTGAGATCAACATTTTGTATAAATATATTTTTTTTTTTTTTTTTTTTTAATCCCCTATATAACCCCCTTATTATTTAATTCAGGTCTGGTGAAAGTAAATACAATATGAAAACAACCTTAAAAGTCGATTTGTATGTGGCTGATATATAACTACTAACTCAGAATGATGGACATTCTGTTTGTGTGCTTGTAAATTCCACACTATCCAAGTGATATTTGAATACCTGAATGGAAAGAATATTGCATGCATTGTATTATATTGGCTATAAAAATTGTGAAACTCTTTAAATTCTCGTGTCTTTCTGAGTATTTTTATTGATTGTATGAAGTAAAAGTGGTTTAATAAATTTATGAATTGAATAATACATTTTTTTTATTTCAGTCAAATATTTTTTTATAAGGATTTTATTGGTTGATAAGAAAAAATGGAAAAATTTTATAAGGATTCTATTAATTGATAATTGAATGACAAATGGAAAAATTTTACACTATCTCATCCTTCAAAAAGACTTTTTAAATTAAATGTTTTTATTGATGGGAGATATATATATATATATATATATATATATATATATATATATATATATGATTACATGAATCATTCATACAAAAAACAAATATAGAGGTTAATGATTTAAATGGCAAGAATACATCTTCGCAAACAATTTCAATAAGTTACACTAACCCCGAACCTGTATATGAATGATATGATCCCTGTTTATAAATTCCAGTTGCATAAGGTCTTTTTAATTTTTACAAGCTTTCATCTGTTCCTACAGACATCACACTTATTATCCGAAAGTTGCACATTGGATCAGTTATTTTAATTTTGATAAAATAATATAAATTTTGGATAATAAGTGTGACATTTCTGTAATTATTGAACAATATTCATGCCACATTGACGGAAAACCTACCAGTAAAAAAGAATTCTCTTATTACTATATTTGTACAAAAACGCACAACCTTAAAATTTAAAATTCAAACTCAGTGTTGAAACCGCATTTTCCAAAACAATAACACATTTCTCATAGCATTTTTTCGAATTACATCTATATTTTTGTTGTCCTCTTATTACCGAGAAGTAAAAACAAGAACAAATCTATTTCCATACCTGAGGATGTCTGTAGGAACAGATGAAAGCTTGTAAAAATTAAAAAGGCCTTATGTAACTGGAATTTATAAACAGGGATCATATCATTCATATACAGGTTCAGGGTTAGTGTATCTTATTGAAATTGTTTGTGAAGATGTATTTTCGCCATTTAAATCATTAACCTCTATATTTGTTTTTTTTGTATGAATGATTCATGTAATTATAAATTAAAACTGCACCTATAATCGAAATATATGTATTGGGAAGAAATTAAATATAAAGAGATGTTGGTTAGAATAATATACATTGGGGAAAAAGGCTGAAATGCAGGGATGCTTAAGATTAAATTTAAATACCTGGCATTTGATGTGTCTAGCTAGAAGCACAGCTTAGCTGAAGTTTTTCAGATTTCTAGCACTTGTTTTTATCTTTGGTGCTTTTAAATATCGAACATTGTAATAGCCATAGTTTTGTTAAGGCAATATGCTGTATAATCCTGGATATAAATCTATTGTGAAAGACTTGGAAATTAGTGCACTTTCTTTACATTTTTTCCTTTAATAAATTATGTTCCCTTTAATTAAAACTGCATTCTTTAAGTCAAAATTATGGTCAGACTTAATTACAATGAATGACTAATGTGTTGAATGTGTAGTTTCATAAAAGATCCTTTTCTGTTCATATATTCTTTTATTTAAATTACTAGAAGTTTCATCTGTGTATTTCTTTAGACATTTATTATAATCTATTCTGTAAACTCATGCCTCAGGTTTTATGTTATTTTGTTTTGTGTTAATTAAAATACTTATTGTTTTTGAAGTAGTTGTAACAAATTTTATGAAGCTTAGATAAATTCTTTTCAATTATAGTTGCTATTTAATTCAGAGGTATTTTGTGTATAGTTTTATCAAGATTATTTTTATTTATTTTTTTGGTTTTATGAATTCAGTCCACTTTATAACAAGCATTATACATGAAATAATTAGGACATTGACAGAATTTAAAAGTATTTTCAATGTATTCATCTTTTAATTTAAATTACATTCTTTAAGTTGAAATTCTGGTATATCACATTTTATTTCTTTCAGAAATATTTTGGTCAATTGTTTCTTATATATATTGGAGCAGCAGATCATTATTCAAACATCTATTGTTAAATATAACAAACAACGAATATCTATTATGTCTGATCATGATCCGTTCTAGACTTCATATAGTTGCTTTAATTTTGGGAGAAAATAAAGACGAAAGTTATTCAACATTTGGATATTTTTTTATGCTGTTCCTTGATGTAAGCTTTCAGCTCATAAGAGCCATCTTCAGAGTGGTTATGCAGACATTTAAACAAAGATATTCACCATCAAAGATGATATTCTGTTATGTTGACATAGAAGATTGCTATGTGACGATAACGGTTGTGGAATAGCAGGCACAGGTCGTAAATTCATGATGCGGTTCTATGACGCCGTACCACGTGAGAGAACGAAATATTAACAACAGAACTATGTGTTTAGATGCAATGTAATGTGTTGTGACTAGTTTGAAATATAATTTTGTTGAGTGTGGGTTACTTTGTTTTAATGTAGATGGCCTCCAATAGCTGAAGGTTCTTTTTAGTGCGTGTATGTGTGAGTATTGTTGTACTATCAACTAGTATCTGTCTAATATTATCTACATGACTCTGAAGATATGTTACATATGCCAATACTTCATAAATAATGGAGTTTAGATTGTGAGGAAACATGGAAATGACATCAGAGACACAGTTTGGTTTAAATGAGAAAAATAAAGAGAAAATAGAGGAGGCAATAATGCTGTCATGCGTTGAATGTCTGCTTATATGAAATGGAAAACTTGTCAGTTTTAAATCATTTCATTTATACCTTCTTATTTAAATAAATATGTAGTGACTTACAACTAAATCTCACCAATTTCCAACTAAGTAGCAATGCCCTTGCTACTGATCATCAAACATTCTTCCTGTTAATGATGTTAATCAATTCAATAAAAAAAAGGTATATTAATTTCTAATGCATTTATTATTACCTATATTTATAGGTTTTTTTTCTCATTTATAATTCTGCTTGTTCTTTAGTTAATTAGTTTGTTGGCATGTACATTACACCCTGCTAATACCTCATAAATAATGGACTATTCCATTATGATTGTGAGGAAAGAAGGAAAAGACATATCAGAAACACTGTTTGGTTTCAATGAAATAGAAAACTTTAATTTTTAATCTTTTCATTTGTACCCTCTTACTTCTCTTAATACTGACCTGCATTCATGCTTATGATTGTTATTGTAATATTTGATTAAATTTCTTAAGCTCATGGCATTCTCTAGTAGAGGCCTGCTCATGGTGCAGCTGAGAGCTGGAACTGGAGGCCTACTGAAAAATGCATTTTCAGAAATTTTGGAAGAAAATTAAGTTAATTATTTTTGAAAATACCTAGAATAATATTTTGACTCATACCTGAAGATAATAGGATGTGTTGAAAGATAGATAAATGAAAATATGTATTTTTGTTTTGGACACTGATAAAACAAAACAAAAAGGTAGTTAAAATTTCTGGTAAAAGATATGATCCACATAATGTTGAAATGGAAACATTCACACTACAGGTCTCATTGAACCCGTTATTCAATCAACCCCCCAGGGATTGAGTAAAGAGTCCGGTTCAAATTTCCATTAAAGTTACCGGATTCAACAAGCAGTACCTGAAAAAGGCTGGAAGGTATCAGCTGAAATGTTTATCATCTCAGAATATAGACAGATAAAACAAAATCATTCTAGGAAAGTTTCAGAATGTTGGTTCTTTGTCTGATCTGGGTGTGCAATGTTTGCAAAAATATGAGTATGCTTTCTCTCCATGTTGAAAAAATGAAATGAAATTCAGAAATAAGCATAAAAATACTTACTTAATAAAGGAAAAGATGTGTTATAAATCATTGTGGCAAAAGGATGAAACAAAAAAAAATAACCATTGACAAGTGTGCTCAGACGGAACCTTTAGTTTTTCACAGTCAATTGAATTGGTATATTTTCCATACTGTTCATAATAAAAATGAGTTTCATATTCACCGAGTTGATTATCATTTCTTGTAATATATCCCGTTATGTACACAAGTGCCATTTTTATTTCATCAGAAAGAGATTGTTCTAAATTTTCCAGATTATCAAATATTTCTGAACCTTCCTCACAAAGTTTATAATCACAAGATGTACATTGGTGACCTGGCTTAACATCAAAAGCATTAATATTTACATTTTGATTTAAAAGTAAAGATGTCTGCTTAATATGCAGCTTTTTCAATACACTACTGGACATTTATAAAATAGGTGCCATCTGATCCTTGTTTACTAAATTCTTTTTCTAATGGATCAGTTGTAAATTGCCCAAGTAGGACATATTTATGGCTTGTAGCTAAAAGGTGTTGACATAGACTAACAATTCCATTGCAAGTATGGTGTATGGTATTAGCAGTGTGTTTGGATAATTAATATGATTACCTTGACTGCCAGCCATATTAAGAGCCATTTGACCAAACTCAATGATAAAATCAAGTTGAATGTCATTTGGAGATCTGATTTCAGCTTGTAGAGAATCATTTCATAGTTTATCAATTTAAAGGGTCTTGAAATTTTGCACCATGTCAAAATTTTTTTTATGAAGATGGTAGTATCAGTCTTATATGCACTTATTCCAGACTGAGTGAGAAGTGCATATGTTTTTTCTGAAAACACTCTGAGGAAAGTTGTCTTTCTATTGGCTTTGGAGCAATGTAAATTTCATTTAAATCTAAGTTTAACTAGTATTTCAGATTCAAAATGATATAACTGCTCATTTTGCAACTTGTTTTACTTCATTATCATCAAAAATTAGTTCTGTCTTTTCTGTAAGCCACAAATTGTAAATATTTTTCAACAGATGAACATAATCAAAAAACAAATGTTTATTATCTCCAGTTAACCAAAGTTTTTCAGGGAGTGTGGGATATAATTTAAATAAAAAAAAAGGCTTGATTTACTTGGTTGCCATCACATATAATAACCTTTACATCAATTGTTACAGAGGTGATGGACTGAACTGTTAACTAAATTTGTTCAAATAAAAATTTCAAATTGAAATCAAACTTGTAAGGAATTTTGAACTCCCATTCAGACATATCAACATTATATCAAGTATTGTTTGAGCAAGTAAAGATGGATTGTCAACTGACTTACTGAATGGTTTCTGTCTATATTTCCAACCACCTGAAGAAGGCCTGTGTGTACAATGGCTGAAACTTTGTGATAAACATGGCAACAAAGATGTGGACAATAGTCCAAATAATGTAAATAGTGTTACTGAATTGTTGTTTGCCATGATATAGTAACATTTTCTTGATATATACGTCATCATGGAGAATTATGCACCCTTTTTGACTGGCATTAAGAGTATTAAATAAAGATAGCAAAAAAGATTTTTCATTAAGTTTTGAAAATTTTGACATCATCCTTCTTAATGTTACTAATAATGGTAATTGAAAATCCCATCTTAATCTATTATACAATGACTGTGATGTTGCCTAGTACTCAAAAGCACATATTACTATATCTGAGCTGTCTTTCATTCCAACTATTTTGGGAGCCATTGCTGAAAAGTGTTGACTCAAGATATCCTTCTTGTGATCAAAGGCCATAGAATTTAAATATCGGATAATTTCTTCCAATGTTGACCAAGTATCAACTGTATTGATATGGTTTTGGGATAGGCTGCTAATATAACACTTAACTCCATAATGAAAGGTTTCAAACCACAAATTTTTATAAATTCTCAACATAAAGAGAGGGATACCACTGATAACTTTTGACTGAACAGTTAAAATATTTTCAGCCAAAAATGCTACAACTGGACACACAGCCTTTTTTGTTGTTGATTAGACTTTCTCACAAATTTGTATATTTAATCTTATCTAATTCTAAAAAAGAATTCATTTCATCATCAATTTGAATTCAAGCAGTACTGGAGGTTTTTTGATATCCTTTTGAACAGCAGAGTGTTGGTATTTGACTCTTTGGCACACCTGGCCATACAAATGGTGGATTTTGGGGGTGCATTTTTCCATGAACTTCTATGGTATCATTATTTGAAGGCCAGTGTAGTTGACAACTGTATTGTTTGTAACATTCAAATTGGCATTTGGAACTGATTTTCTCCATCACTCTCTTTCATCTTTGTCTTTTGGAAGATGATAAACTGATATTTTTTTTTTCATCTCACACACAGTTTTGTCTGGTTGGCTTCTGTTATTTTGTTTTGTAAGCAATGACACAACACTTTCAGAGCATTGCTGGAAACTAGGTAATATCTGAAATGATAGATTAAGCTTCTTAAGTACAATTATTTCTTTTACTGCTTCAATTTAAGGGTAACTTTTCAAGCCAAATTAATTATACTATTATTCCCAACTTTTACCTCCCCTCATACCAATAAATTAAAAACAGAAATTTTAGAGGGTTGCCTTAAATCTAAGGATTTGGTATATTGGTTTTGGGGTATATTGTCAACAAAGGTTTGCAAAATATTACATAATCTTTTAATTATTGAGTTAATTAAGTATCTAAATTTCTGGCACTTGTCAGTATAAGATTAGCTGTTGCCTCCCAGTATGCTGCTCCTCCAGACAGCACCCACCTTGATTTAAAGGGGGAACTGGGTTTTTTGCCTGGTGCTTGAAGTGCCCCATGAAGGGGAACACCAAGGGGAGAGGGCCTCATGGTGGGGCAATCCACTGCAGTGAACTTTAATCTCAGCCTTCTTGTGTCAAAAATTAGTTTTATGTTCAACTTGAGTAAATAAATAAATACTAAGAAGCTGGAAAAAAAATGATTGAGCAGCTTATTTGAGGATTGAACTCATTATTTAGTCATAATTGATCTAGTGAGACATGCTGGCTGACCATTACACTACATCGAAGTGCCCCTTTTTTCTTACTAATGTTTGACATTTTGATTCCTTCATATAATCTTTCTGGGTGTGCAGGTGGTATAATGGTTAGAGCCAATTTCAAATTCTGGTTGAGATTGTTAGATTCACTTTCACACAAATACCTTTGGCAAAGTTATGAGTCAATCTCTTCCCCCAGCTGTGGGTTATATAGCAGGGCAGACTGGACTCTCTAACCATGGTTGATAACCAGTCTAAGAGAAAGACAACTTTGAATTCAAAACCATATGTAGCTCTGATTTGGGCACATACTTGAACTGTAACTAAAGTCTGCTCAGCATAGATGCAGTATAAACTACAGGTTGGCTCTGTGGGTGTCGAAGAACAAAAATGAGCCTGAGCAGTTAGCAGAAACAAGCAGCCATTCTGAAGATGAGAAATCACACTGATTTACAGGGTGCCTTCAAGTTGAAACCTCTCTGATAGATACAAACTTTCTTGCTGTTAACACAGATTGCTCATTTGCACTTGTTCTAGACATATGTGTCTCTCTCTCAATCTCCCTGATCAGACACATAACCCCACGTTACCTCTTTTCTTATTCGCATTAATGTGCACAAAAACTGGAGAAGTTTTGCCATACATTGACAAGAGAAAAGAAAAGCAAGATCCATGTCAAAAATTAAAACAAATCCTAGTTTCAATAATTTGGTCATTTATTCAGAGATTCACTTGCACAGTCTTACTGGTTGGGTAGGTGAGTGACATATGAAACTACTACTTCAATCACAGATCAAGTTCTTCTCTTCAACCAACAAGAACTCCGACTCTCTCCTGCCACCCTTCTGCCTGTCTCTATATCATGATGCATGGATGGCAACTCTAACAGGTAGCATTGGAATGTACTTTCTGGAACAACATGAGGAACCAACCATTTTCACCAAACATCTTTTATAGCGAAGAAAACGGCAACTTACCTCGTCAAACAAAGCAACAGTGCATCCAATGATTGAAAATGTGGTGAAAAAAAATTACTTACCAAAAAAAAAAAAGGGCACATATTCCACATGACATACTGAAGACGGAATACTTAAATTAAAAAACAAGTCCATCACAGGTGTCGCTATAAAAGTATTTTGATATGCAAAAATTGAGTGTCCTCTCCCAGCTGTCAACAAAGGGAAAAAATGCTTGGCCGATAAAAATGGGAGAAAGAGTTTGGGTATTTTGGCTACCGCATTTGTTGGAGAGTGAGTTATTTTTCTGACTGGTTATGTGCATTGGGATTTGTGAGATAGTACCTGCGAATCGAGTTTTTGGCATTTCTTTCTGCGCCCGATGTTCGAGTCTGAACTTAGTGATTTATTCTCTGCATTGTGGAAATAATTTGCAACAAATATTTCCTTTGCAATCCCAGATTGCTTACAGTGATGGATCATGTATATGAGTTTGTGTAACATAATTTCTGTAATGTAAATTGTAAGAGTTTGCTTACACAGTTGTCTTTCTTTGACCGTATTTTTTTGTCAGAGAATAAATTAAATGTTTTATGAAATGCTGGATGAAAATTTGTTCTATTGTTGAGAACATTAACCTTCGTGGTTAATGAAATCCAGTAAAAGAAAATGTTTTATAGATTCTGGGTGAAGATAAGTTCTGTGGTCTAGAACTTCCACTCTGTGGTGAATGATGAGTGAGTGAATTGAAGTTTGTTTCGTGTTAAGAAATTTAAACTTTGAAACTTCAAAAATATAAGAGACGTAGAGTAGTTTGGCCCTTGGTTATCTGTCATGCAACTCACTTATGAAATGTGCTTGTGTATTGTATTGATTTAATTTTTAGTCACGTGATCAAATCAAGAACACGTTTCAAGTTTTTGGTGGTCTTTTGGGTTTAAACACTTGTGCATAGGTATTAGTATGCCTTTGAGATATATTGACCAATCAGGAACAATTATTGTAAGACTTAAGTCTGGAGCCTACATTGTGTTTAACTTGCACAAAAAATCTATAACTAGCACATGAAAATATATAGTAGAAATGTTTTAATATTTGTTGTCCAATGAGGACAGTTAACTCACAGTAATATGGTAATTGATTTTGATCCACTGGCATACAGAAGTTAACCTTTACAAGTTCCTCTTTAGATCTAGTGTAAACTTAAGTCCCAAGAAATGTTCAAAACAAGGAGCTTCATAGAGAGTTTATCATAACTGGAGAGAATGAAGTCTACTTGGTGATGATGAAATGTTACTAGCTTGGCTTTGGAATTATTGAATGTTATAAGCCAGTTGTTTTCCTATTGAACTGTGAGAGTTAGATCAGAGGAGAGATCAACTGCCAGGCACAGATGATCTTGCTTTTTTGAGATGCATCCATGGACAGTGGTATCATATGCACAGATGTTTACTAAAGATTTGAGAATGTTCCTGGGAAGATTGTGTCATATAGGACGTAAATGAATGGAATCGTCCGTGTATGTAAATAAGCAGAGTTGAGCGGATTTAGCATTAGGTCAATTGCTAGATGTACCTTTGTGTAGTAAACCTTCTACAAGTTTGTCTTCCTTATTTAATTCACTCTGTTATCTCAAAAACACAAGATACAACAGATTGTTAATATAAAACAGAAAGATGGTAGGACCAAAGACAGAATCTTGGTGGACACCTGAATTGATCTCATGAGCTGCAGAAGACTGACTGTTAATGACAACCTTCTTGTATCTATTGATGATAGAAAAGACTCAACCAGAGCATGTCATAGCTGGAGAGTTTGTGTAGCAATTCCTTATGCAATACCTTGTCAAAGGTCTTTGTGATATTTAAGGTGATCACTGTCATGGGAGTTTATTATTGAGTGCATTAATGATTGTGTATGTGTAATGACAAATATCAGCTGTGGACCTAGAGCAATGAAATCCATACTGTTTGTCACTCAGTAGGTTGTTTCTGATAAGCGTATTTGTATTAATGTTCACCCAATACGAGGCCAAAGAGACTCTCAAGATAGAGGGTTACTGTGTGGTGTTGTATGAGTGTAAGAAAAAGTAAATGCACTTCATTAGTTTATGTAGGATAGATAACGGTTAACCCTAGATTGAAGAGGTCAAGATTGTAGTGAAACTGATTTAAAGTTTAATTAATCCGAATTTAATTAAAACAAATATTACTTTTAGTTTAAAATATTGTAGAAAAGCATTTTTTTAACATGGAACTTTTTTTTTTTTTTTTTTTTTTTTTTTGAAGCGTTGACACATCTATTGATAACCTAATGTTTGCAAAATGTATGTAAGGGGGGAAATACTTGTAGTAAAATCATATGGCAAATACAATACCTTGTTTTTTTTTTAAAGATAATTTTTTTATAACTAATCAGTAATCTTAAATATTTTAAGCAATCTAATATTTTATTGAATTTTAGGTACTTTGGCTTTATAGTTTTACTTATGAAGACACCTCTTGAAGAAAAATTACCAGTAAATATTAAATTTACAATAGTTTTCGTTTTTATTTTCTGATAATGTATGGACGTTCATATTTACATAAATCAGCATGTTTATACACACAAAAGAAAAAAAAATTCAAAATTCTTTTTAAAATACTGGGGTATTGCTAAATTGTAGCAAGATTTTCCATTTATGATTAGTAAATACAGATTTTATTTAACAATATCACTTGACCGATATAAATTAATAGAGAATTTTAAAAGCTTATAAATTGTGGTAATTAAAATATTAAAAAAATGAAAACAATTCTTGCAAAATTTTATTATTCATCAAAAATTACATAATAAAAATCCTTTGGTCTTTCCTCTTAATAATAACACAAAGATTTTGATGATAAAACTGGGCATTTTTTCATCATTTTAGCAAATCTTTGGAGTTACATACAAAAATAAAATAGCGCACAGTAAGTACTGGTCTGGTGGTAATAAAACAGTTCAAGATGTCAAAGAAATGGTGAAGAAATTTATATTTATTTAGTATATATATATATATATATATATATATATATATATGCAAGGTCTGGTGCATTGGAACTGGTGCTATAAAACAAAACTACATTACAGATCAATTCAGCATTTAATCTCCTTTGAAATAGTCTCTCTCTGAAGCCATACACTTTATCCAGTGTCATTTCCATTGATGAAAGCATTGTTGGAACTCCTTTTTTGGGATAGCAAGCAGCTGCCTCATTGCATTTTCTTGGATTTCCTTGACATCTTGATCCTTTCAAGTGGATTTGATTTTTGAAGAGGAAGTCATAAGAGGCAAATCTGGGGAATATGATTGTTGTCAGACCTTAGCCAAAAACTATTGCACAAGCCATGCTAACTAATGGAACCTCTGTGGTTTAGCGAGACGATCACGCTCTACACACTTTCCTTCCAATATCAATGCAAGTGTACTGAGAAAGTTATAACTTAGTGCGTATGCATAACAGAGTTGCAGGTCAACCTGTGCCAAGCTCTGTATGCTTTAGCATCGTTACCATAGCAACAGTTCTGATACTTTTTAATCAGACCTCATCTATATAAAAACACGCTGGAAATGTTTGAAAATATTTTTATGTTTTTAAATTATTTATTTTTTTTTTTTTTTGCATTTTAGTACTAAAAAGAAAATATATCACAAGTATTTTGCACGAAAACACAGAATAAAGAATGGTGCAAAGGAACGCAGGTGAACTCAAGGGAAGTAATTCGTTCTCAAATAATAAAAGAATTAACTACCTTAGCAATTATTTTTTTAATTTATTTTAGATTCCCAATGATATCAATTTTCTTTTTTTCCACAATGTTTATTGTTTGCGCAGGGATACTCTTTAAGATTTGTTTGTTCAAAAGTGATAAACTATTTTGTGTAAAAAAAAAACAAAACATAGCTAAATACAAGATAAACATTTAATGGGGAAAATGTATCGCAAAAAAACTAATGGATAACTGAGGAGAACCATATGGTAAAAAAAATGTAAGAGATTGAAACCATTAAAAACTCTTCACTTTCTGGAATGGTCAGCGAAGTTTTTTTTTTTTTTTTTTTTTTTTTTTTTAAATAAAAGAAACACTGAACTCAAGTATAAAGAAAGAAGGACGTGAATTGAAACTGACACAAAATATCGGTGGTACTTTTAGGCATTTGCGACGATGGCCTGTTTTTTACAAACATTTAAAATCACTATTTGATTATTTTTTATTTTTATTTTAATGTATAAAAAATTGTTAATGATTTTTAAACTAAAACCATTTCACTGCATTTTTATTTTTCATACTTCCAACCGTAGTAGAAAATAGATGGTAGAGATATCATACCAAATCTTCTGGGTGACTTGATCAGTGACGATCCTGCTTTTAGCTTTTTATGTGTATGTTGACCGAGAAAAGCAATATCACAAAAAAAAAAAAAATATGCTTTTCAACAAACAAAAAAAACGAAAGAAAATAAAATACATATGACAGTTTTTTTAATGGAATAATTTATTCAATGAAATAAAAAGTCTGGTCCACGAAAAAGTTACGCCTTTATTTCGGTTTTTAACAAGGTCCGAGTTGAGGAGAGAGAGAGAAAAAAAAAAAATAAAAATAAATTTATTTATTGACCAGCTGGGGAGGAAGACTTCTGCATCCCTATGTATAGGCAAATAAAAAGGTTTCTTTTTTGAAAGCATGGGTTTTTAAGGGCGCTGAACTCACTAAACTGCGATGTTGAATTCTCTAAAAATGTGATTGTGGGCAAGCGTATATACATGGTCTGTCTGGCAGGTTTGTTTTTGCCAATATGTCCATTACATTTTTTATCATTTTTAAATATAACTTGTTTTTAGATTTAACTTATCTTTAGTTTAAAGATAAATTTTTATTTTATTTTTTTTTTTTATTATAATTTTTAAAAATTTTTGAATGTGTAATTTATTTTATATTTTTATTCTTATTGATTTTATATTAAATATAACTTATTTTTAAATATAATTTTATTTATTTTTAATATAAATTATCTAAATAGGAGTTATTTTTAAATATAACTTACTTAATATATCTTATTTTTAAATATAACTTGTCTTTGGAATAGTACTTTTTTATGCATGATTTTGTATATTTAAATATAACTAAGATTTTTTAAAACCACCCTTTTTATTCATCTCTTAGTTTTAAATTAACATTTAATTCTTATTATAACCCCAATTTAATATCATAAGGTTAATATCTTTGTTTAATTTTATAACCTCTTCCCTTTAAGACTAATTAATACTTTCCACCTCTCCTGACTACTGCCAAGTGCCTTTCGGCTGACTGAAACATTTTAAATGGATTAGTTTTTTGAGTATTTTTTTTTTTGTAGCGTTCACAGTTAAATTTCTAATTCTGAAATGAACTCAGTCTATACCTGGGTTGAATAAGACTGACGATTTTTACTTTTTCATTGGTTGAAATAAGTTTATTCCCCCAAATGAAGTGATTTTGGATTTTATTGGGTATTATTTCTGCTCTGTAACAATACATTGAGCTTTTTGTGGATCAGTTTTAATATTTTATATTACTAGGATTATAAACCAATGGATTTATTACCATTACTATATATATATATATATATACACACACACACACACACATTCAGGCTATGTGCAATATTTTTTTTAACAAAATTTAGTATACATACAACTTAGTATACTATATTTGGTAGAAGAATGAGCACTTCGATGTTGTGTAATGGTTAGCCAGCTTGTTTCACCATATCAATTACTATTGACGGAGTTTGAGCCTCACCTAAGCAAAGCTTAGAAAATCACTAAGTCACTCTGATGTGGTGTAATGGTTAGCAAGCTTGTCTCATTAGATCAATTATGACTGAGTAGTGAGTTCAATCCTCACTGGGTGCTCCATAATTTGGGTTTTGTGCCACATCTAAGTTATTCTTAATAAATTGCCATATTCATTATAATTTAAGTGTTTAATTAAACTATAATCTATCTGTACATACATGCACTGAGATTACTCAACAAAAATCAACATGATTATTTCCCTTTGATTGTAGAATCTTTTGAAGGTGACCACTCTAGGGCTTGGCATTTTGACAATTTATTTGCTCTATTGTTTTAACCTACTAACATTTAAACAAGCTAATTTGTACAAATCATTTCAATAGTTGATCTAGATATTTTGAATATATTGGCTGCTTTACATGACCTATTTTAATTTTGTTAAGAAACAAAGACATACAGAATTTAACAACTATCTTTAGTATTATTACAATCAAAAGCACAGGATGAATCAAGGAGCTTTAAAATTGCTATTCTCATACCCACTGTAGGTGGTGAAAACCTAAATGACAAAATCTAAATCACTTAAGGAACAAGTTTTGCTTTACAAAGAATAAAATGAACATAAAATGAGTTATAAAAAGAAATGAACATAAAATGAGGTATAAAAAGAAATGAACATAAAATGAGGTATAAAAAGAAATGAACATAAAATGAGGTATATACAGATGCATGGTTTTATTTTATTTTGTTGTATGAGTATTTGTCTGTATTTTGCTGAAGTTATTTGGACAGGATGCTAGGCAATGTCTGCAGGAAACAATGCTCTAGGTTTGCACATGTAGTGATACATCTGCAGATGTTCATCTGGAGGCATACAAATGGCCAGAAGAAAAGGTGTCCAGTCAGTTTTAAGCATGGGTTGGAGCTTTTTAGTCACCTATGACAAAAAAAGTCTAAATGGAAAACAACAATCCCTATTTTTCAAATGCATTTAAAAGATTTTAACTACAAAAGATTAAGTCCCAAAAAGAAAAGAAAATAGATCTATATCAAAATTAGATGGGCTGGAATGTTTTTCCTTATTGCTAAAATTTACAGATTTGTCCACATTAACCAAAAATTCTCTTTTGTATTTTCCATTTTTTTTTTAAAAATCTTTCAAAAATAAAATATGCTTTTAAAAAAAGGTTCAATTAAATATTGTTTACATTTTACTTAAAATATAGTAAAATACCTTTTTTCTTTACAGAAAGATTGATGTCTTAAAAGTTTGTGGCTACAGTATATTTTTTATTTTATTCTGCTACTTGCTATCAACATGTGGTGGCTTGTTTCAGTCTGCTGAAACCACAGCATGCCAAAGAATCTTTTTTAGTCTTATATTAAGACTTGAAGAAAGACAATTCCTCACTGTCAGGATTCTACACCCTCAGAGTTCACCACCCCAACTCTGACTCATTTTGGTTTGTCAGTGTTCTGACCAGTTTGGTAGGTCAGCTTACATGTTTTGTAAGAATTTTATCGTACTGCAAATATGAAAACAAAGTTTTGTAGACAATGAAAAATATTTGTAGACATTTTTTAATACAAAAGCAAACATTTAAATATTTAACCCTATAAACAGAGTCTATCTTAAATGAATCTGTTAAAACACATTCAGCACAGTGAAAAAGTTTGTATTACAAATCCAAAAGGCAGGAAAAATGAGTTGTATAGAAATCACAAGTCCAACATAAAAAGTCCAAGAATCAAAATAAAACAGGGTCAGAAAATCTAACAAGCAAATTTTAATACAGTACAGTCACTCTTGCTCATGAATCAAAAAATACAACTGCCTCATCAAGAAAAGGAACGGCTTTTATTGATGAGCTAAATTTTGCAATTGGTTGTGATAGTCTGGGAGAATAAAAATAAAAATTTCATGCATGAGATATGCTTAAAGCAGTAATTATCTGATTTAGTTTTTTTTCTTCAGCAAACCATGCGCAGGATACAAACTCTTTTTTTGAGGTAGGTGATTTTTGCTGTTCACCACATCAAATTTACTGAGTTACCAGGGGTTTTGTCATTTTGTTTCTGCAGATTCCTGCTGCATTAAGAGGATTTAATTACGCCCTATGATATCATCGCAGTTTCAGTAACTGGTAGTAAGCAAATATCTGTTTATCTCTAGAGATAAAAGGTAGCACCCTGTTTGATCAAAATTCAGTAGTTTGGCAATGAAACTGGAGTGACTTCTCCAGGGCATAAGCCTGGGAAATGGTATATGGAGGTGGTGTGCTGCCCAGACTACTTCCCCACTCTCAGCCATACCAACAAAATCCATAGGAATACAGGACATTACATTTGGGGATGGCTTGGCTGCAGGAGCTGCTGAAAAGTTGTCAGCAGAGGTTTAAAATCAGCGTTTTCCTTCCTCTAGATAGACTGCCTTCCTGGGCTGTTGATCTCCATCTACCTAAAGTAACTGATTATGAAGCACTGATTTTCCATGTTCACCCATTCTTTGGCTTGGATCTGGACTTAGTTGTCAGAGGCTATTTGAGATGCATGCCATGAAAGCATTTTACAGACAGTGAGAGCTTGTCACCACTATCACTTCCGTCTATGCCAAACTTTGGAACATATATAATGTATGTATATAAACATATTATATACATTATGTGTTTTAAAAGCTCCACAAGAATTAACTTTTTTTTTTTTTTAATATAGAAAACGTTAGGTAAACAAAAACACTAGAAAGCAAGACAAATTACAAAATAGTCCATAAATAAATAAATACAAATATCAAAAAGATTGTTAAGTTTAAAAAAAGAAAACAGAAATAAAAAATGAAAGCATAAATTGGAATTTTAGCCTAAAATACTCAGAGTTTATGAAGTCGTTATTTAACATACAATAATTTATGCCTTTTTGACAGTATTAACACAGTATTACTGTAAAAAATCTGCAGTTTCAGCAGTAAGTAAAATTTTATGATGGTCAGAGTTACCTGATGTCCAAAAGAGACAGCTATAGCTGTATAAGTCTACAACTGTTTAAAGATTTACCCATGAGTGAAAAAAGTGAATTCATTTTTTTCCACAAAAAGGCATTTGTGTAAAGTGAATGCAAACTGGCTGAGTCAAAGTTTGAACAGGGTTTGGTGATTTCATTCTGTCTTATTAACCATTAAGTCACCCCACATCTGCACATCAAAGTAATTTTTTTTTTTTTTTTTAACTTTTTAAAAAGTAAACCTTGATCAAAATAACTGATTTTTATGGCTTAAATCTTATGAGGTGTTTCCCTGCCCCAATAAAATCACAATGATGATCATTATAACAGTGACAGTAAAAATTGTCCTTATTTAAAAAAGAAAAGAATATAGTAAATGATAATGGAGCTGATAAAAACTAAGTAAATAATTTATATCCTCTCAGTGTCAGTTTGAATTGACACCTTCTATATCCCCCAGGTATCAGTTTAAATTGATGCCTCCTGGTATCATTTTCAAATAACATTTTTTTTTTTTTTTCCTTTGCATACCTAATAATTTTTTTGATATGGGATATAATTTTGAGGAAGCTACATATTATATCTGTTGGTAAACAATTCAATAAACTGGTTTTTGCATATTGAACACTTATTTTTCTCATTAAAGAGGTGCACAATATTTGATCTCTCAGATTCTAATTATGATTTTATGGTATATGCATCATTTTGAAAATTTGTTGATTTTTTACTAAAAAAAAAAAAAAAAAAAAAAATTGAAATTTGAAGCCGAAAAACTTGGTTGGCTTAGCTGAAAAAAGTTGAAAGAAAAGATTAATTTTCCAAACAAGAAATTGAAAAACCATATCAGGCAGTAAGGTTAGATATGAGGTCTTTAGTTAAAAAAATAATAATTGAAATATAAAAAAAGAGGTTGGAGTGACAATCCATCTCTGTGCATTGAATAAAAATGTTTAGTTAGAAATTCCCAGAAGGTTACCTAATCCAACAGACCCCTGAAGAGAGCCAAAGGATACAACAACTGAAACAATTATAACATTCAATATTAGAATCAGAAAATTTTCTCTTTGCTTCTTCTCAACTTTGTAAATGAAAAGGCACTTGGGTTTTGAAGCCAAAATACATTTCATCAACTGCCATACATTTGGGGTTGAACTAACAGGTTACTGCTTACATTTGGGGTTTCAGTCTCTGATTTATCCAGTTTCCATTGACTCAGTTCCTGAGAGACTAATCAAAACAAAACACATACACTTATAGTCCAACAAGTTCTACATTTTACTCTGAGGAGGAGTAACAACAATAACAAGTTAAAAAAGTTATAAATAAACAAGAAATAAAAGTAAAGACATTTTTTTTAAACTATTTATTGGAATATAAATACAAACCAACACAAACAGAAACTATTTCTACTTTGTACAATATCTAAATGATGTATACATGATAATAGGTGAATTAATAGCAGAGTGGGACAATAACAGATGTGTGCGTGTGTGTGTGTGTGTATATATACACACTTGTTATTCTGCCATTGGCTGATTTGTTTCGAAAATTATCCAATGAAATAACACTCTGGTCTTGCCAGAATCTCCCACGCAAATTAAAAACAGGTTTCAAAAATACATTTTTTTTTCTTAACAATAAAAAAAAAAAAAATTGAATAAATATTACCAGCCTCTTTAAATTCATTTTTCAAGCCAACTGTGATATTATTAGATATAAAAAATTTTATCACTAAATAGTCCAGATTACAAGAAACCAAAATAACTCATCAAATAGCATGCAAATGCAATGCATTGAGATTATATATATATATATATCTCCAAGCATAAAGTACATTAATTCCAATGTCCAAACATTTTAAAAAAGTAGTCAATACACAGTAGAATTTAATCATATTTATTAACAATTATTTGTTATATATAAATATTTATTAACAATTATAAGCAGATCTTCTAGATGAGAGCTGTTTTTGTTCTTTTCCTATCTACACACTGATTTCTAACATACAAGATATTCCAAAATGGTGGACCTATTCATTATATCAGTCAGTTATGTGCCATGTGTGATACACACTTAGGCGATCATGTATTTTTCAATACATGACTGACGAGGTAGATTTCTTTCTGCAGTAGGTTGCCATTATTTTCTGCAGTAGACCAGCTGCCATCCAAGGCTATAGAATTCGGTCTGTCCTGCTATTTACCCATAGTTGGGGGAGGGGGGAGAAGAAGAGGATTCATACCTTTCCCAAGGGTATTAGCATGTAAGTAAATGTAATGGATTTGACTGGAATTCGAACTTGACTCTTTGATTCCTCAATCCGAGCCACTATCCATCACTCCACCGTGCCTCATTATATAAATACCCCAAACAATGTAAGAGTTCCAGCTAATATTTATCTATCTCTCTTTCATATTATATATAAGATAGATACATAAAATACAGTTTTAAGGTATGCTATATTTATGGGCTAAAGTGCTCAATATCAAGGATACATAATATGTAAATATAAAAGTGGACACTGAAGTCAACACCCAGAGGCAACAGTGTTTCATGCTAAACAGAATATCTGTGTGTGGGGGAGAGGGGTTAATAAGGTGTATTTTAGTAGCAATAATTCTTTCAAATATGTTTAATTAAATAATATCGACAAATTCTATCTATCAAATCTTTTAATAACTTTTTCAAAGTTTTATGCAATCGGTAAATTTGCTAAAGTTCATATTTATTTTTATTTTATATTACCCCCCCACCCATGCCAAGTATTTTTGAATGTTACTACATTTGTTTTCAAAGATTGTGTTTTGTGCATGTTTACCAAGTAAATTAAGCAAAAACAATTACGTAAATATACACAAAATACAATCCATGAATTTGTCGATATTATTCAATCAAACATGTTTGAAATTATATATATGTATTGTTAAAAACTTAAAAATTAAACTTTAACGTTAAGTTTTAACATCTGTTAAATGATGTAAAATGAATTTCAAGAAGAGGCATGAATAAATTTGAAATTGTTTGTATGTCATCGTTGTAAATAAAAAAGGAAATCTGTCCATAGCAGAAATGGAAGGAAGCAACCAGGAAACTTCTGGAAAACCAAAGGGATATCTCACTGAATATCGACCCATGAATAAAGACAAAAGGAAAACTGATGTTGGTCGACGTATTTCATCCTCTGATAGACTTTATCAAGGTAAATGTAAGGATTTTGCAACAAGTATTTAAAAACAAAAATAAAAAAATGTTTTTCTTTATAAATACTTGTTGCAAAATAAAGTCCTTACATTTGCCTTGACTTGATAATATCCATCAAAGGATGAAACATGACAGCTAAAAGATCTTCTCTATTTTTCATATTGCCTTTTTACAGATATAGTTTTAGTTATATCTGAATATATATATATATATATATATATATATATATATATATTGGAAGAAAAAATATGGGCTTGAGTTAGTGGTTTGATTACATAAAGAAAATATTGAATTATATTCATTATACATAAAAACAAATTTTTTTTTTTTTTATTTTTTATTACACACACACACACGCACGCACGCACACACCATATAGTTGTTATATACTGTACAATGAAACAGGTGTATATAACCATATGAATATGTTTTACATAGGATTGATTGAAACGCTGATTCAAATTTTTTATATTATATATTAAGATGGCAAAGTATATCTTTTCCAACTGTCACATTCAGAGTTAAAATCATTTGAATTTATTATATGGTCAAGAAAAACAAAGTTTGGATTAATGAGTAAAAATTTTCAAAATAACACGGTTATTTGTAGTCAAAGATACAATTTTACTTTCTTTTTTTTTCTTGGAAAATCATGTCATTACGCCAAATCAGTTTGAAGCTTTAAAAGTAACAAGCAACTTTCTTACATACACAGCTGCAGCATTTACATGCAGAGATTACAGAATTTTTGTTCACACATTTCAATGGATTCTCTTTCTAGACATTATAAAATAAGAGGCTTTATTTTGACTTGTCTTTTCTAGTATGTCAAATCTCTTTCAATTTGACCTTCCAGAATATTTTTTTTGTATGTCAAATCACTTGTCTAGAATTTGACCTACCAAAATTCATTTAAAATCATAAACTGTATTAATTAAAAATATACAAAAGTGTTTTTTTATTTATTATTTTTATACTGAAGTCCCTAACAAACAAAAAGCGGATCAGATTAAGCAGATCCTGATGCAGAAATATCTACCAAAGCTGTAAAAAATGTGTCATAATTACAAAGATGAAGAGAGTGAATTTTAAGTCTTCAATCATAATCCTGACCCCTGTAGGTTACCATAGTGAAATAAGGTGGTTTATTATCTACAGCCAAGACTGTCTTCTTTGTTGTCCATAATCACAACGTTTCAGCTGTCTTTTCCTCTGACATTCTTCGGGTCTCCCTTGACACAGAGAGCAGAACGGGAACAATCTACCTGTGTAGATTAAATAAAAAGTTCAGTTTGAAACTCCCTGAAGGTTGACTGGATTGACAGACACCTGAAGAAAGCCAGAAGACACAATAGCAGATAATGTGATAATGACAAAGGTTAGGCTATTGAAAATAAAATAAAAAGGCCAACCTTAATCAGGGATCATAGAGTCATAGTGAACTACACGATTCTTTCCTTAGCTGCATAGTTTGTGCTTTGTCATGGCTATATATGGTTATGAATTCTGAATTGTCCTTTTAGACTGGGTGCCAACCAAGGCTGAAGAGCCCAATATTTAATCCATAGCTGAAGGGGAGAAGTGGATTCATACTTTTCCCAAGGTTATTTACACGTAAATGAATGTAATGAATTCTACTCTCTAATTCTTCATTCTGAGCCATTATCCATTACCCACCCACACATCAAACATATTAGTCCAAATTTAATAATAAAAAAAAAAAAAAAAAAAAAAAAAAAGTAGGTACCTCCACTAATTCGCAATAGCTAATGAAGTTTTAAAAATGTAAAATCTTTCTTGAAGCTTTTATTTAAATTTTAATTTCAAGCTAATGGATTAAATTTAATATTTCCAATGAGCAAAATACTTTGCTCTATTTCAATTTTTTTTTTGCCAAAGAAAAAAAAAAAAAAAAAAATTGATTTTAGCGCCATTTTTAGCCCATGTCTATTGCAATGTAATTCTCTTTATTAAAAAATCTTCCAAAATTAAAATATACTTTTCTGAAATTTTATTTGAGGCATATTAACTGATTTAAAGTATAATTAATTTGATTTGAAAAAAATACTATTTTATTTAAATTTAAAATATTGCAGAAATGCATTTTTTAATACAGCAGTAGCTATCTATTTAAGCTGTTGATGTGTTTGACAGTTTGATGACAGATGTTTATCTAATGTAGTTCTATAAGGGCTTTAGCTGTAAAAAAAAAAAACCCCAAAAAACTGAACATGTGTGCTTTTTTATGTATAACTATTAAGTACTCAAAATATTTTTCTAAATTTTTAAGATTACTCTGTAATCTAATGTTTTATTGAATCTTATTTTCTGATAATGTTGTGTATGTGTGTCTATACCTACAAAAGTCAGCATGTATAACACATAAGATAAATTCAAAATTCTTTTAAAAATATTGGTGTTTCATGATTTGTACTAAACTTTTCCATTTATGATTTATTTAATATAATTTTCACCTAATAGGCTGAATCTAATACAGAATTTTAAAAGATTTAAAGCTTAAATTATGAACTTAAATTTTTTTAATGAAAATTTAAAAAAAAAAGAAAAAAAAGAAAGTATCCTGCTTTTAACTAATATAAATATGAATTGAGTGGAATTTTAATTTCTCAAAATTTCATAAATTTAAGTAAGGGGGAGAAGGTAACAGTTGTAAAAAAAAAAAAAAAAAAAAAATTTTTTTACCAAGATTTTCTAAAAACAATATTTCAAAAATAATTTGTGAATAAGTCCAGAAAATTTCATTAAAATCTGATAATTATTTGATTTTTGCAAGAATTTGCAAATCAACGTGTTTTTGTAGTGAAAAAAAAAAAAAAAAAAAAAAAAAAAAAGACATTAAAATTTCCCATACTTATTATATCCACCTAATGATTGTTATTACATGAAACCATTACGTGATATTATTTTATTATATTTAGGCTCTGTCAAATTTGGCATTGTGCTGTTTATTTTATATCTTAAGCTTTAGTTTTTACTATTTGCGCACACATATACACATGCATGCATGATGCACTCACTAATAATCATATACAATTTTATAAGAAAAGTCTGTGTATTAAAAGTTCATTCAATTTCATAAATTTGTCTAGTTTCATGCTTAAAGAAATTTTAATTTGGAGATGAGTAAAGAAATCTTATGTAGATGTAGTACATAAATGCTACGCACACACACACACACACACGTGTATATATATCACTTGAGTTTCAAAGATACAGGCTGGAATCAAAAATCCACTTGATATATCCTCATTTTAACTACACCCTTAAATTCCTTTCATCCCTTAATTTAAGTTGTGAGTATTCCTGGAGAAAATATTTCATTAATGAACATTATAAAATATTTATGAAAAAAAAAAAAAATCTGGCCAGTCATTTTATTTCAACCACACGCATCCTTTTGAAACCTGTGTGAGTGCATGCAGACAAACCTATATAGAGTATATTAATTCTGAAAGAAATGACCGAGTCAGTGTGCATGCATATATATATATATATATATATATGAAGAAATATACTCTTAAGGTGTGGTATATTTATGGGATAAAGTGCTCAATATCAGAGATAGAGCGTGTGTAAATATAAAATGAACATTGAAGTCAACACTTAGAGGCGACAGGCTGTTTCATGCTAGATGCAATCGTCAGGCCACACTGTCGCCTCTAAGTGTTGACTTCAATGTTCATTTTATATTTGTTTTAAGGTATGTTATATCCATGAGTAAAAATGCTTAATATCAGGGATAGAGCATATGGAAATATGAAAGTGGACACTGAGGTCAGCACCAAGTGGTGACAGTTGGTTTCATGCTTGAACACAATCTTCAAGCCATGTGTTGGCTCAACTATTTATATATACAGCTCAATGCATAACAAGGTCTATTGTATTATCTTAATGGTTATTGGGTATGCCTACCCAATAAACTTAAACTGAAAGATTGCATTCAAGCATGAAACAGACTGTCACTGCTCAGTGTTGATTATATATATATATATATATATATATATATATATATATATATATATTAAAAAGAAGAGAGAAACCACAAACGTTTTTGGTTGTAATGTTGATTTAAAAAAAAAAAAAAAAAATTTTTGCTTTATTTTTCACAATTTTGCTACACGGGTTTCCGGTCTTGCGACCGTCATCAGGCAAAGGGTGGAGATTTTCACATTAATTATTTTTAATAATATGTGGAAATCTCCACCCTTTGCCTGATGATGATCGCGAGACAGGAAACCCGTGTAGCAAAATTATGGAAAATAAAACATAATATTTTTTTAAAAATCCACATTACAACCAAAAATGTTTGCGTTTTCTCTTCTTTTTAATATACACTCTTTTCTCTTGTTGGAACTACTATAACCTCTTACTTTATATATATATATATATATATATATATATATATATATATATATATATATAGAGAGAGAGAGAGAGAGAGAGAGAGAGAGAGAGACACAAGAGACAGATTAATATGTTTACACGCAAAGTCATACAATTCTGTGATAGTGTTACGTAATGTTAGAAACAAATAAAACCATGTTTCTCATTGGCTAAAAATGATAACTGCCATTCTGAATGAGTACTTTGAATAACAGCTAAAGGCAAAACGGAATCCACACCCCTGATTGGTCAAAACACCAATAGTCAAAAAATTAAACAAATCCCAATTGGTCAGAATTCCTACACAAGATTGAATAAAAGGATCTCATTTATGCAGGCATAAATATTGTTTACAATTCTTGCGATCATACGGAAGCTATGTCAGAATGCTAGTCAAGAAATTATTGCTCTCAGCTTGGCCCACTGGAGAGAAAGTCTGATGTCATGGAGGTCAGGAACTTTTTATGACCCCAGAATAGACATCACTGAGAAAGCATTCTGGTGTGCAATATATACATATAAAACAAACATGTACCATTAAATGATCCCCTTTTGTAAATGCTTCCAAAAGATTTATAGAAACATCTATAGCCTAAACACCATACCTTTATTTGCTCGTAAAAAAAAAAAAAAAATACAGCCATGGAGAAGAGTCTTTTTGCTGTTTTAAAAATGTGGCTTTTGCCTCTCCAACCACAATGCTTATTTAGATTGATGATGTGAATAACAAAAATTATTCATCCATTAATTACAGAAAAGCCTATTGCTGTAAAGAATAAATGAGCAAAAAAAATGAGACTATCAGGACTACTTTTTAATTATTTCGTTGGTTGGCTCAAACGTGCTACAAAGAAAATTAAATAAAACAGAACAGTTTAACTACATTATTAAATAAAACAATTTAAAAAAAAAAACTTAAATAAATCTAATTTGAGGGCCAAGAGTAATTTAAATTCTCAGCTTTCTAAACTGAGGAAGTTTTTTTCTTTTTTCTAACAGGTTCTCATAGAGTATTTTTTTGTCATCCTAAGAAAAGAGATTCTATGTTGGTGCAGTTCTCTGTCATGACCAGCTGAGTAAATACTAAACTGGGATTGGTATACAGGTTCAAGCTGATGACAGGCTATAACCAGCAAGTCCAGTCATTACATATTTTTTCATACCAAAATACACACACACACACACACACATACACACAAGAATGGCTATGTATTACACAAACACAAAGATATACACCTGTTTGTTACAGCTCTGTACAAATTTACAAAAATGGGGAAATTATCAAGAAAAAAAATGGTGGTGGCGAGACAAAATGGATTTTAAGCTTTTCATGGGGTGGACAACAAAATTTCTTTTGAAGTGTTTTTTTTTTTTTTTTTATTTTTGCAAATATTTTTCACAGAACACCATAAGCATAAGAAAGGTCAATAAAAAAAAAAAAAACTTAAAAGAACACTAATATTATTTCATACTTTCAATACTGATTATATATGAGATGTTATATACGTGTGTAAAAGTTATTTCAATGAGGGAAAATGTAGTTATTTGAAACAGATTATTATAAAGCAACAGACAATATATATTGTATATAGAGTAATTATTGATTTCTGTTCTATTTGTTCTCTTATGATTTTCTCATATACACAGTTTGGTATACCATTTGCATAGTGTTTTATATCCTGTACACAAGTTTATTATACAGAGTCATAGAAAGGAAATCTACTAGTAAGTAATTCTTTAAATGCATGTCCTTTTAAATGTAGGCACCCTAGATGGGTACTAGGTTAGCCTCATGGTAGCACTGGCTTTGTTTTGTATAAACAGTATGGTACACACTGTAATATATACATGGCAGAATAGTTTGGGCTATTAGTTCAAGGAGTCAAGCATTGGACAATTGACTTTGAAACCTACTGTTAAATACCAGTGCTTGCTTTGGCTATCAGGGATCTGTTGACAAAAAAAAAAAAAAAAAGGAGAGAAAGAACAGTTCATAAATTCAGGGATATACAGGAGTCAAAAATATCAATTAGATGTGACAGGATAACTAAGTGAAGAACAAAGGGGGGGGAACCTTTATGAATATAAAATATTTTGCTATTTATTTAGATATATATATTTATTTATTGATAATCAAGAATGACAAATGGCGTAAATAGAACCCTGCTGCTGGAACAAGATCTGGCGGCAATACACAAGCTAAAAATGTCTTGAGACATGATGGGTACACCCAGATTAAGAATATTTTTGCCAGCTGCACCAATGATAATTATATGGTGGTGGTGGTGTTGGCAGCAATAACAATTCCTATGACTCTTGGATGGCATATAATACACATGCATGGTATACAATTTAAATCATATATATTAGTGTATTTGTATGGTTAATATATTATATATTATGTACAAGTGAGGTATATCGTATGCATTGTGTCGTATACTATATGTAAGTTATAATATACCATATACTGGATGGCATGCTGTGAATATATGCAATGGTATATCATGAACAATTCATGGTACACAGAATGTTATATCATATTATGTCATGTATATGGTGTGACATTCCACATACACAATACAATATACTATATACATGGAATAGTATACCAAAATATAGGAAGTGGTGAATATGGTTGTTGTATCTTGAATATTACGTTATACTTACAATAGTAAACCAATAATGGATATACTAACGTAGACCATTATTGAAGCTATGTACATATTTTGCATACTTTGTACCCTGCGCTAGCCATCAAAGAATTTTTTTTTCAATATTACATTTAAATTTTGTTAGCTTTTTTTTTTCTTTAATTAATAAACTTTATAATAACAATTTTCATTTTCAATATCTGGTTGAAAAATTCAGGAAAAAAAAAAAAAAAAAAAAAAAAAAAAAAATCACAGTGAAATTGTTTTCTGAAAAAAAAAAAAAAAAAAACAAAAAAAAAAAACGTAAATCACATGTGGCACTCAAAACTTAAAATAAATAAAAAATTGATTAGAGAAAAAAAAAAACAAAACAAAAAAACCATTGAAAAGAAAAGAAGGAAAAACAAAAACACTCCAATAAGAATGATTAATCTATTTAGGAAAAAAAAGTGCTTTTTTTCATGTGTTAGAGTGGGATTTCAAGAACTCATGAAATTTCAAACAATTGTTCATTAAATTTTGCAAATACTGAAAGATTTTTATGGCTTTTTCTTTTTTTCTTCATTTGCATGTCATAAGGTCTTCAAATGTTTAAAAAAGAAGAAAGAATAAAAAAAATACTATTAGAATATTTTGTTTCCTTTTGTATTTTTTTGATTTACAGAATTATATTTTCTATTTTTATGGATTTTCTTATGTATATTGACATTGATAGAGACAATATATTGAATATTATATTCTTTTTTTTTTCTTTTTACATTTAACCTTATTTTCATTACTAAATTAAATTAAATAAATGATTCTAATACAAGACATACTGGAATTTAGTGTTGAAGATTTTCTTCGTCTGAATCACTTTAACCCGGACAGAGACTCCAGAACAGACGAATTTCTGATATTCAACCAGAGAAAGTATAAAAACTGTGTTTTATATATAGTCTACATTTGGCTTTACTCAGCTCATGTCATATGTGACACAGAATTACTGTCTGCTACACTAGAGCAAGCATAACCACTTTGGAATAAAGTTTAAAAAATGCTGCCAAGCAAATTGGATTCCACATCAATCACACCAAAATGGAGTATATGCTGTACAATGAAGAGAAAGCAGATGTCACAGTTGTGAACAACACCCTCAAGACAAGCAGATCACTTTCTGTATTTTGGCCTGTTAATCAACTCATGTAGCAAGGACATGGATGTTGGAAATGGAAAAGCTTGGGCAGCTCTACAAAAGATGGAAACAATATGGATATCATAGTTTTTGATTTGAAATCAAAGTAGAATTCATCTAACTCTTCAAATTAGCATCAAAGATACAAGCAAACTTATGGCTGTCGTACGAGATGCTGAAGGCAAGTGCAGAAGGAAATAATAATAATTTATCTGATAAGCTTTTGCAAATTAACATCAGAACAGTGACAAAGAGGGAAGGTAAAGAATCAAGCATTGCTTAGAACTACGAGGGATAGGAAGTTGTGCAAAGCCATGATCAACCATTTCCTGAAGGGTCATGACGCTTAAAAGACAATAATACTGCATTTGGCTTGGATACAAAGTTGACTTGACCAGAACCAAACAAACGACTACTTTGAAATTTAAATGTTTAAACAGGAACTAATACTAATTAATCATCCGCTCAACATCAGATATTCTGCTCCACTATTTTGATATATAAAGAGAATTAAACATTTGGGAGCAGATGTTTACTGAATATTGCAAAACCAATATTGGTTCTGAAGTGATTCAGGCCTTGGGAGCTTTAGTGATAATTTAAACCCACTCTCCATGATTACAACTCACAAAAACCCATTTTTAGTATTTGATCTTTGAATTTCACCTGTCATTTATAGAGAAAAAAATTATATTCGATTAGCAATTTAGAAAAATATGTTTTTTTTTCCAGCTTAAAGAATTAATGAGATCAAGTGGTGAAAATTTTTACCCACCCCCATGATTATTGATCGATTTATTTTTTTATAGCCTATGAAATTTTTGCAGGTTATTTAAAGCCAGAAAATAGTTTTAGATTGTAAGAACTTTTTTTTTTGGAGATAATAATGATTTTCTGATATAAATCCTATTAATTAACCCATAGCTGAGAGAAGATGTGGATTCATGCCTTTCCCAAGGCTATTTGTGTGTAAGGGAACATAACACACGTGACTGGAATAGGAACTTGACTTAAATTTTGAGCCATTATCCATTACACCACGTGGATATCTAAGCTTACTGCACCTGATATTCCCATGCGGTCACCAGCTTATGTACTGACCACGCTCAATGTTGCTTAACTTTGGTGATCAAACAAGAACTGGTGCTTCAATGAGATATGGCTGTAAGCCCTTTATACCACCTGCACATCTAAGCTTATTGCAGTTGGTATTCTCTAGCAGTCACATATCTATGTACTGACCGGGCTTGACATTGCTTAACTTCGGTGATTATATGAGAACCAATCTTTCAACATGATATGACTGTAAGCCTGTCTAAAATTAGATACATAGGCAAAGATTTCTAGCAAGGTATAACCATTTTTCTGTTACTGAAACAGAGTTACTACTGTGGAATTTTACAAGCAAGTAAACTTACATCTGGAAGATTGGAATGCAAATTAATATGTTTAGATATGAATTTAAGCACAGTACTATTCTGGCAGTGATATCACATCAATTTACAGTTGAGCTGGTTGGTTAGAAGTAGCCATAACTTCTATGCTAACAGTTTCTTTTCTCATACTTCTTGCTCGTGGAACTCCCTTCTGGCTTCATGCTTTCCAGTTGACTTTAATCTGCAAAAATTTAAATGCAATCTCAATTGCTGTCTACTGTCCTCCTGATTACTCTTTCCTCTTCCCGTTCATTATTAATGTTTCTGTTCCTAATTCTTCCACACCCTGTAACCACTTGTCTTTACTGCCTTGTTTGTAGATCTCCCTTCCGGCTTCATGCTTTCCAGTTGACTTTAATCTGCAAAAATTTAAATGCAATGTCAATCGCTATCTACTGACCTTCAGATTCTTCTCTTCCCGCTCATTATTTATGTTCCTAATTCTTCCACACCCTGTAACCCCCTTGTGTCTTAGTGGCTGTATTGTCCTACTTGGGGTGATACTGATTAAAAAAGAAAAAAAAAAAAAGACCAGATAGCAAAGCAAGGTAATTTGGAATTTACAAGTATTTCAGAAGTACCCTGAAGCCTCTTATTTTATGGAATTTACAATTTAAACCAAAAAGCCTGGAGAAAGATTTGAATATAGATTAACATAAGAAATCAAAAGTCTGGATATTTATCCAGGAAGAGAGGATCAGGAGACCAGTATCAGCCTAAAGAAAAAAAAACAAAAACAGAATTATCTTGAAAGTGCAGGTGGCTTGATAGGTCATGTGACTAAAGACAAAGAAATGAAATGACCGCATGATACTGGACAGATAAGACTGAACACAGATTTCTTTGGGAACAAAATGATTGCTGTTTGTCAATCATTTACATTTCTTTGGTCGATGGGTAAGTAATTTATAAAAAAAAAAAAAGAAACTTGTAGATTGTATGGGTAGATGGATAAAGATGCTAGGAGAATTATAATTTCATCAAATAGTGTTAATTAATGAAGTGAATTCTAATAGGTGACATAGCTTATCAACTTTTGCAGGTTATTTAAAGCCTGAAAATATTTTTAGATTGTAAGATCTAAGAGTAGTGGTAAAAGGTTTTTTGGCTACTTTTCTTTTTATCCTGTGACCCATAGGGTCATAGGGACACCTTGTGTACTGCAGCCACAGTAGAAGTGGTGTTTCTTGGGCAAGATAGCCTGACAGAGCCCAACTGACCGATTTTAAATTCAGAGTTTTTCCTTCTCCTAGACTGGTTGCCACCCAAGGTTATAGTACCCAGTCTGTCCTGCTAGGGGAGAAGAAGAGGATTCATACCTTTCCCAAGGGTATTAGCATGTAAGTGAATGCAATGGATCCAAATGGAATTTGAACTTGGCCCTCCAATTCCTCAATCTGAGCTGCTATCCATTACTCCACCGTGCCTCCCCTTTTTGATTAATAGGTATATGAAAATTTGGAGGTGTCTTCTGATCAAGCTAAATTTGGAAAAACTTTGTAAAAGATACATTAGGGGTTTTTGGCAATCAAGTCACGCTGGTGGTACATCAGTATAAGCAGACTGATTCAGGTCCTTTAGGCAGTCTCAATCTGATTGTCAGGGAAGATACAACTTGATATCACCACCCTTTTCTTTTTTTTACTACTCCACTTCACAATCCTTGGCAAGATATTGTCAGAGATTTGGTCAATTAAAGAAATTTTCCTCAGTTTGAAAAGTTTTTGTTTGCACACCAATGAAGTGCAAGAGTTGGAAACCAACTTTGTCTGCAGGCCCAAGATCAAAATTCCCTGACTGAATAGTTGAACGGATTACCAGTCACTAGTCTGAGGTACTTTTGTAGTTTTTGCAATATACTAAGAATAATGCAGACACTTACTAACTCACCAACTGGGTATAGTTAGGCAGACCACAGCACTGCAGGACTGGGAAAAAGTTAAACTGATCACTGTTACTATCAACAAATAAACTTATTATTTCCAGAGTCAATTGTCTGTCACTTTTTTCCTATAACTTGCAGCCTTCATTTGAGAATGAAGTTTCAATCAGTTTCACCTAAGACATCTTCAGATCAAAAATTTCAACACAATGAGTGGGGAAGATTGAGTTTTCTATAGAAATACACCGCTGCAATGAATAACCATTTTTTTTTTTATATTACTATTCAAATTATTAAAAAAAAAGCAAAAAAAACAAAAACAACTACCATTTGCCAAAGAGTCTAATGTTATTGGTCCTGACTTGGCATCTTTGTTTCAGTTACTTTCCCCACTGCTGCAATCTGATTTTCCTGTTATTTCTATAAATACATTTATGGTAGTTGTTCTATCGAGTTCTCCTTGGTAACTCAACCACAAAAATTTAAGCATACTACTAGATTGACTGTTAGGTCTCACTATTTTACTGTTAAAATAGCTAGATGTAATTATAAGTCCTATTCTAACTGTTTCTTTTCTCACCTGTGGAAGTTTTACAATTTCTTGCTTCCCTGCCACCTACAATCTTCAAAAATTTAAATGCAACATCCATCACCATCTAGTCTTCCTGAATCCTGTTCTTTTATTGTCTTTTCTCCTCACTTTCAGTAGCACAATGCCTTAGTGGCATTATTGCCTTGCTTTGGATGTAATGATAAAAAAAATAATAAAGACCTTTAGAGTGGCAGTAGTTGAAGACAAACCACAACTACTATTGGCAAATGTTTTAAAAATATATATCTAGAAGGAAGATAAAATATTTCCAATTTATATTGTGTTAAGCAAACAACAATGTTTTATATTAACATTTGGCTAAAGTGATAAAGCAGAGGACGGTTAGTTCTGAGGTTCTAGTTTACATTCCAGCGTGTCTATGTGTTGAATAATTTTTAGAATCTACATGAAAACCGACACAATGCAAATGAAGAAAAAGAAAGTAGTTTCAGATAAAATGACGACTCAAATGTTACCTGAAAATTTTAGCATTTAACTTGCTTTCATTCCAGAATATAAAAAATGCATGATGTGTAGATAAAAAAAAAAAAATATGCCTCCATAAAACACAAGATTAAAAGCTAAGATATCATTTGAAAGCAGAATGGGGTAGGGGCTTAAGAATTATATATTTAAAAAAAAAATAAATTCAATAAAACACATTCAGCAGTAAAACTTAAAAATATAAACAAATCTTTAGTAATTTTATACCTTTTTCTTTTTTTAAACCCACCATAGATTGTAGAGTTACATTAACTCAAACAGTATTTGTTAGTCTGACCATTTGATACATATATGTATACACATCCCTCACAAACATCCATTGGAACAAAAAAAACAAATGAACAAAACATTCAAAATAATATTATTCCGATTTAACAAAAAAGAAAAAAGAAAAAAAAAAAAAAAAAAAAAAAGTATTTTATCATATAGGTAGACTATTGGTTTGTATGTGTATATTAGTATGTGTTTGATTTTTTTTTCAGTGGGTGGGTAAATGTAAGTAGATAGTTTGAAAAATACATCATTCCATTGTAGGCATTTATTGTAGCAGAGTCTGAATATAGTGCACTGCTTCCTGACTTTCACATTTCCGCTGTCCAACGCCATAATTAGGTGTGTTTGGCATGTTTGACCAGCTAGAGGTCCAAGAGGAAGCTAGGGGAAAGTTCCTTTTCCAGTAATTGTTCTCTGGCCTTTGCCCAAGAGGATGTGAGCAGTTTGAGCTCATTGTTGGTGAGCCGAGAGGAGATGGCTGTTGCCGAAGGGGAGCATGTTGATTCATCATTGGATGGGATGGCGTCATGCCTACTGCTGGCTGTTTGCGCATACTGGTCGGTGGGGGTTGGGACATCATTTGACAGGACGATGTGGGTGGTGATGTTGTAACAGGAGATGATGATTGAGGCTGATGTTGGTGATGGTGGTGTTGCTGTGGTGGCTGTTGTTGCTGCTGCTGCTGCTGTGGTGGCTGTGGCTGTGGTGGCTGTGGTTGTGGTGGCTGTGGCTGTTGGTGTTGGTGATGTGGTTGTTTCCTGGGTGGCAGTGGAGGAGGCTGTGGTGCATGATGAGATTGGTTAGGGGATATTACCATGGGGTTTGGGTTGGCACAAGAACTCGGTACCATTGTGGGAACCTGGGTGTTTGGAGCTGAGGATGTTGGGTGGGGCTGTTTGCGCATTGACGATGACTGAGTGGAGGGGGCTGGGGGTGGAGAACTGTCGATTGCAGGTGCCATCTGGCGCTGGGAGCAAGGGCCACTACCATTATTGGCTGCAGAGGTATTGTTGGTTGCAGTGGCATTACCAGCATTGTTGGTGGCAGTAGTGTTGTTGGGGTTACTGTTGTTGTTAGCACTGACCATTGTAGGGGCATGTTGTTGCTGTTGTGGTGGTTGTTGTTGCTGCTGTGTTTGTTGTTGTTGCTGCTGTTGCTGTGGTGGTGGTTGGGGTTGAGGCTGGGGTTTTGCTTCAAGATGGCTACCTGAAACTTGAGATTGTGACTGCTGCTGAGAGTGGGAAGAAGTGCTTCCACCTTGATTTGGAACATGGTTCTGGTTTGGGGCAGGGCCAAGATTTTGAGTTTGGATATGGTTATGGCCATGGCTTTGAGAATTCTGCAGCTCCTCGGTAGTATGAACATGGCTGTGCTGTTTCAGGTGAGTTTTCTGAGAGAAGCTCTTTAGACAGATGTCACATTGAAACGGCTTCTCACCTGTGTGTGTCCGCTTGTGCTTGTTAAGATGGTCCTTTTGCGCAAATGCCTTGTGGCAAATTGGACACTGGTGTGGCTTCTCCCCACTATGTGTATGCTTGTGTGTGTTCAGGTGGGATTTCTGGGCAAAACTCTTACCACACAGGTCACATGTATATGGTTTTTCTCCAGTGTGCGTGCGCTGGTGGTTCTCCAGACGGTCACGCTGGGGGAATACTTTACTGCAGAATGGGCAGGGAAAGTGCTTACCAGCTTCTGGAGCCAACTGATGGCGGTGCAGGTAGGCTTTGAGAGTGAACCCTTTACGGCAAATAGGACATCGGAACGGTTTGTCCCGTGCTTCTGGCTTGCCACCAGTTAATGGTTTTGGCATCAGGTTGGGAGGATTGTTAAAGGACATGTTGTTGTTGTTATTGTTGGTGGTGGTGGTGTTGTTGTTGTTATTGGTATTGTTAATATTACCACTGAAATGGTTGTGATGGTTATGGTTGTGATTGTGATGGTTGTGGTTGTGATGGTTGTGGTGGTGATGGTGGTGGTGGTGGTTGTGATGGTTGTGGTTGTGGTGGTGATTGTGACCATGGTTATGACCATGGTTGTGATTATGGTTGTGATTATGGTTATGGCCATGGTTGTGGGTATGGTTGTGATTATGGTTGTGATTATGATTATGACCATGGTTGTGGGCATGGTTGTGAGCATGGTGATGGTGGTGGTTGTGGTTATGCCCATGATGGTGATGGTTGTGGTTATGGTTGTGGTTGTGCCCATGTGGGGGGTGATTATGATTATGATTATGATTATGCATGGGCTTTTTTGGCATCATAAAATTTGGATTTGGGAGCATCTTGCCCTTCTTATCAGCCCCACGGCTGCTAGCTTTGATTCCAGCGTGCATCATTTTGTGTGTGTTTAGGTGAGACTTTTGGGAAAAGGATTTTGAGCAGATATCACAGGTGAATGGCCTCTCACCAGTGTGTGTCCGTTCATGTTTTTCCAGTCGATCCCGTTGTGGGAAAACCTTGCTACAAAACCTACAGTTGAAATGCTTCCCAGCTTCAGGGGCTAACTGGTGGCGATGGAGATATGCTTTCAGTGTAAAGCCCTTACGGCAAATTTCACATTTGAAAGGCTTATCACGGGAATCAGGGCCCTTGCCACTCTTTGGTATGTAAGGGTCTTGCGGATAGTCAACTTCATTTTCACCCCCATGATTGTCGTTTTCATAATCAAATTGTTTTTCTGGAGAATACATTTTCTTGCTTGCTTATCCCCCACTTTTTTTCCTTAATATTGATGGGGGAAGATGTTAAAAAATAAAAAAAAAATAAAAAAAAATAAAAATTACTTTCTTTTATCTGTAATTTAAATATATGTTTTTTTAAATTTTTTTTTAGTATTGGTGAAGGCAATTCTATTTTTTTTATAATATAAAAATAACTTATATTTTTGCTTTCTTTTTATAAGGCTTTTTGCCTTTTAAGCTGAAGATATATTCAGTTCAGAGACTGATTTAAAAATGATGAATATATTGTTTGAATCTCAAACATTTTTATTTCTTTGCCAATTTTTCCCACAACCAGAAATGTTCATTTGTTATTTAACAAAAATGAAAAAAAAAAAAAAATAAAAAAAAAAAAATTTAAAATAGTAGATTTGCTAAAAATTTTGAATGTTTAAAAGACATTTTTAAAATAAATTTTTGACAATTTTTGAAGTATATAAAATTTTATCATTTTTTTTTTTTTTTTCAATTTTTGAGAGAGAAATAGGAAAAAAACTGAAACCAGTTGAAATTAAATCTTCCTTCATTGACCTTGTGAATCAAAAAACAATTATCTCAGAAACGTTGCCTCCCTTTTTCCTTTTATCCTCAGTAACCATGCAGTGAATAAATGTGTCTACCATTAACCAAATCAACCAATGTCTGTATAGATAAATAAATCAGGCTTTAATGGAAGCCAAGGTGAAGTCAATGGCTGCTCTGTAGATATGTATCTATAATACTTATCTAACACTGATATTCTTGGCTTCAACTTTCTGTTTCATTCATCTGGTTGGCTGGGACATACAAGCACAAATCCACAATTGTAAAATTTCTCCAAAATGAATCAGGAATTGCCAGAATAAGTTTTGTATCCAAAGTCACCTGAAAATAAATAAATAAACAAAATAAATAAAAGATTCATTGAGTATTGTATACTAGAATTTTTTTAAAAGTTACCATTAACATTTTTTGTAGACTTTGTAAATCTTGACAAAAACTGTTAGCATTAACTTCAGCAATACTAAATACTGTGAGTATTTCAACAAGTGTTAGCATGTTGCAAAAAAATTCTAGTACCTAGAATAGAAAATTTGAATTTTTTTTACTACTCTTGAAATTCTCTGCCCATTTGAAACTCTCCCTATTGTGTTTATATTTATAGTGGCTACTACTATGCAATATATTTCACCAGAATCAAAATTATATAAAAACTAAAAAAAAAAGTTATGCAAAAAACAATATTGCATCTTTATTAAATAAGTATTTGTTATTTTAATCATTAAATTGTTTTTAAAATAGATGGAGTATTTTGTATGTTCCATAATAAAACTTTTAATTTTTCTGAAAAATTAATGAAAATGTATTGTACTAAGCTATGCACCCTAGTAAAATCAACTGTACTTTGTACCCACTTATCTGCTTGAACATCTCCCCAAAAATTTGGTTTCAATTGGTCAATATATGACTATTTTAGTGGGCATGAGAGACTAATGGAAGTCACAGAATTATATATATTTGTGTGTGTGTGTGTGTGTGTGTGTGTGTGTGTGTGTGTGTGTGTGTGTGTGTGTGTGTGTGTGTAAAATAATGTTAAATTCATGAATATGCATGTGTACAAAATGGAGTTAAAAAAAAAAGAAAAAAAAAAAAAAAAAAAAAAGAGCATTGAAGAAGGCATGTAATAAATTGAAAAAGAAAAAAATTGAAAATATCTTTCCGGACCAGAACCCCCTGAAGACTGAATGGAAATTTTACTAAGAGAAAGTTCGAAGTCTGGATAAAATTGATATTTAAAAATTAAGTAATCTTTTCATATAATATAATATTAGACAAATAGATAGATATATAGATACTTGAGTGTAATGTAAGTTTTTATGATCAAGTTTTACACAAAAAAATAGTAGGGTCACACTATACACAGGTAATTTTTTTTTTTGAAGAGATTAAAAATCATGCATTGTCAGGTTGCACTATACACAAGTAAGTTTTTTCTGGAGTGGTTAAAATTCATGCTAAAAAATTCAGGGGTTGTGCTATACATGAAGTTAGCTGGTCATAATTTGTTCTTTTACAGCTTATCAATCTTTTGTAGGATATTTAAAGCCAAAAAATATTTTTAGATTGTAAAAATTTGAGGGATACCAATACAAATCCTACTAATTAACCCATAGTGAGAAGGAGAAGAATTGGTTTCATACCTTTCCCAAAATTATTTGTTCCTAAGTGAATATAACAAACCCAACTGGAATTGGAACTCAACTCTCCGATCTCCAATTCCAAGTCTTTAACTACTACACCACCCGCACATTCAAACTTACAGCACCTGATATTCCCAAATGGTCATCCACTGAGGTATTGACCAGGCTCAACATTGCTTAACTTTGGTTATTGTATGAGAACTCTGGTTTCTACAAGATATGACCATAAGCCAATAAATAAAATCTATCAACAAGGCCTCTGATCAAGGGATTGAAGGTTTTGAGGAGCATGAAACACCCTCTTAATTGGTGCTGTTTGCAAGTCCACCCTGATCCAGAGTGGTAGCACCTGTTAGGGTCCCAGCTATGGGGATATAGTTAACACCCAAACTGGGACCAAAACACTATGAAAGCATAAAAATACATTTTATATGTTAAGTATGTTTTTGTAAAAGAAATTATTAATGCTTCCAAGAAAATTAAATTTAGGCATTAAATAACTCATAAGGTGTTGAGATGCTGTGAAACAAACATTTTTCAAGTAAAATGACCAGCAATACATTTTCTATTTGTAGTTGTAGGCATACAATTGCATTCAAAATATGTTTAGTTGAAGCCATAAAATTGTGTTCAAATCATTTAGATTTTGGCATTAATTAACCCATAGGGGTAATATGCCACCAAACAAAATATTTAAAATAAAACTTAAAACAAAGCACAGATATTTGCAACTGCTGGGAGCAGCAGAATATCAGAACTTGCTTGTTATATAAACTAGCAATGATATCGCATGTAGGATTTATTAAATACTTCAAAACTTTCATTCTCTGAAATGATTATGCATATAGTGACAACTAATATATAAAGGCATTTTTAAATTATTTTAATAAGAACTATTTAAGTAATATGTAATATCATGGGCTTTTCAAATAGCTGCTATCTATTTAATTAACTGTTTATCACAAACATTAAGATCTAATTGTAAGAACTAATTTTTTTTTTTCAACAAAAAAAAAAAAAAAAAAAAAAAAAAAAGAAAAGAAAAGAAATTTTTTTGCCAATTTTTGGTAAAAAAAAAAAATTTGTATGCTATATTTTTTTTACTTGAAAGAAAGATGGAAGTCTATCGAACCCACCCCGACCCGGGACAAAACTGAGATGAGATAAAAAAAAAAAAAAAAAAAAAAAAAAAAATGAACAGAATTTGAGGACTTTCAGTCTAATTGGACATGGTGATAACTGGGAGCCTTCAAATTTCAAAAAGAGTAGTGACCAAGTGGTGGAGCAATGGCTACAGGACACAGAGGCCAGAGTTTAAATAAAAATTGAAGGGATCAAAATATTTATCTCCTAAATATTTTAATGAAGATGTTTTTGGGGAAGGTTTAGGACTGATGGCGAAAAATTCTAAATGCTCAACTGCCTACTGCAAGTCTCCATTCATGGCCCTCTTGCTCAGCAATATGACCCAAGGAAAGTAGTGACCAAGTGGTGGATGGCTACAGGACACAGAGGCCACAGTTTTAAGATTGCAGGGATCAAAATAAATATTTATTTCTTAAACATTTTAATGGTGTTTTTATTATGCTAACAAGTGTAAATGATAACAATAAACATTTTGGTTTCAAGACGCTGTAAAAATTTTCGAGGGGGCGATTAAAGCTGGTTTTTAGGACAGTTCCAGGACTATGGAGAAAAATTTGAGTCTGGAACATGTTTTTTTTTTTAACACTAAATGTTCACCCAATACAAAATCCAAGAGCCACTCAAAAGTAGAGGATTACTATATAAAGTTGTTTGTGGATGTAAAAGGAGGAAGTAAGTGCAGATTATGAGAATATGTAGATAATGGCTGACCCTAGACTTGGAGACTAAGAATCCTATTGGGAGTCTGTTCCATAATGTAGCAATTCCTGGGAAGAAGCTGTTCAAATGGAACCTCTTACCACTGGAATGAGGATGTTGCAAAGGTCTGAACTGATAGAACTAAGGAATGAAGCTTGTCTAAACATTTGCCATGGAAATAGCAATAGTGTAGAACATTACATCTGGGGGGAAAAATGGGCTGTATGGTTGAAAACAATTCATTGCCTACAAGGCTACATAAAAGCTTTTGAACCCTGTCAAGGCTGGAAGTTGAGGATTGGGCAGATCCAAGCCAGATGTGGCAGCAAATTTTTGGTTTGATCTGACTCTTGTAAAGATAAAGTAAGAGAAATATCAAATATTGTTGTGATATTTTTTTCTCTGAAGGTTAAAAGAAATAATTCCCCTTTTAGAAAGATCCTGGTTATCAATCTTTCTTTTTTTTTTTTTCTTCTTTTTTTTAACTAATACTGTTACCAAGACTCCTGTTTTATTACATGTTGTAACTATGGAGACTAGGATTAATGTCAGAAAAAGGGATTAGTTTTCCTGGCCTTCAAAGCCTTCACCCCCACCCCAACAAGAAATGTCCTCTTAAAGAGACTTGGTTAATTTCCATGCCAAAAAGTACTTGTCCCAAATCAATGCTTTGCAAGCCAATGTTTGCGAAGGTAATTGGGCAATTCTTGGGCCAAGAATATAAACTTTTAGTGAAAGCAGATAAAGGTTTATGCATATGGATTAAGAAACTAAACTCAAGTATTTTCTTGTTGCTAAGAGTAGAAAATTTACTTTCAAAACTGATGAAAACTTGAGAAAATTTGCAACAATTTGTTACCAATTCCAAACACAAAATTACAAAGTAAGCAACTAAAAAGCTAATGTATAATTTGCAAGAGGCCAAAGCTATTAAAAACAAAGATTACTAGTGATTCCTAGCAGCTCTCTCTTTACATACAACCCAAAAAGGATTTAATATATATGTGTGTGTAGGTATATAAGATGGGGTACATGTATGTCTGTACAGGGGTGTGTGTGTATGTGTGTGTGTATATATATATATATATATATATATATATATAAAAGAAATAGTTGTATGTATATATGTGTACAAGTATACATAAAAAAGGCTCTATAATGTGTGTGTATGTATGTATGTATGTATGTATGTATGTTTGTATGCACAGATGTACAGGGTGGTTGAAAAGTACCTCCCTATTTTATGTACGATGGACTCTCCTGTCTAACTATAATTTTTACAAGACAGGAGAGTTCATTGTACATAAAATAGGGAGCTACTTTTCAATCACTCTGTATACGAGTGAGCATATCTATGTGCAAAGTATGTACAAGTATACAAAAAAAAAAAAGAATAATAGCTCTAATATATGTATATGCTTGGGTGTATATGCTGATTTTCTAAGTGTAGCTTAGATGTGGCACAAAGCTGAAAGTATGGTCCCATACTATACAGGGGACTCAGAATGGCAATATTTGGTAATTTAGGAATAATTTGAGAAATATTCATATGATGTTATATGACGGCTTGTTAGATGCATATGAGCAACATGAATTCAGTGAAATCAAGAAAGTCAAATTCTTTCATATTTTTTTTTGGTTGTCAGGTGTCCGATTTCCATATTTGGGCATTATGTCCCCAAAACACGAAAATTGCTCTAATTTCGGTTTTGTTGATGATAGAAAGGCCATTGATTACCTGAGAAAGAAAAGAAAGTAAGTGTGCCCATAATTTCCTTTTTGCTATTAGAAGCTGTTTTGTTCACACATTGTATGGTTCTCAGTAAAGTGCAGATGAGACAGCTTCATTATTTCTTTGATCAAAAAGGCATAGAGTTTCCAACAACTAATGATTTCTTCCCACTAGAAAGTCCTTGAGACCTCAAACATATTCTGTTTTGGATGGCAAAGGAAGAGGCCTTGACTACAAGAACCTTGTAACAGAAACAATAACATTAGTGGTCAACATAGTCAAGGAAAATTCTCCAGATCAGTCACTCAAGTTTCACCATGTACTTGAAAGGTGATGGTGCTGGTATAATGCCAGCACTTAAATTGGAAAAGAAGAGAGCTGAGGATGGTAATGATGTTGTCAATGATTAAGATCATATATTTCAGTATGGTATCATTCCTATGAAACTTATACGGAATGTTAGTGGCAAAGAAGAGATTTTATGGCTGAACGAAGTACCCAATTCTACACAAACATTGAGACCTGTGTATTAGAGAAGTAGAAAGTAATCTTGACCTCCTCAACTTGATGGTCAAAGAAACTGATCATGCTTGGAATTATTTAATTACTAATGGTTTATCAATTAATGTTGGCGATGATGATTTTAGTGTGTAATGTGTAATCAAAGACTCTATGAAAGACTTTGGTTCAAGAAATTCATTTTTGGCTTAGGAGGTGTGGATTGCATTCTCTTTAAGTCCAAGATCAAAGATTGAACAGACCCAAACAAAATACAAGATGGTTTCAAAATCGACAGGTCAGCTTCAGATACGCAGAACATATTCAATGAAGTTCTCGATGTCGATGGAAACATCTGTATTAAACCAGGAAACTTTGGAACCAGAGCTGGTATAACTCAACAACCATTTTCCAATTCTGACCAGCATTGCATAACTATCACCCACTCCTACATAAATGGAACAATGTGGTATTTTGAAAATGTTGTATCATTGTCGTGCAGACTACAAGAAATGAGTTGAGAAGGCTGGTTTATGTGATCACCTTGACAAATCCAAAGATAAGGTGAGGGACCTCGTCAAACAAAAAACTGGTCTGCACTTAGATTATGTCAATTTCACAGGAGATAAAGATGGTACGTCAACTGATGGGAAACAAGGTTATTGATTCTATTCTGATGAGTTGACTAATGTTATCAGTGAACTCCTCAGTAAGAAGTACAAGAAAAAAACACAAAGAATCAATGTTAAAACTGCACAAAGAGTTGAGCATTATTCTCTGGTTAGTTTTATGCAACAAAACAATCATCATCTATCTATATTTCTGAGATGACGTATTATGTACACTATTTACATTGCTTGGACTATCATCCTCATCTTTGTTGCCATATTTATCATAACATTTCGGCCACCTGAAGAAGGCCAGAGCTTACAACGGTCCGTTGTGATAAACGTGGCAACAAAGGATGAGGATGATAGTCCAAGCAATGTAAAACAATCAATTTTGTTAAATTTCATCAGCACTGCAAGGAAACAATGCTTAACATTGCTAACAACTTTCCATGGGTTTTGCTGATCCACACATTGCATGGAACAACTCACATGCATTGCACTGAATTGATTGAAATGAATTGTGGAGTAAGTTCTGGATGGTATTCTGAAGAAGGCTTAGAGGCGAACAATAAGGATATTCATAACTATCTGGAATGTCTCAGTAGAAAATGTGACAACGCTAAATTAAAGATGTTCACTATAGATTGTTGAAGAGATCCAACCGTTATCTTATTCATGTCACATTAAAATACATTGGGACAAAATTGTGTACAATTTGCAAAGCAACAGATCACACACTTCAAACTCATGATGTTTATTATTTTCAGATAGATGGACTTGAGGATTTTTTTCCTTGCACAACAATTTGATGATATAGTTATTTTCTAAGTGTAGCTTAGATGTGGCACAAGGCTGAAAGTATAGGGCACTTAGTGAGGATCAAACTCACTTTTCAGTGCAATTTGATGATACATGTTCTGATTTGATAAGTGCAATGTTCAGTCATATTTTCTCTAAAATACTGACATTTTTTGACCCCTGGAAGGTCCTTCTAGGGTCCATGGATAACCATTTTAGCCTAAATTACCACCCCTGTGCCCACTGTGACCCAGTAAGAATCAAACTCACTATTCAAGTTTGCTAACCATTATATGACACCACAGTGCCCTAGTGGTTTTGTAAGCATAGCTTAGATGTGGCACAAGGTCAAAAGTATGACGCACATAGCGAGGCCAAATTTTGTGCCTTCAAGCAAAACTTTTCACCTGACTGACCGCACTTTGTGGCCAAGTTGGTTTAAGCTTGCGGGGCTTAATAGTAACTCCCTCTGCCCTGAGAGATGCAAGCTCAAATACTGCTGGAGAGTACTAATTTTTCTTTAATAGTATTTTTTGAACATTAATAAATAAAAATAAAATATATTTTTCTGAAACTTTATTTGAGGATTATTAGCTGATTTAGGGTATAATTAATCTGATTTGTAACAAATCTTATTTACTTTAAGTTTAAAATATTGCAGAAATGCATTTTTTAACACATCAGTAGCTATTTAAGCAGTTGACATTTTTAACAGCTTGATGACCGATTGATGTTGATTTAATGTTATTCTCTGGAGCTCTTTACATAAAAAAAATAATTGAATTTTAATGTGAGCGACTTTTATATATAATTTTTAAGTACTCAGTAATCTAAAAAATTTCAGAAAATATTTTCTGTAATCTAATGTTTTATTGAATTTTAGATATTTTGGCTTTAAATTTACTATAGTTATTACTCATATTTTCTGATAATGTCATGTATGAACATCTGCATCTACAAAAATCAGCAAGTCTATACACATACAAAAAAAAATTCTTTTAAAAATAATGGTTTGTACTAAGCTTTTCCATTTAAGGGTGAAATTAATATAGAATTTTAGAAGATTTAAAACTTTTTTTTTTTAAATTCTTTTGAAAATATATACCATCTCTTCAATTTTACTATAAAATTTATTGATTGTAATTTTCTATAAAAAGTATTTCTGTTCATTTCACAATAAAAATATATTGTTGGTCATTTTTTTTTTTTTATATAAAAATGTATTGTTGGTATTTTTACCATAAAAATGTATTTTTATACTTTCCTAATGTTTTGATTTTTCTTGGTGTGCATGTCAGGGGTCACTATTTGCCAATAGCTGCGACCTTAACAGGTGCTACCACACTATTTACATTATTTGAACTATTGTCCTCATCTTTGTTGCCATATTTATTACGTTTCGGATGTTGTATGCTCAAGCCTTCTTTAGGTAGTTGGAATGTCAAACTGAACCCTTGTTATAGTGGAACGCACCTATGCTATAGTTAATAGACTCTCCCACCTATAATAAGTAGGAGTAGTAAGAGTAACGTGTCAGTCAATCAGACAGTCAGTCAGTGAGTCGATACTGGATGACAGTTAGCCGAATACTAAAGTATCAGCACCCACAACTAGATTACTCTGCGTTATATCTATTATATCAAGTTCTTAACGTTTTGTACGTCAAACCTATTTTAGGACCGACTTAGTACAAATACAAGCCTCCACTGTAAAATCACCACACAACAATTATTTGGCCACGAGGATTCAAACTCATACGGAAGAAAAAAAAATTTCGTTCACCACAGTATTATTCAGTGACGAGGGATTCAGATTCACACGGTGAAAGGAAAAAAAAAAAAATTTTGTTCGCCACAACATAATTTGGCCACAAGGATTCGTACTCATACAGAGGAAGAACAAATTTGTTCGCCACAGTATAATTTGGCGACGAAGATTCGGATTCATACAGTGGAAGAGAAAAAAAAAAAAAATTTGTTCGCCACAACATAATTTGGCAACGAGGGATTCAGATTTATACGGTGGAAGAAAAAAAAATTTGTTCGCTACAGTATAATTTGGCGATGAGGGTCTCAGATTCATACGGTGGAAGAAAAAAAAAGTTCACTCGCCACAACATTATTTGGTGACAAAATTCGTACCCATATGGAGGAAAAAGAAAAAACTTGCTCATCACAATAATTTCGGCGACATCTCAGATTCACACTTAAAAAAAAAAAAAAAAAAAAACTTGGCAAAGTTTTTCGAAAACTTAGTGACAAAAAAATCAGTCATATTCTCAACTGAGAAAAGAATTTTTTTTTCTCTCAATAAGACAGTTTGCTCAAATAGGTCACGAATTGCAAATTCATAGGACCCCACCTCTACAGGCATTGTGTAAATTTTTGCGAAGATGGAGGAATGCAAAAATATATTTTTTAAGTTCTAAAAAGTTTTAAAAATATATTTTTTAAGTTCTAGTCAGAACAACAGATGACAATATTACAGCAACAGAGAACATTCCAGATGCAACTACAGGAGGAAATTTTCAATAGACAAATGCAATTTCAACAAGAAATAGAACAGATGCATAGGGAGTTTCAAAACAAAATTCTGGAAATATTAGGTTGGTGCAAAAAAATTTTTTTGACGTATTTTTTAACGTCAAAAAACGATATTATTTTTGCACCAACCTAATAACTGAGGAAAGGGGAAAGAGAAAAATCTACAAAATTATTCTTTCCCAGAGAATACAATATGGAATTCAATTGAAATATTCACGTACAGTCTAGATGAAGAGATAACTTTTGAGGAGTATTATAAAAATATACGGACGTGTATAACGAGGACTGCCACTCATGGTCTGAAGGAAAGAAGGTTAGGCTTCTTTTAAGCAAGTTAGGAACTGCTGAACATAACTACATTTTACCAAAAAAAAAACTAGCGAGTTGAGATTTACCGAGGCAGTAAATATATTAAGTGAATTATTTAGTAAAAAGGCATCTTTGTTTCATAAGAGGTGGAAATGTTTGACTCTGATGAAAGATGACGAACAAGACTATATAACGTACGCAGCCAATGTGAATAAGCATTGTGAAGAATTCAAGCTGGCAGAGTTAAGCGCTGACAATTTTAAGTGCTTTGTATTTGTTCAAGGGCTGGTATCGGAAAGGGGACTCAGAGTTGAGAAAATTAGTGCTGGCAAAACTGGAAAACGAGTCAAGGATTATGGTACAGAAGTTGGCCGAAGACTGCACAAGATATGTTAGTGTAAAGAAAGATTCGAAAAAGATAGAACACTCTGGCGTTTCGCATGTAAGGAAAATACGCTACAAAAAAGAAAGTCAGTCTACTAAAAAGAATTCTTAAATTGCGGATTATCAAACAAAAAGTGAAATACCAGAGAAAAATAAACAAAAACTCCCGAAGCCATATTTTGCTTGTGGTAAACTTCACTGGTACAGATATTGCAATTTTAGGAATAAAAAATGTTTCAACTGTAAAAGAGTGGGTCATAAAAGCTTGCACTGCAGGTCAAAAAATAAAGACAATAAAATAAGAAAATTGAAGTCCGATGAGGTGAACGATGGAATAACCAGAAAATTTGTTACCGTCGAAATAAGTAATGAAAAAATTAAAATGCAACTCGACACTGGTTCCGACCTATCTATCATAAATTTGCATACGTGGAAGAAGTTGGGGAAACCAATGTTAATGAAGACAAAGAATATCGCGAGATCAGTGACGGAAGAAAAATACAATTTATTGCCATGTTAAATAAAAAAACGCGAAAAGCTAATCTATTTGTCATAGAAAATACCACAAACTTACTTGGTACGAATTGGATAACAGAATTCCAATTCCAATTATAGGATCTACCGATAAATTCTTTCTGTTACAAGGTACAAAGTTTAAACTACGAAGCCCAAAAATTAGTAAAGAAACTTAAGGAAACATTTCCTACTGTTTTTTCTCCAGGTTTGGGAACGTGTACCAAGATGGAGGCAAAATTCCAGCTAAAAGAAAACGCTCAGGCGGTATTCAAAAAGAAAAGGAATGTGCTGTTTGCTTCAATTGAACAGATAAAGAATTGGACAGATTAGAGAAAACTGGTGTATTTAAAAAAGTTGAATGTGTAACACCGATGATATACGTGAAACAAAAGCTCCAGAAAGTAAAGATGAAGCTGACACTGAGAAAAATTGGGGAGCGAGATACCCACAGCCAAGGACATGCAGTATTATTAAATGATTTAAGTCAACTGAAGTTACCACAGAAAACATTAAGAAGCACAAGATCAAGAAAAGGGAAGCTAGAGGCTGAATAAATAGAATTACAAGAAGAACCTACAGAAACTGTGACTCCATCCTTAAGAAGCTCAAATCGGAAGGTTGTTTCTGGTAACGTTATAGAGATACCAAAAAATAGAAAAGCAGATTGGCAATATGATGTACTTGGTGAAAGGCGAAAAATTCACGTGCAGTAAACAGATCAGACAATGTTTTTCAGACGTGAAACGCAGATGGAGGTGATTTTCGATACGTTTGATCTAACAACGCCTGCAACGATTTTACTTGAGGTATGCCGATCCAGGAGAAAAAGAAAGGTAACTGATCATTTAAAAGTGGATCAAAAATGTAGGAGATACGCTACGAAGTTGCTAAAAAAATGAATTTTTTTTTTGTTTTTTCTTCATATTTCCTGTAAAAAATAATAAATAAATAAAGAAAACTGTTTACTCCTACAGAGTAAAGTTTTAGGGGGGTTATTATAGTGGAACACACCTATTCTATAGTTAATAGACTCTTCCACCTATAATAAGTAGGAGTAGTAAGAGTAACGTGTCAGTCGGTCAGTCAGTGAGTTGATGCTGGATGACAGTTGAATACTAAAGTATCAGCGCCCACAACTAGATTACTCTGCGTTATACCTATTATATCAAGTTACTAACGTCAAACCTATTTTAGGACCGACTTAGTACAAATACAAGCCTCCACTGCGAAATCACTCCACAACAACCCTTTATTTCGCTCACTGGGGTACACTGTTCTAGTTCCATGTGCCATGTTTAATGGATGTCAGTTATCAGTTATCTCATGCTAATTCCCCTCTCCAAGATCTCCACTGCCTTAAACGGGTATTGAACTCACTCTCTTTGGGTCCTGTCCTCAAGGACACATGGCACAGTGGATAAAGGCATTAGTTAGATCCAGTGACAGGACCCGGTTAAGGCAGTGGAGAACTTGGAGAGGGGAATTAACAGGAGATAACTGATAACTGACATCTATTAAACATGGCACATGGAAGTAGAACAGTCTACCCCATGAGTGAAATAAAGGGTTCAATTTGACATTCCAACCACCTGAAGAAGGCTGGAGTGTACAACAGCCAAAACATTGTAATAAATATGGAGACAAAGATGAGGAAAATAGTCTGAATAATGAAAATAGTGTACATAATACCTCATCTCAGAAATATAGACAGGTGCTACCACCTGGATCAGAGTGGACCTGAGAACAACAGCAATTAAGATGTGATTTCATGCTCCTCAAAAACTTCAATGTCCCAATCAGAGGACTTGCTGCCAGATGTAGTTTATTGTCACACCCAGGACTATCTATTTAAAGTGCTGATTTGCTTGACTACTTCGGTTTACTATTCTACTCAATGATTTAAACTTGAGGATAAGATTTCTCAATTTGTTTTATGTTTTTGTTTTGTTTTTTTAATCTAACCAAAATCAATTTAAGATGATATTTCTTGTATTTTAAGTATAATCTTATTATACAAAAACCAAGGTCATTTTTCTTTGCTTATTTGTTGATAAAAACTTTTGCCTGGGTGTAAGCTATAACACCCTGCTGCTGAAATAATCAGGCAAAATTAACTTTGAAATATTCACTAAGGTTTCATTTTTTATTTTTTGACATCTCAATATTTTTAAAAAAAAGAAATGATTTTTTTATCAAATAATATAGGTGTTAGATTTGTTGAAAACAATAAGTAAATTTAATATTTTTTTGATTTTTGTTGCAGTCATGTGAATAGGGTTTTTTTTTTTATATTAAACCTAAAGCATTTCTGTCCTAAAAATTTATTAACACTCACTACTGCATTTTTATAGCATTGTTGCCTGGCTGTGATGGACTGTTTGAGGAAAATAGAAAATTTCTATTTACTGTAAAAAAAATAAGTATTAAGAGACTGACAGTGATTTCTCTTGGGTACGGCCATTTTAGTTTTGATCAAATACTCTGCAGTACAAACGAAGTTAAAGGACACCCCCAACATACAATATGATAAAAATACATCATGAAACAGGATGTACTGTATGCAACTATTAGGTCTATGCTGGTTTTGAAATAACAGTAAATGTTAGTTTATAACACAAATACTAAAGATCTACATTTGACAGTATCTTCAAAATGTATACATTGTGGAGTGACCCCATTTACTTTCCTTAACAAAAAAAAAAAAAAAAAAAAAATTAGTTGCATGTAGATAACACTGCTGCTGAGGCATGTTGGCTTCTTTTCGTCCTCTGTTGACTTTTGAACTCTCTCACATACACGCATATATACACGTGTCTATCAAAAATTAGCTTGAAGATGAAGCAGAACTAGTGCTTTTAATTTAATTTAAATATTATATAATTAAATTTGAAGTTTTTAGCTTCAGGTTTTGAAACATGGTTATTACTGTGTATTGAAGGAACCATATTTTAAATCAGTTAATTTATAATATATATATATATATATATATATATATATATATATATATATATATATATATACATATAAAGATTTATTTATTCAAAAATTATAACAAACATGTTATAACATCACTACAGAAATAGCCATTTTGTTTCAACACTTCTGGTGTCTTCTCAAGTGATGGTGTTGAAACAAAATGGCTATTTCTGTAGTGATGTTATAACATGTTTCTGTTATAATCATTGAATAAATAATATTTGCTCTACTCTGTATTGAGCACTCTTAAGAATAGTGATTTTGGTTATTGGAATTTTATTCCGTCGGCACCAATTCTATACTTGGGGGTATATATATATATATATATATATATATATATTGATGCATGTTTCATTAAATAATATAGACAAGTTTTGTCTATTTATTTTACGCAAATTCCTTTCATATCGTCTGATAAGTTTAATAACATTGAAAGAAAAAAGAAAAATCGCCATATTAATACATGATTTTTAATCCTATCTAAGCTTTCGGCTTACATAAGCCATCATCAGAGACGACAAATACATTACAATAAATTAAACAATACATGCTGCTTAGTGGAACCAACTCCCAAAAGGATGCTTACCCTTTTCACTATAATGTTAACCTGTTCAAGTCTAAGGTCAACTGTTATCTTTCCCAAATATCCCCATAAACTGTGCTTCTTACTCTGAAACCTGCTACATTGAGTGGCTCTTAGGCCTTGTACAAAGGAACATTATTATAAATAAAATAAATTCACATTTTATATTATCTTAAAGTGTTATGCGCAGTGCACATGAAAATGTCATGGTTTTCTTATCTGAACTTTCTGGTGAATCTTAATTCTTGAATCATTGATTGAATAAGTTCCTTGCAAGTTCCACAATGATAAAATAACCATGGAAATTGCATCATTAAATATTTCAGTTTTAACAAAATATTAAAATAACAATCATTCGGGAAAGACATTAAAATAATCAAAAACCTCTACTGGCAGCAAACTACCTGCATAAAGATAAAAACATGAGTTCAGCAGATATATAAAACCAGAAAGAGGAATAAGGTAGGATGTGTCTTCTCACCAGACTTATTCAACCTATACAGCAAGGCAATTCCGAGAGAACTGGAAATCATACTAGGATTCATCATTGGCAGCCACAATCTCAACAACATAAGATATGCAGATGACACCGTAGTGATAGCGGACATGGAAAGGAAACTACAAGTCCTCCTACACAAGGTAGCGAAGGAAAGTGAGAAGAAGGAACTAAGCATAAACTACAAGAAGACAGAATGCATAGTCATCAGTAAGAGGATGAGCCTGAAATGTGATTTACAGGTTGGAGACACTAAAATCAAGTGGGTGTGGAAATTTAAATACAGAGGACAGAAAGTGCAACACTGAGATCTGAAGGCGTATTGGGATGGCCAAAGACACATTCCAAAAGCTAGGCAGAGTATTACGAGACAAGAGGGTTTAATTGGTAACAAAGAAAAGAGTACTAAACTGCTATGTGATATCTGTCCTCTTTTATGGCAGCAAATGTTGGACGGTCTCCTCAAAGATGAAGAGGAGACTCAAGGTAACAAAGGTGTGGTTCTATAGAAGGATGCTGATACCACGAACTAAACATGTGAGCAACGATGAGGTTTTGGAGAAGATGCAGACAAAGAGGGAACTCATACTTAACATCAGGAAGAGGCAGCTGAAATTTATGAGACATGTAATGAGAAAGGAGAGCTTGGAAAATCTGATACTCACAGGGTGGATAGAGGGAAAGAAGAACAAAGGAAAGCAACACATGACATACTTAACAAAAAGTCAAAGCTTATTGAGAGTTACAAAGAACAGGAAGGAGGGGAGAGCCATGATTGCCTAAGTTCTGAATGGACATGGTGCATAATAGAAGTATGAATGCAGGTCATTATTTAAAGTAAGAGGGTACAAATGAAAAGAAGTGATATTGACAAGTTTTTCTATTTCACTGAAGCAAACATTAAAAGCATGAGAACATTATCATTTCTACTATCTTCCCTTTTCATTCTTTTTTATTATGTGTGCTTTTTTTTTTTTACTTATTAAAAATAAACAGCATGGTCTATTATTTATCTGATGCAATAACAGGATGTAATGCACATACTGACTGACAACAGAACAAGCAGAATTATAATAGACTTTATCTTATTTTTATAGGTGGGGGTAGAGAATCTGGGTTGTAGACAAATGCATTTGAAATCAGTTAATGCATGTATTCTGAGTAATAAAGCCCCATTTAAGCAGCAGTTATCTATAGAAGGCTAGTGATAGGTCAAAATGTTAGTTCTTAAGTACAAGCCACAATAAGAGTATAGGTGTGTTTTCAGAAGGTTCTGAGGCCAAGTGGGTTAAACTATCAAGTTTCCAATTTGCAAAAATCTGTTGATTGAGTGTTTGCAAATGCTGTATCCTTATAAATATAGATGATTTCCCGCAACTTCTTTGTAATTACTGTAAGTAGTTCTTGAAATGTTTCTAAGAGTAAATACTGGGCACCACATGGGTAATGACATCAAATAGTCATTGTTATCAAAATCAATGATTGCAATGAAAAAGCAGTCATATTAAAATCAAACAACAGGAAAGAATAGCAAAAAAGTCTACAGTTATTGTAAAGAGGTAAATTGAAAATAAACAAACAAAAAGATTGAAACAGTTTTCATTCCTCTCTCATCAAAGCTCTATTGAGTATGAATTTTTCAGGGTTTTTGATGTGTATGTATTATTTCTTTTTTCATAAAGTTTCCATACATACATACATACATACATACATACATAAAAAAAAAAGCCCTGAAAAATCTAAGAAAAAATAAAATGCCTTTTGATGAAATGATGCTGAACTTATCAATTGTCGACTTAAAACACTGGTTCTAGCAAAGTTAATCAACATTAAACCGGGTCAGTACCTAGATGGGTGATTACCTGGGGATATCAGATGCTGTAAGCTTGGATGTACAGGTGATATAATAGATAATGGCTATGATCACCAAAGTAATGTTGCGCTTGGTCAGTACCTAGATTGGTGACTGCTTAGGAATATCAGGTGCTATAAGTTTGGATGTGCAAGTACTGTAATGGAGAACTGAGTTCCAATTCCAATTCACTTTGTTACATTCACTTACACACAAATCTGAGAAAGGTAGGAATCCACCTCTTCTTCCTCAGCTATGGGTTAATTATTAGGACTTGTATCAGTAAATCATCAAGAATAATTTCATATTTACAACAGGCTAAAATCTAATACAATGCAATATTTATTATTTACCAATTTATAAAGAAATAAATATAACAATATTTTATTCATAAATTTATAAACATTTACTAAATTATTAAAATATGTGAACAGACTCTAAGGAAATCCTTATTATTTACCATTTTATAAAGTTTGAATCAACTGGCAAATTCAAAGTTTTGCTTACTATTCCAATAAATAATATAATAAATAGTGTAAATAAACAATTTAATAAATAGTGTTTATTATTTTTGTTGTCAATTCTTCAGAACAAATAAAATGTATAAATTTACTTTCAAAGCTCTTCTAATGCTCTGGACTGAGCAGCTTGGGGATAGTAGTCATGGTTTCGTGGGGGCACAGTCATATGGATAAGGGAAACTTGGATGAGTTCCACCACGGAATATGTGATCGAGTGGCGTTATATCGAGTCTAATTCACTACCTCTTCATGACCAAGGCCCATTGGCACAGTTGGTATGATGCTTGCCTGATAACATAACTGTTCGGGTTTCAATTCTCAGTAGTGGATGCGCACTGCTGATGAGTCCCAAATATAGGACAAAATAGCCGTCCAGTGCTTTCTGCATTATGTTGAGGTTTCTTCTAGACTCAATGAATTACTTAATTACAATTATCTCAAATCCTCCTAATAATTTCTATCAAATTTACTTTCATATGTTTAGAAGTTTTATTACAATTTTAATCATCACTTTTTAAAACAATAAACATTGCCAAAGAGTGAAGGTAGTTAAAAAAGAGGTATCATGGGAAAAATCATCTTTTTGACACTCCATCTTCTTGCTAGCATATTTGTCCATGTTTGCATTATATTTATCATTATAATGCAATGTAAACATGACTACCAGTTTCTTGTGCACTAATGCACACAGATTTAAGATATTGGTCTGTTTGGTGATATTATCATTTATATCCCCTCAGCTAACTAAAGTTGTTACAATCAAGGCAAATGGCAAATACATATAATGTACTCACCAACTGAAATCACAGTGAGGGTAAATATCACACATTTTTCTCCCCTTAAATAGAGGTGAAGTCTTGGCTATTGGATCCTCAACTGTAGAGTAAATCAGTTAGTGAGCACATTACATGTATCTGCCAGCTATGCTTAAAGTAACATCTGGAATTAGCCGAGATGTTATGACCATATCACTGAACAGACCAGAACTGACAAGATAAAAGGTAGCCATGATCAGTCAGGTGTACACTGGATTATTATGATAAATACAAATGATCTGCCATTGAGCACTTTATTTAATGTTCACCATTTTAGTATACTTGTTTGGGAGTTACTTCTGTGTTTATATATATATATATATATATAGTATAGGAATCAACAGTGTAGAGTGAGTTGTCTATATCTATAAAAGCTCTATCACTGATATTGACCACTCTTCCCTTATAAATATAATTATATATATATATATATATATATATATATATATATATATATATATATATATATATATTATATATATACACACACACACACACAGGTCTCTTGTTCATGCACATGTGTAGTCGCATCAATGTAAACAAACCTCACCCGATGAAGTCCTCAGTGACAAAATGTGCCACACAAAAATTTTTTACACTGTCATATATATATATATATATATATATATATATATGAGGAAAAGGTTATAATTGTTTCAACGAGAGAAAAATGTATATTTTTAAAAAAAGAGAGAAGTCACAAACATTTTTGGTTATAATGTGGATTTGTTTTAGTGTATATATTATATTTTATTCTTCATATTTTTGCTACATGTTTCCAGTTTCGTGACATTATTCAAGCAAATTAAAGGAATCAATTTTTTAAAGGAATCAAATTTCTTTATGTTCTTTTAATATTTCATTGTTCATTTTCTGTATTTGTAGTAAGCCTTGATCTCATTGAGATTCTTTAATTTGCTTGAAGAAGGTCACAAGACCAGAAACGTGTGTAGCAAAAATATGAAGAATAAAATATAATATATACACTAAAACAAATTCACAATATAACCAAAAACGTTTGCAGTTTTTCTTTTTTTTTTACATATATATATCTTTCCCTGAAATACATCTGTTTGATGCTTTGGCATGTATTGTCAATGATGTTTTTAGTTGAGGATCATTAGGGGTTTAGGGTCTTATGACATCATACCCCTTCACCACAGTGACCCAGTTGAGACAGATCAGATATTGACTTGTGTGTTACCAGTCAGCTACAACTATTCTCATAGTACAAGATTGCCTAACACATTGTATCTCCTCTGGCCCTTATAGTCCAATCCCAAACAACTCCTGTGTTGTTATCTCAAGAGATGGATTTTCATTTATCAATTTGACAGATTTTATTCAACATTTTTTAATGGACACACATATTTGAGTAGATGCTCCATTTAATTATTTAGGTCATTAGTTGAAAATAAATAAATATACTGTTTAATAAATAAATGGAATGTCTACTCAAATATGGATATCTATTAAAAGTAATGTCTAAGTAATAATATATGTGTGTAAAAATTAAGTTATAAACAAATATATCTGCATTGACAATATTAAAAAGTAAAAAGTTTTCTTTTGCCATTCCATTATATATATATATATATATATATATATATATATATATATATATATATATATATATATATATATATAGAATAAATAGGAAGCGTATATCAGTCTAATATGTCTCAATTTTATTAAAGCTTCATCAGAGAATGAGAAAAAACAGTGTTTTCTCACAATCTCTGACATGTTAGATTGATATATGTCTCCTATTTGCTCTTTATCACCCTGTCAGATTCTGATCCATATTTTATCTTTAACTATTCCCTCCTCTCTCTCTCTCTCTCTATATATATATATACATACATATATAGTTTTCCTTTTGAATTGCAAGTAGGGAATGATTTACCATGAAAATGCAAACTAGATGCTACAAGATAATGTTGCAAAGACAATCTGAATAAATGCAAAAATAACAAAATCAATCATATTTCTTATTTGCTAATCAAATATTATCTATTTGTGGATATTTTATGTGGAGTTCATATTTTAAAACTAGTTTACTCATGCCAGCAAAAAAAAAAAAAAAAAAAAAAAAAAAATGATGGCAATATTTAATTTTTGTCATTACATTTACTTAGAAAATATTAAAAATAAACCTATGTTGTTCTGCATGTTATTGTTTCTATTCAATACTTCCTGGATATTAAACTAAACAAGTAAAATGCTACTCCCCTACTCCTACTGCAATAGCCAAATTACCTGTTAAACTTTAATTTAAGGATATCCAATAACTGGGTAAAAAATTTTATGTTGTAGCTTTATTTTCCATTTATGGGTATATAGACATTGTTTTGGATTTAATAAAGTGTTGTTTTTTTTTGTTTTGTTATCTAGCTGTCAAAAACCTACTTTGGTAAGAGTTCTACACTTTTTTTAGCTGATGTATACGCTGTTTATCGCTAGATTATTAATAGAATTTTAAAAAATATTTAAATTACATTTTCTCTGTTAATGTTTTTACTATGTAGATATCATTCAAAATTAAAATTTGTATAGTGTAGACATTTTAGCTGATGTACATGCTGTTTATCACTAGATGGTTAAAGAAATTCTTTTTTAATATTTTAATTACATTTTCTTTATGTTATATATTTCATAATTATGTTTTACTATGTAGATATCATTCCAAAATAAAATTTGTGTGGTGTAGGGATAGTTTTCCTTGTAGATGACAAGCCAAAGTAGCAGCAAACTGTTTTTACTTTGACTAATTAAAAATAATCTACAGGAGTGTTTTCCTTCATTTCAAAGAATAGATCTTTTTAAAATGTAACAGAATTTAATGAGAAAATCATTGCTTAGGCCCACTTAAATTATAACTGCATTGGTGGTCCATCTTACTTTTTAAAAGAGTGATTAAAACCTGAATAAATTTCTTTTAAATCTATTGGTATTTTTTTATTTAAATAACAGTGATTAATTATAATAGCTAAAGTGAAGTCTTATATATTTTTTAAAAAACAGATTAAAAACCTCTGGCCTTTTTTTTTTTTTAAATAATTTTTATTTTATTATTAGGGTGTTATCAGTGCTTTTTGCTTGCCCGCTCTTGTATTTAGTAAAGTGACAAACCAAAAGAAAACACCTAATTAATTTACTCGTAAAATTCTTCAATATATAACTGAACAAAATAAAAAAATAAAAATCTTAAATCTACAAACATCTGGATGCAATTTTTAAATAAGCTTATTTATTTCTAAACCTTGGACAAATATATAATTTATTTTAGTATTAAAAAAAAAATACACACACATCCAGTAATCTGTAAATATAGTCAAGTCATCCAGCGAACATAAAAATACAAATTTTATAATCCCCACTTTTTAACTAGATTCTACGAAAAACCTGAATAATTTATGGCAAATTTTGGACTACAGACTCCAGTTGGCATCTGTGTAGACAAGCCAGTAATTTATTATATAAATTTGAAATCCTTTCCTCAAAGAAACCTGTTAAAATATAACATTTTTTTTTGACATACGATGGCTTTTTCCATAGCAAGCTGATTTCAGTTCAGTAAACATAAGAAAATAAATAAACAAACACATAGAACAACTAATGTAAATATAGTAATGAAAATATATTTAAGAAATTAATTATAAAAAAAATCTAATCATTTTTCAGAATATTTTTTCTTAAATATTTGAAAGATCCAACAAACCTGTGTAGTTCGTTTTTAAAACCTTATTTTTTTAATGCCCTTAACTGAAAGTGGGCAGAGACAACCTTATCAGATCAAGATTTACACAACACTTGACAACAGTACGAAAAAAAAAAAAAAAAATACTCAATTATATTTCATATTTATAGATAAATTAAAATAGGTTTATGTTTTTTTTTTAACTAAGCAAAAAATTAGGACGATCTCTGCATGTGCTTCTTTTTAAAAATACTAGTAAATTATACACTACAGTCTTTGTTTTTTTTAGGGGGGGGGTCTAGTACATTTATAAAGCAAAGTTCAAATGCGACAGGGTGCGAATATTTCATTTCTGCTGACCGTACGAAAAATAATAAATAAACATTATAATTTATTATTATAGCAATCTTAATATCTCCATAATACCACCCCCAAATTAGCAACCAACAACCATGGTGGTCCACTGGTCAGTTTATGAAAAGATTACACGGAGAAAGGAGGAAAAAAAAGAAGTTTTCACCATTAGTTTTTTTTACTTTTTTCTTTTTTACTAATTAAAAAAAAAAGAAATACTATTCATCACAATAATTTTAGAAAGGGGTTCCGGGGAATAACTTACTTAATATTTAAAATATAATTTTTTTTTCTGCTTCCAGATCTTAAATAAATTATATGCTATATTTGAAAACAAACAGAAATTTGACATCAAAAGTAGTTAAAACCGAAGTGAAAAGTATTTGTTTTGTATGTTTCTTCTACTTCTCAATACACAACACGGAAAAAGAGGGAGAGAGAGATAGACAAGATTATGATGATGAACCAAAATTAATAAAAAATGGAGAAATAAGTAAAAAAAAAAAAAAGAAAAGAAAAATAAAACACCCTCCAATTTTCAAAACGAAAAAAAAAAAAAAGATACAAAGTAAATGTTTGCCTTGGGTTTGAGGAACAAGAAATATTACAACAAAAAAAAAAATGGATGATGAACCCTTTAGCTAATTAAAAAAAAATCTTAAAAATGTGGCGGAGTCTCTACCAAGAAAAGCCAAAAAAAAAAAAAAACGTGAAAGAGGGGAAAGCATTTAAAAAGAGGGACAGGAAAAGAGAAACACGAGTTTCCTCTCTCTGACATTTTTAGAGAGAAGTAGAAGAAGCAACGTTAAAAGTGAAGAAGTGTCATGTCGCTTGTAATACATAGACAGACACACACAGCACCTCCTTGTTGGTTGTTGTTGTTCAAAAAGGGCCTAGGAGATGGCGATCGGGCTGGTCCTCACTAGATCGTTTGTACTTATGGCTGAGGCCATCCAGGGTAGTTTACATTTTACAGCAGCACCCTGACACCATCCAAACTCGGGTTGTTGTTCGTGTTGTTGTCATAGTACTTACCTTGTGTGGGAGACCCAAGCGAGGTACAGCAGCAGTAGGAGGTTTTTACGGGCGGCCGACATCAACCAAGGGGCCCTAACCCAGTCCCACATCTAAAAAAAAAAAAAATCGCCGGATAGTTTACATTTAACAAGAAAACCTGAACAAATGCGACCTACATCCACAGCAAGATTGTCAGATAAAGATCTAAACGTCGCTGTATAATAATCCCAAATCTAAATTTCAAACAACTAATGTTACTAAAATAGACCTTATGAATTCAAGATTTCTTAAACCGGCATTCAATTTAAGGGGGACAACCAACTGGGCAATCACAAATCTATGACCTACTTAAGCACCGAACAGGCGGATTTTTCAAGCCTTTTCTCAAATCACTGGATTGATGAGAAAAACGGCGCATTTTAAAGTAGCATGTCGAAATTATAATACAAATTATTACAATTTAACTAATATCGTAATCAATACATACTGTAATTGTGGCTGATGATGGGGTGATAAGAATCGGATATAATTTCACGGGGTATTAATCACCGGAACTATTGTTTTCGACTTTTATGTCTAAAAGTCCAGACAAAGAAATTTTACGAGGTCACTGCATCGAATTACGGCAAAAAGTCGTAAAGTAAATGTCTAACTAAATTTAATTATTGAGTTAAAACGCTCTTTACGTTTTATTAATAAAAACAAAAAAAAAACGTGATAAAAAAAATATTGCCATCTTGTTTGAAAATGATTATTTATGAACAGAATATATTTTTTGTAAATTATTTTTAAACTGCACATTTGGCATCTTTCTACCGAAAGTGGGAATGAACTCTTCAAGTGTCTCTCCCCCGTCTCTCTCTTTCCCTCTTTTATAGTCTTTCTCAGTTATTTATTTAATTTACGTCAGTACAGTAAACAAAATGCGATTTTTGTAATTTTCAGCTTTTTCTAACTGAATAATATTATAAAAAAAAATAAATTCTAATTATTTATTTTTATTTAAATAAGATTTAAACTGAAATAAAATTATCGAGTTAAAATCTTTATTTCAAATTTAATCATCTGTTAGTTCGGCAAACGAAAATAGTAGCATTCTTAGACAAAACTCATTTTTCTTTAAGTAAGAGAATGGCAGTATGGTAAATTTTATGTTACAACTCAATTTTTTAATGTTTTTCCTGCATCTCCACTTTGCAAGTTGGTGCATCTTCTTACACGTTCATCAGCATGCTTTTTAAATTAATTGCAATGATTCCATCTTGAGGAACGCTTCCACAGCTCTTGTTTTCCTCTCTCCCTCTCTCTAAATTTAGAACAGCTTTAGTTTTGATTTGAATATATTAGATCCCTAAACTTAGTAGTTTATTGAGGCACACATATTACCTTTCCTTGCCATCCTTGTTTCTAAATATGTAAGTATTGGCATTTTAAAACCTGTAGGTGTTTATCTCCTCCTCAAGTATTTTTAATTCATGCACATCTGAAACTATTACACAATTTGGGTTGTGGTTTTGCAAAATATAACTCCATAAAATTTGAAACTAACAGCCAAGAGGCATTAAGTTCCTTTCTTTATGAATTAATTCTCCATTGATTAACACCAATATAATGTCAATGAAAATAGCTTATGTAATCATCAAGTCAATGCAATTTAAAGTAGCCTGCATTTAACACAATCAAACAATTGTAGTACTATAGGTTTTAAAAAAGATATTTCTTTACTAAATACAAATTCTTCTATGTGAAGACCATATTAAACAAAAGAAAGAGATAAAAATGAAAACAACAGCATATTTCACATTCACTGCATTTTTACTTTTAAAAAACCAGTTAGAATGAAAACTAAACTTTCTCATGGGGTTATGTTAATTGAGACACAGGCTCTCCACAACTTCCTGCCTAGTCTTGCTTTAAGTAACTTTCTGCCAAGTTTCTGAATTCCTTAGTGGGGAGATTCCCTTGTTTATGACATGACTTTGCAATAGTAAAGTTGCTGATGAGGGGAAAATATCACAAATTGTTAAAAAAATGTCTTTTCCCACAATTATCCTATTATAATTATGCTTGTTCCGCTCTTAGTTAGTTTGCACGACCATTGTGCCCTGCCAATACTTCATAAATAATGGACTACTAAATTGTAAATTAAAAGCAGTAAAATTGACCTTGCTAATCAGATGCTCATTCATAGCTAAACTGGTATAGCACATCAGGCTATATAATGGTTCCGTATAGGATACAGGTTTGATTCCTGTCAGTGGATGCATATTTTCTATGAAATTTCTCGGATGTTCAGGCTAGTAAATGTTGTTAATACTGTTTATTATAAACAGAGCATTTACTTAAATATTTGTGTATTTATAAATAATGTATAACAATAAAATATATTAAAATAATTGTCAGATATATATATATATATATATATATATATATATATATAATGATTTCACCCCAAGCAAGGCAATAAGTCCACTAAGATACAAGATGGTTACTAAGTGTGAGAGAATATGAGAAAAAGAAAACATTATTAGTGAGAGAGGACAATAACCGAACAAGAATTAAGAAGACAGAAAATGACGATTGACAATGCATTTAAATTTTTAAAGATCAAAGTTGACTGGAAAGCAAGAAGCCAGAGGACAGTACTGCAAGTAATGATTGCAAATATTGTAGTGTTCATCATTTTCAATGCAATGATGAACACTACAATATTTGTCTCAAAATAAACAACACCCTGATAATGACATTGTGCTATGTCGAAAGTACTCAGAATAAAATAATATTTATCAACAAAATGATTTTCTCTATTCCTTCAATAATGACACCAAATAGCTTGTCCATGAATATGAAAGGATCCAATTGAAAATGAGTAGAAAGAACATGTCTCTCTCTCTCTTTCTCTCTCTCTCTCTATATATATATATATATATATATATACTCAATTCTCCCATCGAATTCGATGTATAAGGATCAAGCAGATCAGTTCCCAGGAAACCGACAGCCTGACAACAGCACATGAGATTTGATTATAGTGGTGAAGGTTTCGTGCAGAACCATTCACACTTATATATATATATACTTGTAATTCATATATGCTCTATAATAAATATATTGACGTCTCTTCTGTGGATCAGTTTTAATATTTTATATTACTAGGATTCACTTGGATTACTTACCATGGATTTTTACCTGTGTGTGTATATATATATATATCCAAAAACATTATTGTAAATTTAAAAGTTTAAAATTTCAGCATTCTCTCTGACTCATGCACATGCTTATTTACATCAACATAAATATCACTTTAGTTTGAAGAAGTCGGAAAAGATGAAATGTATCACATGAAAAGTTTTACCAATTTGTCATTTTTTACATCACACACACACAGACACATACACACACATGTATGCATGCATGTGTTATATATATATATATATATATATATATATATATATATATATACACACACACATATACACATGCATTCATGTGTGTGTTTTATATATATATGTGTGTGTGTGTGTCTGCATATGTGTACGTATGTATTTATGTACTATTATTTCAAGGGTTATAAAATATATGTATATTGAATGACATAAATAGAAAAATCTTATATTAAGAATTTTATCCTTTGAAAGACTGATACTGTTTTTATTGATGGAATCTTATATACTTAGTTCATTTTGGTATCATCTGATGGGAAGAGAGACATGTACTGGCATAGTTGGTCCTTAAATGGGGGATTGATTGGGAAGACTGGGTACTGTAAGCAGCCTCCTATAATACAAAATATGGTTTGCCTTTAAGTCACCCTTGAAAGGTTGATAAGCCATACAAAAAACAAATCAGCAATCATGTACTAACAACAGAATGTGACTGTTTCGCTTTGTGGTAAAAAAAAAAACAAATCTCTTGTTTTGCCCAAATACTCACCCATTTTGTCAGCCATCTAAACCAGAGGTCCCTAAAGTGGGCAATATCAATTTTGGTAAGACAACCCAGGATGTTTGATAAATGCCTGATTGTTAAAAGGAGGTGTTAACAAATACCTGGAGGTCAAAAGGGGTCTGTAGTAATATGTAAATGACTGCCTAATTAACATAGCTAAGGCAAAGAGACTATATAAGTGCCTAAACAGTAAAAGGGGGAAGCAGAGTAGGATATGCAAGATTTACGACTGCCACTGGACTGAAAGAATTCAAAGGAAATCATATTCCATAACAGGGTCGATAAACTATATTTGGGACCAAATTTGTAAAAGTCAGTATGATAATAATTGATAAAATGCATATAACTGACTGGATTGTTACAGCGTTTGATTTGGAGACAGCAAATGCAGTGTTGTGGCCTGTTAGGGGCCAGAAAGAAAGACATGAAAAGAAGAAGGTAGGTTGAGCAAGTGTATTGAAATAACAGAATATATATATACAAAATAAGAGTGTTATTAGTCAGCAGATGGAAGTGTCCGTCCGAAACTGTCAGGTTACACTGTTCCGACTGCACTCCTTAGGAAGTCTTGTAGGTTAGTATTTATGAAGGAGGAAGAGTACATTCTAATGTAGATAGGTTACCATATACAGAAAGTGAATATCACTTACAAGATAGAACCATTAATATGTGTGTGGATCTCAAAGCTAAATTATTGTCTAACAGTAAAAGTGACCACTGGAGTAATGTAAATACTACTACTATTGCTAAATATCCCAAGCTTATATTGTGGCGCGGCACTTTAGGGTTATAATGACCTATAAAATTTTATTTTCACCATTTTAAAAACGTTAGTCTTGAATAAATATTTAATTCTCTCGGTTGTTTTTTTTTAGAACACATTCTTTTGAGAGAAATGTATGTTTATGAAGGCCAGACAGTTTGTGTAAAAAATTGTTACACTTGTGTATCTTTTTGGGCTCAGCAGTTAAAACCTGACAAAATTTGTGAAGGATCCATTTCCAGTTTATGGAAAATTATTTTTATGTATATGCTGGCAATTGAAAGATGTGGTCTCAAGCCCTAGTAGGAAGCTGAATGGGGCCTTGTGAGCCTAAATTTCTGGATAAATAGAGCTCAGGTCAGTAGAGGCAGAGAGGAGACTTTCTGACAGCAATGGAACAATGCAAATCAACATCAAGGAGCAGAAGGCATTTGATGTCAAGAAGAGAGCATCAAAAAGGCACAAGATTACCAGCCAGCTGCAAAGAGACTAAAGAATTTTGAAGTTTAAATGAAAATTCTCCTGTGGTTGGACAACAAAGAACAGAAAAGAATTCTAAGAAATTTTCCCAAGCATGAACTGTGAATTTAAAAGGGACTTTTCAAAAATTACTATATGTTCCAGAGACACTCATAGAGCAAGTAAAAGTAGGTTTTTTGGTTTTTTTCAAAGATAGTTGCACTTTTTGTTTTTTCACTTCCTTCTTGAATTGTTTTCTATTTTTGTCTTTTTCAAAATTCTTGTCTTTCCCAAACTGTAATTTTTTTTCATTTGTCAATGGTAATCCTTTTTATTAGAAAATTGTTATTTGCTCTAATAGGAATTACATGGGTAATTTTAACAAAACAAGATAAGGAATTTATTTATGAATTTACATCCTTGAAGTAATGTCAGTAGCTCATTTCAGGAAAATAAATCAGAAATTTTTAAAATTCTGTAGTTTTAATGAATTTTTATGAAGAGGAAATGTTCATACAATAGATTAAATAATCTGACACAAAATGATATTCAAAAATGTTTAAAAGAAAGGTAAGAAAGTTTGTTGCTCACAGAAGTTAGATACGGTTGCATACGTTCAAAACAAGACAAAGGAAAGTTTGAAATATTTAGCTTTGTTGGGTTGTTGAAATAGAGAACTTTGAAGTATTTTGTGCTTGGTTAAGGCTGATAATATAATTAGTGAATAATTTGACATTGTCAAAAATTTCAAGCTGGATGTATGAACAGAAATGAAACATTTCATATTACTTTAAACACTCTTCTCTTGTTAATTTAATTTTTTTCCTTATTTTATATAAAAAAGAATTTTGCATCTGCTCACTATTTGCTTTTCTTTCTTTTTCTAGGCTCAATGACTAATTCCTGTGAAAACAAGGTTTTCATTGAGCCAAAGAAAACTTCACATAGGCTTGCAAATTTGTTTTCTTTTTTTAGCTCACTGACCAAGCTCTGTGAAGTCAAAGTTTTCATTGGCTCAAAGAAAATTTTACATAGGCTCACAAATTTCTTTCTGTCTTTCTCCTCAGCTTACCTGAATTTAAAGGGAGTGTATAAAGGGAGCTGTTATTATTTTGTACTCCTCATACTTAGTTTTACTTGGATTTACAAATTTGTACCTGATTGGAGCTGGTTCTAACCACACAATTTCAGTTCTAATTAAGTAGAGGAACAGACTGAACTCAAAGAGCATTGTGACTTATAAATAAACTTTTCAGCACTTCCACATAAAAAGTCGTGAGAGCTCCTAATTGCCAACTTTATAGATGAAAAGAAACAATTTGTTCTGTGTGTAAATAACACTAGTATTAAAAAAAACCTGTATTACAATGTTAGAGATCAAGGGAGAAATCCCTGTCTTGTTCTCAAGGCTTACCATACAACTGACAGGATTCCATTGTGGGAAGTGAGTCCATTGAGTCAAAGAACAATATCCACAAATATATATCTGTGGTCACAGTTCACGAACCAGACTGCAAAAACAAGAGATACTGGCTTTTTCACATTATTAACATTCATTTATTTAAGTTATAATGTGCAAAATGAATACAATCCACTGAAAAATGCAAATGTGCAAAATCCGCTTTTGTAAAATAGAAAATAGAGAATCTGCATTTAGCATAGCAGTTATCAAGAGAGAAAGTGGAATTGAAGTGCCAAGTTCAAATTTCAGCTGATGTAGTTGCATTTTCTTTTTCACAAATATCCTTAGAAAAGGCATGAATTCATCATCTTCTCTTCCCTGCTAGGAGTTAATAGCAGGACAGACTGGCAACCATTCTAGGAGAAGGACAACTCTGAATTCTAACTACTTGGGCATGGGGCTAGCAAGTCCGCCCTGTAATGACAGAAAACCTCATCTGTTACAAAGTAACACCTCTCTGCTATGTCATTAATGTAAAGTATACTTGAAGAGCACTAGCAAGGATATCTCGTTAGATATTGGTGAGTTTTCATCATAAATCACAATTTATTTATCAACCAGTTTTTGATTCCTGGGCATTTATTGACCCCAACCACACACACACACACACACGCTTTTGATTCTCCAAATATTTATCAATGAGTTTTAGACTTTCCGGATATTCATCAACCCTCTTTTCACCCTCCAGGTATCAAATCCCTGGATAGTCCTATTGACCTCCAGGGGTCAATATCAACCACTTTGGGGACAAGTGGCCTAAAAGGTCCTTTAAACAGAATACCAGGAAAAACAAAAGGTTTTGAACAATTGAAACAAATTAAAATTTTTTATAATTTTAGTTGGTATATTTGAAAAAGAAATACATGTGCTAAGATATGGAGTCATGCTGTGTAAGTTTGTATGATAAAAATATGTGAAAGGTTGCACACAACATTTAAGAAATGTTTGATTTTTGAAATAGGAAAAAGATGTTGCTGATAAACTTATTGGATCCATTTGTATAAGTTGATAAATGGCTGGGAAGACAAAAGAATGTTGATAAATATATGAAGGATGAAAAGAGTATTGACAAATGGCTGGGAAGTCAAAAGAATGTTGATAAATATATGAAGGATGAAAAGAGTATTGATAAATGGCTGGGAAGACAAAAGAATGTTGATAAATATATGAAGGATGAAAAGAGTATTGATAAATGCCTGGGAAGACAAAAGAATGTTGATAAATATATGAAGGATGAAAAGAGTATTGATAAATGGCTGGGAAGACAAAAGAATGTTGATAAATATATGAAGGATGAAAAGAGTATTGATAAATGGCTGGGAAGACAAAAGAATGTTGATAAATATATGAAGGATGAAAAGAGTATTGATAAATGGCTGGGAAGACAAAAGAATGTTGATAAATATATGAAGGATGAAAAGAGTATTGATAAATGCCTGGGAAGACAAAAGAATGTTGATAAATATATGAAGGATGAAAAGAGTATTGATAAATGGCTGGGAAGACAAAAGAATGTTGATAAATATATGAAGGATGAAAAGAGTATTGATAAATGGCTGGGAAGACAAAAGAATGTTGATAAATATATGAAGGATGAAAAGAGTATTGATAAATGCCTGGGAAGACAAAAGAATGTTGATAAATATATGAAGGATGAAAAGAGTATTGATAAATGGCTGGGAAGACAAAAGAATGTTGATAAATATATGAAGGATGAAAAGAGTATTGATAAATGGCTGGGAAGACAAAAGAATGTTGATAAGTATATGAAGGATGAAAAGAGTATTGATAAATGCCTGGGAAGACAAAAGAATGTTGATAAATATATGAAGGATGAAAAGAGTATTGATAAATGCCTGGGAAGACAAAAGAATGTTGATAAATATATGAAGGATGAAAAGAGTATTGATAAATGCCTGGGAAGACAAAAGAATGTTGATAAATATATGAAGGATGAAAAGAGTATTGATAAATGGCTGGGAAGACAAAAGAATGTTGATAAATATATGAAGGATGAAAAGAGTATTGATAAATGCCTGGGAAGACAAAAGAATGTTGATAAATATATGAAGGATGAAAAGAGTATTGATAAATGGCTGGGAAGACAAAAGAATGTTGATAAATATATGAAGGATGAAAAGAGTATTGATAAATGGCTGGGAAGTCAAAAGGATGTCAATAAATATCTGGAGGGTCAAAAGGGGTTAAAAAAAATGTCCAAGGGTCAAGAGGCAGTTGATAAATAAATTGTGGTGATTTATGACTAAAACTAAATATCCTTGTTAGCACCCATCAAACACATCATTTTCATTAATGACATTATAATGAAGAAGGGCTACTTTGTAACAGATGAGGCTGGCATCTTTCAAAAGAAACAAATTCAGTATGTGAAAGATTTTTATGCATATATTTTCAAATAAAGAACAACATACCTCACAAAAGAAGAGAAAAAGAAAATGATATTTATGTGCATATAGCTCAAAAAAGTAAGGAAAATCTTTTATGGAATTAGCTGTAGTGTGTGTGTATGTGTGTGTTTGTTTCTGATGTGCCATATGGTTGTGGAGAATTAAGCTGTTGGCCTACCCAGGGAGTGTTTCCCCAGAGAGGAATAGTTCTATTTTACTGCTACTACAATAAAGAGCAAAAAAAAAAAAAACCACAAAAAACAGAGAGATGGTTTATGTCCCTTCTTTTATAGTCCTGAATAAAATGTCACCTAGCAGGTGGCCCGGCAAACAAGGTGTCAACTGATTCAATAAAAATGTCTATGAATTAATTTTGAATGTGTTTATTATTGCCTCTATTTTTTTATGAAATTGCTTTCCATTCCCTTACACATGTTATTTTATGAAATTGCTTTCTATTCCCTTACAGCTGTCAAAATATTGTAGCCACCATTTTTAGTCTAGCTAGAAGCAGTGCTACGGCATTTGGTGACCATGACGTGAGTCAACATGCACCAATTGCAACAAGTACCATAAAGTATTGGATTTCAACTTATGGGTTTATAGTGGCATAGGACTCAAAAATTAAAATAAACAATTGATTTACCCACACCAAGAAGGCTGATGGAGGATGATAATGATGAAGAAACACAGGTAATTTTAACAAAACAAGATAAAGAATCTATTTATGAATTTACATGCTTGAAGCAGTTTCAGTTGCTCATTTCAGGAAAATAAATTAGAAATTTTGAAAGTCCATACTTTTAATGAATTGTTATGAAGAGGAAATGTTCATACAACAGATTAAATGATCTGACACAAAACAATATTCAAATTTTTAATACAAAGATGAGAGAGTTTGTTGTTCACAGAAGGATATATACAGTTTTATACATTCAAAAGTAGACAAAGAGATATAGTTTGAAATACCTACTTTTAAGCTCCATCAAACATGGCTCTTCAATAAGATAGTTTAGCTAAGAGTATGTAAGAGAAGAGGTTGATGAGGTTCTTTTAACTATTCTCTCCTCAAAGCTAGTAAAATGGGCAGTAAGCAACAAGTGATAAATGACTACTTAAAACAGGGATTCCCAAATCTTTTAAACCATCAGCCTCATCATGAAACCTTTGATCTCTTATTGACAACCACTCCTACAGGCATGTACAAAAAATATCTATAACTATTTTTTACACTATTTACATTATTCCGACTATTGTCCTTATCTTTGTTGCCATATTCACCACAACATTTCATTCTGGCATTCTTCAGGTGGTTGGAATGTCAAACTGAACCCTTTATTTCACTCATGGGGTAGACTGTTTTAGTTCCATGTGCCATGTCTAATGGATGTCAGTTATCAATTATCTCCTGTTAATTCACCTCTCCAACTTCTCCACTGCCTTAACCAGGTATTGAACTCTCAACTCTTTGGGTCCTGTCACTGGATCTAACCAATGCCTTAAGGACACATAGCACAGTGGCTAAAGGTGTTGGCTAAACATATAAAACAGGGTCAGGTAGCTGTTTCCCAAGACAAGATTCTGTCCTTCGACATAGTCTGGGGATCCTCTCTGCCCAGAGGCAGTGGGTTTGACTAGCACAGCCGAAGATGAATCTCCAACTGCAGACCAACATACAGTATTTACTACTGTATTTATGTGAATGGGTATATACTCATTATCGTCCATAGGTATGCTACAACACATCTACACAACCCTGTTCCTCTAAAAGTTGTCCTAGCCTGAAAACATGACAAAAACTGTGATACTGGCAAATTTGAAATAGGTTACAAACAATCGATGGTGAATTCACTCACTTATCTTTGTATGAATATGTCAGTAGAGGGTTAGGCCATCAAAAGATAGTGCCCAATAAAACGTTCTGTTGATCTTTTTCCAGGAAACTAAAGAGAATGTGTTGCCAACTTCCCTGAAGCCAAAAAAAGCCTAGTGGACCACAAGGACAGAAGAATATGGACAAAGAAAACACAAATGACTGCAAGGAATTTGTTCCAGAAAATAACAAATTGGTGGCTCCACCTTGCAATGGACTAATACATAAAAAGACAGTTATATCCATCACAAATAAAAAATTGGTGAAATCCCAAATGTGTTTTGAGATGTGCTCTACCTACACACTACCAAATGACTCTTTGATGCCACCTGCAGAGAAGTTGAGGATGTAGTCAAACAAGGTTAGGAAAATGAGTTCTCTTAGAAATAACAGTTCCAGTTGGACACTACACAAAGTGGTGAGTACAAAATAATAACTCTCTTTACCCACTTCCTTTAAATTCAGAAAAGTTGAGGTAAAAGACAGAAAGAAATTTGCGAGTCTATGTGAAATTTTCTTTGGACCAATGATAACCTTGACTTCACAGAGATTGGCCAATGAGTTGAGAAAAGATGGAAATAAATTTGTGAGCCTATGAGAAATTGCTTTTGGACCAATGAAAACCTTGTTTTCCTAGAAATTAGTTGTTGTGCCAAGAAAAAGAAAGAAAAGAAAATAGTGAGCATATACCAAATCCTTTCTGATATAAAATAAGGAAAAAAATTAAATTAACAAGAGAAGAATGTTTGAAGTCATGTGAAGGGTTCCATTTCTGTTCATGCATCTAGTTTGAAATTTTTGCCAGTGTCAAATTATTCACCAATTATATTATAAGTCTTTCAACAATCCAAGAAAGCTAGTATTTCAAACTATATCTCTTTGTCTACTTTTGAATGTATAAAACTGTATATATCCTTCTGTGAACAACAAACTCTCTCATCTTTGTATTAAAAATTTGAATATTGTTTTGTGTCAGATCATTTAATCTGTTGTATGAACATTTCCTCTTCATAACAATTCATTAAAAGTATGGACTTTCAAAATTTCTAATTTATTTTCCTGAAATGAGCAACTGAAACTGCTTCAAGCATGTAAATTCATAAATAGATTCTTTATCTTGTTTTGTTAAAATTACCTGTGTTTCTTCATCATTATCATCCTCCATCAGCCTTCTTGGTGTGGGTAAATCAATTGTTTATTTTAATTTTTGAGTCCTATGCCACTATAAACCCATAAGTTGAAATCCAATACTTTATGGTACTTGTTGCAATTGGTGCATGTTGACTCACGTCATGGTCACCAAATGCCGTAGCACTGCTTCTAGCTAGACTAAAAATGGTGGCTACAATATTTTGACAGCTGTAAGGGAATAGAAAGCAATTTCATAAAATAACATGTGTAAGGGAATGGAAAGCAATTTCATAAAAAAATAGAGGCAATAATAAACACATTCAAAATTAATTCATAGACATTTTTATTGAATCAGTTGACACCTTGTTTGCCGGGCCACCTGCTAGGTGACATTTTATTCGGGACTATAAAAGAAGGGACATAAACCATCTCTCTGTTTTTTGTGGTTTTTTTTTTTTTGCTCTTTATTGTAGTAGCAGTAAAATAGAACTATTCCTCTCTGGGGAAACACTCCCTGGGTAGGCCAACAGCTTAATTCTCCACAACCATATGGCACATCAGAAACAAACACACACATACACACACACTACAGCTAATTCCATAAAAGATTTTCCTTACTTTTTTGAGCTATATGCACATAAATATCATTTTCTTTTTCTCTTCTTTTGTGAGGTATGTTGTTCTTTATTTGAAAATATATGCATAAAAATCTTTCACATACTGAATTTGTTTCTTTTGAAAGATGCCAGCCTCATCTGTTACAAAGTAGCCCTTCTTCATTATAATGTCATTAATGAAAATGATGTGTTTGATGGGTGCTAACAAGGATATTTAGTTTTAGTCATAAATCACCACAATTTATTTATCAACTGCCTCTTGACCCTTGGACATTTTTTTTAACCCCTTTTGACCCTCCAGATATTTATTGACATCCTTTTGACTTCCCAGCCATTTATCAATACTCTTTTCATCCTTCATATATTTATCAACATTCTTTTGTCTTCCCAGCCATTTATCAATACTCTTTTCATCCTTCATATATTTATCAACATTCTTTTGTCTTCCCAGCCATTTATCAATACTCTTTTCATCCTTCATATATTTATCAACATTCTTTTGTCTTCCCAGGCATTTATCAATACTCTTTTCATCCTTCATATACTTATCAACATTCTTTTGTCTTCCCAGCCATTTATCAATACTCTTTTCATCCTTCATATATTTATCAACATTCTTTTGTCTTCCCAGCCATTTATCAATACTCTTTTCATCCTTCATATATTTATCAACATTCTTTTGTCTTCCCAGGCATTTATCAATACTCTTTTCATCCTTCATATATTTATCAACATTCTTTTGTCTTCCCAGCCATTTATCAATACTCTTTTCATCCTTCATATATTTATCAACATTCTTTTGTCTTCCCAGCCATTTATCAATACTCTTTTCATCCTTCATATATTTATCAACATTCTTTTGTCTTCCCAGCCATTTATCAATACTCTTTTCATCCTTCATATATTTATCAACATTCTTTTGTCTTCCCAGCCATTTATCAATACTCTTTTCATCCTTCATATATTTATCAACATTCTTTTGACTTCCCAGGCATTTATCAATACTCTTTTCATCCTTCATATATTTATCAACATTCTTTTGTCTTCCCAGCCATTTATCAATACTCTTTTCATCCTTCATATATTTATCAACATTCTTTTGTCTTCCCAGGCATTTATCAATACTCTTTTCATCCTTCATATATTTATCAACATTCTTTTGTCTTCCCAGCCATTTATCAATACTCTTTTCATCCTTCATATATTTATCAACATTCTTTTGACTTCCCAGCCATTTATCAATACTCTTTTCATCCTTCATATATTTATCAACATTCTTTTGTCTTCCCAGCCATTTATCAATACTCTTTTCATCCTTCATATATTTATCAACATTCTTTTGACTTCCCAGCCATTTATCAATACTCTTTTCATCCTTCATATATTTATCAACATTCTTTTGACTTCCCAGCCATTTATCAATACTCTTTTCATCCTTCATATATTTATCAACATTCTTTTGTCTTCCCAGCCATTTATCAACTTATACAAATGGATCCAATAAGTTTATCAGCAACATCTTTTTCCTATTTCAAAAATCAAACATTTCTTAAATGTTGTGTGCAACCTTTCACATATTTTTATCATACAAACTTACACAGCATGACTCCATATCTTAGCACATGTATTTCTTTTTCAAATATACCAACTAAAATTATAAAAAATTTTAATTTGTTTCAATTGTTCAAAACCTTTTGTTTTTCCTGGTATTCTGTTTAAAGGACCTTTTAGGCCACTTGTCCCCAAAGTGGTTGATATTGACCCCTGGAGGTCAATAGGACTATCCAGGGATTTGATACCTGGAGGGTGAAAAGAGGGTTGATGAATATCCGGAAAGTCAAAAACTCATTGATAAATATTTGGAGAATCAAAAGCGTGTGTGTGTGTGTGTGTGGTTGGGGTCAATAAATGCCCAGGAATCAAAAACTGGTTGATAAATAAATTGTAATTTATGATGAAAACTCACCAATATCTAACGAGATATCCTTGCTAGTGCTCTTCAAGTATACTTGATTTGATACCTGGAGGGTGAAAAGAGGGTTGATGAATATCCGGAAAGTCAAAAACTCATTGATAAATATTTGGAGAATCAAAAGCGTGTGTGTGTGTGTGTGTGGTTGGGGTCAATAAATGCCCAGGAATCAAAAACTGGTTGATAAATAAATTGTGATTTATGATGAAAACTCACCAATATCTAACGAGATATCCTTGCTAGTGCTCTTCAAGTATACTTTACATTAATGACATAGCAGAGAGGTGTTACTTTGTAACAGATGAGGTTTTCTGTCTTTACAGGGCGGACTTGCTAGCCCCATGCCCAAGTAGTTAGAATTCAGAGTTGTCCTTCTCCTAGAATGGTTGCCAGTCTGTCCTGCTATTAACTCCTAGCAGGGAAGAGAAGATGATGAATTCATGCCTTTTCTAAGGATATTTGTGAAAAAGAAAATGCAACTACATCAGCTGAAATTTGAACTTGGCACTTCAATTCCACTTTCTCTCTTGATAACTGCTATGCTAAATGCAGATTCTCTATTTTCTATTTTACAAAAGCGGATTTTGCACATTTGCATTTTTCAGTGGATTGTATTCATTTTGCACATTATAACTTAAATAAATGAATGTTAATAATGTGAAAAAGCCAGTATCTCTTGTTTTTGCAGTCTGGTTCGTGAACTGTGACCACAGATATATATTTGTGGATATTGTTCTTTGACTCAATGGACTCACTTCCCACAATGGAATCCTGTCAGTTGTATGGTAAGCCTTGAGAACAAGACAGGGATTTCTCCCTTGATCTCTAACATTGTAATACAGGTTTTTTTTAATACTAGTGTTATTTACACACAGAACAAATTGTTTCTTTTCATCTATAAAGTTGGCAATTAGGAGCTCTCACGACTTTTTATGTGGAAGTGCTGAAAAGTTTATTTATAAGTCACAATGCTCTTTGAGTTCAGTCTGTTCCTCTACTTAATTAGAACTGAAATTGTGTGGTTAGAACCAGCTCCAATCAGGTACAAATTTGTAAATCCAAGTAAAACTAAGTATGAGGAGTACAAAATAATAACAGCTCCCTTTATACACTCCCTTTAAATTCAGGTAAGCTGAGGAGAAAGACAGAAAGAAATTTGTGAGCCTATGTAAAATTTTCTTTGAGCCAATGAAAACTTTGACTTCACAGAGCTTGGTCAGTGAGCTAAAAAAAGAAAACAAATTTGCAAGCCTATGTGAAGTTTTCTTTGGCTCAATGAAAACCTTGTTTTCACAGGAATTAGTCATTGAGCCTAGAAAAAGAAAGAAAAGCAAATAGTGAGCAGATGCAAAATTCTTTTTTATATAAAATAAGGAAAAAAATTAAATTAACAAGAGAAGAGTGTTTAAAGTAATGTGAAATGTTTCATTTCTGTTCATACATCCAGCTTGAAATTTTTGACAATGTCAAATTATTCACTAATTATATTATCAGCCTTAACCAAGCACAAAATACTTCAAAGTTCTCTATTTCAACAACCCAACAAAGCTAAATATTTCAAACTTTCCTTTGTCTTGTTTTGAACGTATGCAACCGTATCTAACTTCTGTGAGCAACAAACTTTCTTACCTTTCTTTTAAACATTTTTGAATATCATTTTGTGTCAGATTATTTAATCTGTTGTATGAACATTTCCTCTTCATAAAAATTCATTAAAACTACAGAATTTTAAAAATTTCTGATTTATTTTCCTGAAATGAGCTACTGACATTACTTCAAGGATGTAAATTCATAAATAAATTCCTTATCTTGTTTTGTTAAAATTACCCATGTAATTCCTATTAGAGCAAATAACAATTTTCTAATAAAAAGGATTACCATTGACAAATGAAAAAAAATTACAGTTTGAGAAAGACAAGAATTTTGAAAAAGACAAAAATAGAAAACAATTCAAGAAGGAAGTGAAAAAACAAAAAGTGCAACTACCTTTGAAAAAAAACAAAAAACCTACTTTTACAGAGAGGATCCCCAGACTATGTCGAAGGACAGAATCTTGTCTTGGGAAACAGCTACCTGACCCTGTTTTATATGTTTAGCCAACACCTTTAGCCACTGTGCTATGTGTCCTTAAGGCATTGGTTAGATCCAGTGACAGGACCCAAAGAGTTGAGAGTTCAATACCTGGTTAAAGCAGTGGAGAAGTTGGAGAGGTGAATTAACAGGAGATAATTGATAACTGACATCCATTAGACATGGCACATGGAACTAAAACAGTCTACCCCATGAGTGAAATAAAGGGTTCAGTTTGACATTCCAACCACCTGAAGAATGCCAGAATGAAATGTTGTGGTGAATATGGCAACAAAGATAAGGACAATAGTCGGAATAATGTAAATAGTGTAAAAAATAGTTATAGATATTTTTTGTACATGCCTGTAGGAGTGGTTGTCAATAAGAGATCAAAGGTTTCATGATGAGGCTGATGGTTTAAAAGATTTGGGAATCCCTGTTTTAAGTAGTCATTTATCACTTGTTGCTTACTGCCCATTTTACTAGCTTTGAGGAGAGAATAGTTAAAAGAACCTCATCAACCTCTTCTCTTACATACTCTTAGCTAAACTATCTTATTGAAGAGCCATGTTTGATGGAGCTTAAATCAGGCTTTGAAGTTTATTCTTCTTACAAATGGGGAGCTTTAAAAATATGACAAACTTAGACAATTTTTCCATTGACTCTGCTATTATTTTAACTACCTTCACTCTTTGGCAATGTTTATTGTTTTAAAAAAAACAATGATTAGAATTGGAATAAAACCTAAACAGATGATGGAAGTGAATTTATACATATTTGTTTTTTGTGTTCTTGAGAATTTATAACAAAAATATTAAACACTATTTATTAGATTGTTTATTTACAAGAATAATTTTATATTTACAACATTCTAAAAACTAATAGAATTAAAACTAATGCAATATTTATCATTTAGCAAATGAAATATGAAAAAAAATTTTTATTCATAAATTCCTAAACATTTACTAAATTATTAAAATATGTGAATCAACTGCAACGAAATCCTTATTACCATTTTATAAAGTTTGAATCACAGGATCGTTCATCAGGAAATTCCATCCCCCTCCCACATTTTCCTTTCAGGCAGTTGGCCACCCTACAAAGGTTTTATTGATTAAAATATAGGCAGGAAGTGTCTTCTAGAAATATTTTTTTTTACTTTCTTTACACTAATTTGTGAGCTTTCTCATCAACTAAAGTGGAACATTGAGGAAACAACAGAAAATTATAAAGGGCTAATCACCCATGAAGAACTAGTCATTCCTTCATTTCTATGAAGTTCCCAACTAGGTATTTATGCTGATGGCATAACTATTTACTCCTGTTTTTATAGTAAGTCTGATAGGTTTGACAAAGTAAAACTATTAGCTGCTCTCAAAAACAACATCCAATCAGTTGTTAACTGTAGCAAGAAACTTCTTATAAATTTTAACACCTCCAAAATGAAACTGATATCCTTTGATCATCATTGAGAGCCATTTTTACCTTCCATCAGCATGGCTGATGCTAACCTCCAGGAAAGCAACTCATTGTGCCTTCTTGGTCTCACGCTTTCTACTGACATGAAGTGGAGCGAAAAGCACAACTATTTCTAAACATATATGGGTAATCAAAAACAAAAAAAACAAATTATACCAAAAATATCATGGAAAATTAGGAAGACAGCATCAGCCTACAACAATAAATTCAAAAACTGTAAACTCTGTCTGGAGGTAAAATAATTATAATACATTACGTATTATACATTACGTTAAAAATCAAAAACTAAAAATGAATACCTTGTAAAATATGATCATGAAAAATGCTGAAGGTAAAATCAATCAGCTAAGTAACAAACCTTTTACGTATATATATATATATATATATATATATATATATATATATATATATATTTGTGTATTTAGGCAGAAATCCTTCTTTCATACACATTTCATTGAAAATGGCAGACAAGGTGCTTTTATTTAGTTTTTTATACAATTTCTCATGCGGTCTAATAATTTTTTCTTTTCGGATGATAAATTATACAAAAACTGTCCGAATGTTCTTTTTATCCAAGCGCTTTCAGCTATTCGAAACATACTTGTCAACAACACTAATAGCATCATCTACATGCAAAAAAGGCTAAAAATAATGGAAGCCTTATTAATAAAACAAACAAACCAACACTTAATAATAATAACTTTGAACATGGACAAAATATTTTGACCGTGTTTTGAAACAAAAAAAAAATGAAAACATTTTATAAAACATACAACAAACTATTTCTAATTTTAACAGTTAAAATATAATCCTTGAAAATGGCTAAATGTATGAAAGTATGGGATACCCAGTGAGGATCTAAATCATTATTCAGTTGTATCTGTTTTAGTGAGACAAGCTTGCTAACCATTACACCATGACGAGGTGCCCCAACTCTAGCTCAGATATGGCAGCTGTTGCAGAATACAAAAGCTAGGGGCAGAATACGTTTTTGGACATAAGTCCAAAACAGTGCAAATTTAACAGAGAAACACAAGAATTCTGTAGTGCTGATATGCCTCCCACATCCAGGTTACTGACCAGATAAGATCACTCATGGAGGGAGACTGAACCAACATGTGGTATGTGTTCCTGTGATGTTATTCCTCCCGCTGCCTCTTAGAAACCAAGCTGCCACTACTCTTTCCTAATAAAATGAATAAGATAAGAAATGGTTCTTTTCGTTGATACCATTTCATATGGCAGTGTGGGGACCCAGAGATGACACAGAACACAACACAGCAATACTTCACTTTTGGTCTGATCTGACACTTGTAAAGATAAAGCATGGCAGGAGGAGTCAGATAATTTTCTGGAGCAGTACAAAGAAACAATCATTTTGACAGTCTCTTAGCAATGGATTGTTCATGTGAATTCCACTTGAGGTCTGGGAGGACTTTAATCCCAGTAGATGTTAAAAGCAAGGGGCAGCATTTATAATACAACTGTGCATCATGACTGCAGGAAATTCAATGAGATTACTGCCAATCAGAATGATTTCTGATCCTCAGCATGATTTCCCACTTCCAATCATATTTGTCTACTCAGAACTATTTGTGTTTCTTTAACAACCACAGTGCCAACATGTGGCTTACTCTGCAACTATGCTGAATAAACCTTAATTACAGTTCAACCATTGGCTCTACTAATGGTTTTTAATTCAAAGTTATTTTTCTCCTATACTGGTTGCAACCATGGCAAGAGGGTCCAGTCTGCCCTACTATTTAACATGTATCTGGGAGAGGAATGTAAATACTGGCAAAAAATTGTAAGTCGCTTATAAAAAAATATCATGTACTCATCTTATTATATCAGTAATTCTTGTCTTAATACCTGACCACTAACAATCTCTTTTCTCATTTACAATGCATTTATATATATTAGGTTGGTGCAAAAATAATGTCGTTTTCTCACATAGTAACATATGTGAGAAAACGACATTATTTTTGCACCAACCTAATAGTAAAATCATTACTCCTTTTTTTGTTTTTTAATCATTTCACCCCAAGCAAAGTGATAATGCCACTAAGACACAAGGAGCTAAAGGAAATGAAAGAGAATTAAAAGCCTTTAGAAGGAACTGTAAAGACAATCCTAAACAGGAAAGAAGTGATAAACCTCTACTCCTGTTCAAAAGTCTGAAGAGGAGTGAACCGATTGATAGGCAAACCTATCTACTCCTATTGAACAAAAAAATAAATAAATAGTAAATAAAATTTCAGAGTTTAGGTGGAGATGTTAGAAGTATAGCACTGAAGTAGACTTTAGAAGGAACCATAAACCCAATCCTAAGAAGGAAACAAGGGATAAATCTGTACTCCTGTTCAAAATATTTTTTTTTAATAAGCAACTCATCTATAAGCAATTGTAATGAAATTCAACTAAGTCATATGCAACTTCGTTACAAGCATCAGTGGGGCTCAAAAATGCATAAAAATAAGAAGTAAAAAAAAGAATATCTGTTTATATCTCTGAGATGAGGTATTATAATTATTTACATTATTTACATTATTCGGACTGTTATTCTCATCTTCATTGCCATATTCACAATGTTTCGGCCTCTATATCTCTGAGATGAGGTATTATAATTATTTACATTATTCGGACTGTTATCCTCATCTTCATTGCCATATTCACAACATTTCAGCTGTTGTACCCATTCGGCCTTCTTTAGGTGACTGGAATTTTGAACATCTCTGAGATGAGTTATTATGATTACTTACTTTATTTACATTATGCATAATTTAGACGACAATTTATTCATCGCACCTATATATATATATATATATATATATATATATATATATATACACACATGATTTGTTTTTATAAACAACTTGTTTAGAAGCAAATATACTCATATTTGACTAAATCTTAAACCACTTGATGATGGACATCAGTGTGATTTGAGAAACTAACAAAAAAACTGAAGTAAAATTAAACAAAAAAACTTATTAAATATATATTTTATACTTTATTTACATTATTCAGACTATTGTCCTCATCTTTGTCACCATATTTATTACAATGTTTTGGCCCTTCAGTATCTGTCTATATTTTTGAGATGAGGCATTATGTACACTATTTACGTTATTCGGACTATTGTCCTCATCTTTGTCGCCATATTTATTACAACATTTCAGCTGTTGTACACTTTGGCCTTCTACAGGTGGTTGGAATGTCGAACTGAACCCCTTATTTCGCTCACTGGGGTAGACTGTTCTAGTTCCACATGCCATGTTTTAATGGATGTCAGTTATCAGTTATCTCCCGTTAATTTCCCGCTGAAAGTTCTCCACTGCCTTAGCCGGGTATTGAACTCACACACTTTGGATCCTGTCACCGGATCTAATTAACGCCTTTATCCACTGTGCCACGTGTCCTTAACAGGAGATAACTGATATCCATTAAAACATGGCACGTGGAACTAGAACAGTCTACTCCAGTGAGCGAAATAAAGGGTTCAGTTCGGCATTCCAACCACCTGAAGAAGGCCGGAGCGTACAATGGCCAAAACATTGTAATAAATATGGCGACAAAGATGAGGAAAATAGTCCAAATAATGTAAATAATGTACATAATACCTCATCTCAGAAATATAGACAGATACTGAAGGGCCAAACATTGTAATAAAAATGGCAACAAAGATGAGGAAAATAGTCCGAATAATGTAAATAATGTATATAATATCTCATCTCAGAAATATAGACAGATATTTTATACTGTATTCAAGAATATTGCCAATTATACTAGTTTATTCACATTGAAATGACTTTATTTTCTATAATAAGAGCCAAGCAATAAAACACATATGCAACCATTTAAGTAATGCAAGTACTAACTCTTGCGCAAAATTTAACCATCTCAAGTACTGGTCAAAATCCAATGTTGCTAATAAAAAAAAGACAAAATTGTATATAAGTTTTTAAAAATTAATTTCAGTTGACCCTTATTTCTGATTTAGCTCCCTTAAATCGGTTACGTTAGAAAATCCTGGTTGTGATCCAAAGGACCTAACTCTCTTGGCTTTTTTGACGGTAGTTTCTTAACAGCAGATTCTATTCTATAATATAAAACACATCTGACTTGCTATATTTATTAGTCACACAGCCTGATCAACCCTGCTTACTAATGAGATATTCCGTTGTTACAGTAGCACAAAGCATTACTGCGTACTAATAAGCAAATATACCTCATGAGAATGAAAATAAGCAAATACACCTCATAAAAATTAAATATTTCATTAGTAAGCAAGTTGAACAGGGTTAGTTTTTTCACCAACGTTCACCCAATACAAGGCCCAAGAGTCACTCAAGGTAGAGGGCTACTGTGCATAAGAAAGGGCAAGAAATGGAGTTATTGAGGTGATACTGGAAAGATAACAGCTAACACTATATTTGAAGAAGTCAAGATTTAACTAGTGAATAACATTTCAGAGTTTATGCAGAGATTTAACTAGTGAATAACATTTCAGAGTTTATGCAGAGATGTTAGAAGTGTATTGTGGAAGTAGACTTTTGGAAGAAACCGGAACCCCAATCCTAAACAAGAAACAAGAGATAAACTTCTACTTCAGAGAACTGGGGAGGAGTGTGAACCTGTCTACTCCTATTAACAGTTGCTTACACATAGTGCTTTTTATTACTTTTGGATTTTTTTTTAATTTTTAATAATTAAGAAAGTAGAATTCATTCTGACATTTGATAATAGAGTTAGTTTTATAAATAAAAATCCTAGAATATTCCTGCATAAAAATCGATGCAATTGCAACATTACTTAAATATGGACCTCATTTTTTTTCCCATTCTTTTATTTATTCATATTTTTATGGCCTGAGTTGTGTAAGCATTCTTTGGACATAGTTATTTTTAATGATTTCAAAAGCAGAATTCTTTCTTACATATGACAATAGAACTAATTGTATACATAAATTCCTAGATTATTCCTACAAAAATATAACCAATGCAACTGAAAAATTATTTGAATATTGTTGTTATTTTTGATGGTCTGGTTGTGTAAGCATTCCTTTGATATTTTTACTTTTAATGATTTAAAAAGCAGAAGTATTTCTTATTTACAATAGAATGAATTGTATAGATAAAATCCTAGATTAATTCTGTAGCAAATATAATCAATGCAATTGAAAAATGACTTAAATATGGGTGTAAATTTTGGATGGTACAGGCTGTGTTAGCTTTTTGGGGATATTTTGATTTTTAATGATTTTAAAAATCAGAATTCTTTCTTACATGTGACAATAGAGTTTATAGTAAAGCTAGAAATTACAGATTACTCCTGAAATATAATTAATTTTCTATACAGTATCATACTATAGGGCAGTGTTGAAAATTTGTCAGCCTGACTAAGAAGTAATTGAAGAAAAAATGTCGTTGTTTGGGTATTTCATCAAATTTCTTGAAATAGATTGTGCTGAGAACTTTTCAGCAATTGTCATATATGTGTGTGCGTGTGTGTATGAATATGTATATATTTATCTGTGTATATATATATATATATATATATATATATATATATATATGCCATTCGCAGACAGTACTGTTTTGCTGTATCAGTGCAACTAGACACCTGAAAGCATCAAGACAGGATCAAAACCTGACCAATTTGGTGTCAGTCAGAGTTCCTACCCCTAAGCAACCAGCACTCAGAAGAGAGAAACTGCTAATTCTAGCATATTGTTTTTATGAATGTAAACAAATGCCAGTCAGCCAGAGTGCTCGTATTCATTTTATCGAAGAGCTTTGTGTTTTAGCGTTCGGCTGCTGTTTGTAGAATTAGGCTGTATCTCAAGAGTGCTCAACTGAAAATATATTATCAAGAGCTTAATCTTACTTATTATAAAACGCAGATTGTGCGTGTGTGTGTGTGTGTGTGTGTGTGTGTGTGTGTGTGTGTGTATGTTTATATATTGGATCGGATTTCCTACATTTTTCAACCGATTTCAACAAAACTTCACAGGACTACGTAAAATTACCTTGCGGTGGTTCTAACAGTGCCAAATATTGGAAAAACACAATTGTTTTTGCACAAAATCAATTTGAAAACACCATTAAGAGACATCATGAGAATGAAAAGGGGACAACTCATATCGAGTTATACTTATTAGAAAACCCAGGTTGTTTGTGTGTGTGTGTTTTCGTTTATATATGGGATCGGTTTTCCTACATTTTTCAACCAATTTCAACAAAACTTCACTTTTTTTTTGGCAGGTAGTGTTTCTTATTGTCTTGCACACTTTTTTCTTTATTTTTACATTCTGAATGCTTTAAAAATTCCATTTACAAAACAATTGTTTATAATAAAATTCTATTCAATCGGTAGACTCATAACGATTGAAAACAATGTTTTTGTTTGAGTTTGGGTTTGAACAATTTGTAAAAAAAAAACAAAAAAAACTAATTAAGATGTGTGTCCGTCAACCTTAAACAATAATCTTTGTCAATTTTATTTTTCAGTCTTTATAATGGTCGTTACTTGATCTGTCTCTTACTGTTACATCCCCGGGCAACGCCGAGCTCTACTGCTAGTTATATATAAAGTCCTAGTGAATTAGAAACTACCTACCTATGTTTCACTTAAATGGATCTTCAGGGTTAACTGAAGATCCATTTAGGTGAAGCCTAGGTAAGTAGTTTCTGGCTCACTAGGATTTTTTATACTCTGCTTAGCAATTAATGTCTTTTCTTATTTTACTTGATTGGGGCTTTTTCTTTTGGCTAGGCATTGTGGTGTTGGGTGATTTTCTTTTTTACCTATTCAAATGTTTTTAGTCTTTTCTTTTTTTTTCAAATTTTTTCCCCAGATACCAGTTTGTTTAAATATATTTTTATCTGCAAATTGTACTATCCGTTTTTTTTTTTATACCAGGTGAGTATAGGTATTAAAATAAGCATAATATATATATATATATCTATATATCAATATATATATATGATTAAAATAGACAATAGGAAAAACAATATATCTGTATATATATATATATATATATATATATATATATATATATATATGTGTGTGTGTGTGTGTGTGTGTATATATATATATATTATGAAATGGACTAAGTCCAACAATTATATTAATATATTTATTGTTTATATGTTATATTATAGATACAAATATTTAAGTAAATGCTCTGTTTATAATAAACAGTATTAACACCATTTACCAGCCTGAATGTCTGATAAATTTCATAGAAAATATGTGTCCTCTGACAGGAATTGAATCTATATCCTACACAGATCCGTCATATAGCCAGACATGCTATACTAATTAGCTACAGAGGAAGTGTCTGTTTAGCAAGGTTAAATTACTGCTTTTAAACTACAGATTTCCCATGATTTCTCTCAAATGCTCATATCTGCTGAAAGTGTATCTTAATGTAAACAAATGACATCATATATTATGAAATGGACTAAGTCTGACAATTATTTTAATATATTTATTGTTTATACATTATTTTTATAGATACAAACATTTAAGTAAATGCTCTAGTAAAGGCTGGTAAATGTTGTTAATACTGTTTATTATAAACAGAGCATTTACTTAAATATTTTTATATATAAAAATAATGTATAAATATGGCTGGCTGGAGAGGGAGGCCTGTTGAAGATGGCTGGCTAGTGTGGTGGCCAATATTGTGCTGGAACTGCTGTCGATGATGGCTGGAGCCTTGGGCCATCTTTCTGCTGTTGGAACAGATACTACACTTTGATCCTAGCCTTTATTTAACATGAAAATACATGTTTGTGGCACAAGGCTGTAGTGGGTGTGAGGAATGCTGGCTGTCACTGACTATCCTAAACCTAGTTAATCTGATTCATGACCCATTCATTCATACAATTGGCACATTCACCATAAGAACTGATCCTGCTTCACCCAAACCATCATTTACCAAAATCTTTGGCCCATATGCATAAGTAAGTGTATGGTGCTCCCTACATTAAAATGACTTTGTGTCACATCCAGCCTTGTGGGTAGGCTGTGGAATGTGGCTTTTTAAGCTTTGAGGCCTATTTATATCCTGAGTCAGTTTTACAACAATTACTGGTCCTGGAAGATTAAATTACTTTTTCCAGTTGCTTTTTAAAAGTGTAGGAGTGCTGACAGGATACAACAGGTTCCATTAAAAATTCCCAAGAGGTTACCTGTATTGATAGATACCTGGAGGTTACCTGTATTGATAGATACCTGGAGGTTACCTGTATTGATAGATACCTGAAAATGACAGATCCTTAGTTATGGAGGTTTTAGTTAAAATAATGTGTCAAGTTTTTTGTTGTTGTCATTTATACTTTTTATTTATTTTTTTTTTGTTTTATGGATCTATCTTAGGGCTCTTAGATAAAAAAACAAAAACTTCCAGATTTTATCGTATTGGTGTTATGTGAGTAAAAATTTAGGAGGTTTGAATTAAGAAAATATCAAGAAAAGGCAAGATGTTATTTATTTTCTTTTTCATCTGTGAATTCAATTTTAGGTTTGATTTTGTGAGGCTTGCTTCCTAAAGGACAAGGTATTTATATCAGATGAGTACATTTTAGAATAAAACATTTTGTGTAATTTTGTATGCACATATATTCATTTTTGATGGTTTCTTTTCTTTCTTTTTCCATCCATTTCTTTCTTTCTCTCTTTCTTTCTTTTCCATCCATTTCTTTCTTTTTTTTCCAGTTATGTCTTTCTTTCTTTCACATCCATTTCTTTTGCACCCATTTCTTTCTTTCTTTCTTTCTTTCTTTCTTTCTTTCTTTCTTTTTCTTTCTTTTTTCTTTCTTTCTTTCTTTCTTTCTTTTTCTTTCTTTTTTCTTTCTTTCTTTCTTTCTTTCTTTCTTTCATATATCAATCTTTCTAATCTAATTTTATCACTATTTCAAATTTGTTTTTTTCTTTTTTCAAATGTTTCAAATTTTTTTATTTCTTTTTTTCCTTCAAATATCAATCTCACAATCTTCATCTCTTTATTTCTAATTGCCTTCTTTTTTTTCTAGATTGTTCATTTTTATTTCATTCAAATATTTCTGTTTTCATAATTGTTTCTAATTTTTTCCTTTCATTTTCAAATGTCTTCTTTTTTCTTTCATGCAAATATCTATCATTCCATTTTCATCTCTCTTTATTTTTAATTTCCTTCTTTTTTTGTTTCATTTTCAAATAACTTCTTTTTTCTTTCATTTCAATATCTATCTTTCTAGACTATTTTCACCTTTATTTATTTCTAATTTATTTGTTCTTTCTTTCCATTCAACAATATCAGTAAATATAAAAATTTATTCATAGTGGAACTGATCACTGTTCAAAAATACCAAATTCACTTATTTTTGGATAAGTTGGCTACATGACACGAAAAAGTGATTTGAATTTATAGCAAATATTAATACAGACATTGCAGTTTAACAAAAAGATACAAATTGCAATTTTGGAGAAATATACAATTGCCAATTTTCATAGGATATAAGTAGGTCAAAGAAATGAAAAGAAATTCGATATTCCACTAAACAAACAACAAACTTTATCCCAATTGGTACACTAGTTTTAGAACAGATTTGCCATTTAAGTCTCATTACTGCAACAAACTGTGAGAGTTTAAAGATTAAGTTCACATGCAAACCAGAAACATGTGACTTGAGTAAGCTGATAGAATTTAAAACATGAGTTTGTAAAACACCTTGTACCCAGAAGCATAGTCAAGGTGAGAGTAGTCATCCACGGGTGCAGATGTGAAGGGGTGAAAATTGCTGTCTGGCAGGAAAAGTTCATCTAAAGCTTAATGTAGCCATGGACATCAATTTTTTATGTAACTTAAGTAAATGTTGTATTTTTCTGTCTGTTTCATAAAAAGCAGTAGATAGGTTTATCTACTGCCCTGTTCAAACTCCTCTCTGGTCTTTTAAACAGGGGTAGAGTTTTATCCCTTCTTTTCCTGTTTAAGATTGGGTTTCCAGTACTTTCTAAAGTCCACTTCAACTATACTTCTAACATCTCTATTTGAACTCTGAGATTTTATTTAATAATTATTATTTTTTCTCTTCAATAGGAATAGATAGATGTGCCTGTCGGCAGGTTCATACTCCAACCCTATCTTTTGAACAAGAGTAGAGTTTTATTCTTTGTTTTTTGTTTAGGATTTGGTTTCTGATTCCTTCTAAAGTCTTTTCATTCTCTTTCACTCTTGGTAGCCCCTTGTATCTTAGTGTCATTATCACCTTGCTTGGGGTGAATAGATAAAAAAACAAAAAAATAACATGGTTAAATGGCTTTCCAAGTGAGTTCCAGGACTCTGAATTAGAGATATAGTATAGAATTTAAAGGTTGCATGTTGAGTGTATTTTAGATGTGTATGTATTCATTTTTTTGTTTTTTTAAGTATTTCACCCCTAGCAAGGCGAGAAGCCACTAGCATGCAAGGGGTTGCAGAGGATTTGGAGCAAGAGCAGATAGGAATGATAGAGGAGAGGATGAGGAGAAGGATAGTGGATAGATCAAGGCAACTGGAGATGTTGATTGACATTACATTTGAATAGTTGGAGATTAAAGCTATCAGAGAAACAGGAGTAGGGAAGGGAGTTCCACAGGTGAGAGGTGTGAGACATGAAGCTATTAGAGTAGAAGAGTTGGCTACATTTAACAGTTTCAACAGTGAAAGGGTGAGAGCAGGATGCCAGCCTTGTAGGACGCTTGAATTTGCAAAGTCTTGGAACCAGTGAATACAGCTCATCGAAGCAATTACCATGAAAGTATTTGTAAAAAATACTGAGAGAGGCAATGGCATGTCTGTGAGAAAGCAACTGCACGAGATGCCAGATCAGGGCTAATTACATTGTATATCCATCTCTGGATCTTGTCAAGAACCCCGAGGCAAACAGATGGGGCTCCAGACCATATATGGCAGCAATACTCCATGCAAGGGCGAATGGTTGATTTGTAGATTTGAAGGATCGATATGTAAACAATTAAAAAAAAGCATACAAAAACTCAGGTTTCTACATTCCAGGCTGATGCAAGTGTCCCATGAATCCCCACCCATAAATCTATGACACAGGGCCCCCCCACTCTATTACATCTCAATTTTCATAAGGTAGTATTCATATAAAATACAAATTTTATTGTAACCTAATTATGTACAATAATGGATCATATGCAATATAGGTGAACAATTCGACTAGAGAAACTGAAAATAAAAACAATGTATCTAAATACAAATTAGGAACACGTCATAATAGAGCATTCCATCTTAAAAAAAAATCAACAATGTGTTGTAGCAGTTTTTAACATCAACTTAAGATTTTTCTTGCTGAAGAGTTGAATAATTTTAACACATTATGGAGAAAAAATAGTGAATTTTATATTGTATTTTTTCAAGACTTAGGATGAGCAAAACAAATTCAAGGAGTTGGAGAAAAAATCAATTGTAAAAAATTTTCATCGTTTAATAGTCAGTTGTGTTTAATTTAATTTATAATGTATATAAATGTAGGTAGAAAAATGTTGACAAGATAACAAGGGTCAAAAAGCACTGCCCAGGGCACCAAATCAGGCAAGTGCTGGTCAAAATCCTAAGTTGCTTAATAAAGAAACAAAAAAAATAGAAATTGCACATTTCATGAATTTTCTGTTCGCATTTCTGGGATGTGGAGTTATCTTTATTTCTCTTATTTACATTCATACTTATGCTTTCATCATTTTTTTATTATCACATTTCAGCCAATGCTTCCACCGGCCTTCTTCAGGTGCCTATTGATCCAGGTAACCTTGAGTGGATTTTAAACTGCACACCATATTAAATCTACTTGCTCTTGTTCCACTACCCATGTCATCTTGTACCTTAGACATAGACAGCAGAACGAGAACAATCTACCCCTGTAGATTAAATAAAAGGTTCCATTCAAAATTCCCTGAAGGTTACCTGTATTGATAGATACCTGGAGGTTACCTGTATTAGTAGATACCTGAAAATCACAGATCCTTAGTTATGGAGGTTGTAGTTAAAATAGTGTCAAGTTTTTTGTTGTTGTCATTTATACTTTTTATTTATTTATTTTTTGCTAGAAAAATTAAAAATAAATATAATGTATCTAAATACAAATTAGAGACATGACATAAGAAATCAGTTTTGGAACTTCAAGATGGTGTAATGGCTAGCAAGATATCCTTGACAGAACAATTACGATTGAATAGTGAGTTCGATCCTCACTTGGTGCCCCATACTTTCGGCCTTGTACTACATCTAAAATACACTTAGAAAATCACCATGTTGTAATAGATCATTCCATCTTAAATAAATCAACAATGCCTTGCAGCAATTTTTAACGTCAACTTGAGATTTTTCTTGTTAAAAAGTTGAAAAATTTTAACACATTCAACATTATGAATAGTGAAATTTATATAGCATTTTTTCAAGACTTGATATGAGCAAAACAAATTCACAGATTTGGATGAAAAAAAGATTAGCCTCAGGAAAGAAAACTAGGATCATTGTTTTCTATTAGCAGATTCTAAATCATTTGAAATACATGCATTAGAAGGTACCAACTGGCGATATTCCACCACCATTGTAAGCAAAAACTTTGAAGCCACCAGAAGAGAAAAGTACAAAATCAAATGACAAGAGAGAAAGGCATGACAAAATCAACCTTGTCCTCAACTAACATTACTATGCAGTCAATGCCATCGACTCCTCCATAAAAGAATTGGTCTACTTAGTTATAAATGCCATCATCATAAAGGAAGTAATCAGTAAAGAAGAAATTAAATTCTTGGATATGAGATTAAGCCAACAATGACAGTAGCTTTTACAAGAAAAATCTCAAGTTGATGTAAAAAATTTCTGCAAAACATTGTTGATTTATTTAAAAATTTACGTTGGTAAAAAAGGAGTGACCTCCTTAACTGATGGGTTTAATGATGAATGAAGCATTGAGTATTTTATTTCCCATTTTCAATTTTTTTTTGGGGGGGGATATTTAATCAACAAATTCTTTTGAATCATTTCACCCTAAGCAAGACAATAAAGCCATTGAAGCTCAAGGGGTTACTGAGTGTGAGAGAATATGAGAAAAAGAAAACATTATTAAGGAGAGAGGACAATAAAAGAACAGAAATTAAGAAGACAGAATATAACGATTGTTATTGCATTTAACTTTTTGAAGATCAGAGTTGACTGGAAAGCAAGAAGCTGGAAGAGAATTCCACAAGTGAGAAGTGTGAGAGAAGAAACTGTTAGAATAGAACTTACAGTTACATATAGTAATTTCAACTGTAAAATGATGAGACCTTCCAGCCAATCTAGTAGTACATTTTAATTTGTAAAGTCTAGGTACCAAAGAAGAAAGCTTATCATGAATGTATTTTATAAAAAAGGCACATGTCATAGAAATAATGATAGAGTAACAAGAGTCTTGCAACATTTGTCAGATATGGTCAATAGATTGAAAACAATCTATCTTCATATATTAAAAGGGTTCTTTTCAAAATTAACTGGCGCGGGAGGGTACCTCGATTGACAAGCACTTAATGTGCTAGCGGGTACAAAGGTCGAAATGTGATAACAACAACAAAGATGGGGATAATAGTCTGTGTAAATAAAAACTAGCATCTTAAATACTTATTCTATATAATTCTTGGTTCTGGGCACTTTGACTTGGTGTAATGGTTAACAAGCTTCTCTCATTACATCAGTTATGACTGAGTAGTGAGTTCAATCCTGACTGTGTGTGCCATACAGTATTGTGCCATCAGCATTGTGGATATCTAAGCTACGCTTAATAAAACATTATAATTCTTATTTCTTAAAATGCCACACTGAACAAAAAATACAAGATCAGATAAAATTTTAGTGCATAAAAATGAATGATTAAAGAAAATGAGATGGATATGCAATGTGATAGGTCCTGATATGGCATCTCATCTACAGTCACTATCTCACAGACATGCTGTGGCTTCCCCCTGTCTCTTCTACAAGTATTTTCATGGCAACTGCTCTGACAAGCTACTTTTGCTGGTTACCAAACTGCATGAATTTTAGATTGGTATCTTGGTCTCACTCTTTCACTGTTGAAACAGCTAAATGTAGCCATCTCTTCTACAATAATTGCCTGATTGCTTCATGCTTTCCTGCTTATTGAAAATCCTCTTCTTTAGTTCCAGTCTTTAAGAACACAATCAAACCATCTTATCCTTCTATCAGCCTATTAGCCTTCTACCTCTTTGTGGCAAAGGACTAGACACTCTAATCAACTCCAAATTTGTTAAGTATGTTACCTTGCAGGGTCTTCTTTCAAATAAACAATATGGTTTTCACTTCTCTAGGTCAATTGCTGATAGGTTAATGGTTATTGCTGAAAGACTATGAAGCTTTTGGTAAGAATGGTGAAAATCAGGCTGTTGCTTTGGATATTTCAAAGGCCTTTGACAGGGTTTGGTATATTAGTCTTCTTTGCAAGTGAAAAGTTTCAGGACGAAAATTTTTGATTTGATTCAATCTTTCTTATCAAGTTACAAAATAAAAGTTGTCACTCTTCTTGATCTTTTTGCATAAATGCTAGTGTCCCTCAGGGCTTAATCTTTGGACCTAAATTGTTCCTAATTTTCATCAAAGACTTTCCTGATATCATCAGTTCTCAACTCTGTATCTATACTGATGTTACAACTATTTACTCCTGTCTTAATACTAAGTTTGATCAGTTCGATAAAGTCAAATTGGCAGCTGATCTCAAAAATGACCTACAATCTGTTGTTAACTGGGGCAAGAAATGAAAATGTTCTCTTTTAATCATCTTAGAGAATCTTTTTCCTTCCATTAACATGGCTGATGCTAACCTCTAGGAGAATGACTCATGGAACCTTCTTGGGCTAATGTTTTCCACTGACATGAAGTGAAATGATTATATTGAATCATTTGGTAGGTCAGCTGTGAGGAAAGGGTCATACTAGACAATTTTTCTTGCTAGAATCTATCTTACACATAAGTCTACCAATCGCCATGCATTAAATATTGCTGCCAGATCTGGTCTGGTGCTTCTGTTTTGTATTTAGAGATTCTTGATAAAATCCAAAGAAGAATCTGAAATGTTATTGTTCCTGATCTGGCATCTTGGTTTATCCCTTTTCCATTGACATAATGTAGCTTCTCCATGCTTTTTATATTCTCATGGCAACTGTTCTGATGAACTTTCCCTTATAGTATGTGGACTTTATGAATTTAAGCACAGTACTAGATTGGTTGCAAGATCTTGTCATTTTGCAGTTGAAATGGCAGCTAGATGTAACTGTTCTGTCCTAACAGATAGGACTCCTTGTTTTGTGCAACTCTCTTCTCTTCTTGCTTTTCAGTGAACTTGATCTTGAAAAATTTAAATGCAATGAGTCATACTCCATCGCATTTAGATCTCATTCTGATCCATCCTACATGCTGGCTGGATGTGAATGCCACAAGGGAGGAAGGCACAATAACAAAAGTCATTTTCTATGCATTAGGCTCCACACACCACATCCAGTCCACAAAGTGAACTCTGGCGGTGACTAATCGCAAATGTTCCTGCTAGTTAAAGAGACGTCCATTAAAACAGGATATGAAGACAAACAACACCCAAAACTGCCGCTGCTGCTGCCCCTGCTACTACTGCTGCTGCTACTGTCACCATGACAACAAAGTTGTCGACCAGCCACCACGCAAAGTGCTAGTACCGTCACAGTCGCTGCCTTCACTGCCACCATTCAACATGACCTCACATTTCAACGACCATTACTACTTTCTGGCATGACCTACAACTTTGGCTATCCAGTTTTCACCTTAACATCTTTATCTTGACACCTCCCAGCTACACAACGCAGCAACCTTCATTCCATACAACTCTACCTCGACTCACTTATAAGGCATTCCCTTTGCAGTCAACGCAGTGACTTCTGTTTCATAGACCTGGTCTCCCAAAACACACCGTCATCTTGGCCTGCTTTGACCTACTTCGGCCTACCTCAACTTGTTTACAAGGCACTTCCTTTGCAGTTGATGCAGTGACATCCATTCCATACAATAGATCTACCAACAACAAGATGACCTACAACCATGACATCAATCAAGCAAACGTGCATTAATTGTATCTTGTTACCCCAACCACACTGGCATAAGAAATGGTTCAATCCCCGACATTATGCGTACACCTGACCATATTCCCGTACTATATACCATAATAAACGTTGTTTCACTCTCATCCTCATTATTCTTTTTTCTCACTACCATACACTTAATATAACAACTGGTGTGCAGTAAGGGAAATTAATATAACTTGAATCAGCAGCAAAGGATTACCAAACTCAAAAAGGACCAGCAAACCATCCTCTCTTTACCAACAATCATCTCATTCCTGACTGCTAAACTCACCACCACTCGCTGCCTATGAATCAGACTGAGATCTGGGCAAGCTGTTATACTCTGCCGCATTTAGATCTCATTCACAGATCCATCCTACATGCTGGCCAGATGTGAATGCTACAAGGGTGGAAGGTGAAATAACAAAAGTCATTTTCTACCGCATTGTGCTCTGCATGCCACATCCAGTCTATAAAGTGAACTCTGGTGGTGGCCAATCATGAACGTTTCTGCTAGTTAAAGAGATGCCCTTTGGGACTACTAGAACTACTTAAAAACAGGTTCTGAAGACGAATAAGGGTCAGTTGCGGCCAGCCCAGCAGCTGGCTGTAACACCACTGCTGCTGTTAGTACTGCTGACATGACCTCATCACCATGACACCAAAGTTGCAGACCAGCCACCACGCAAAGTACTACTACCACCAGTCGCCACCTTCACTGCCACCACTCAACATGACCACTCATTTCAACGACCATTACCATTTCCTCGCTTGACCTAGAACCTCGGCCATCCAGTTTTCAACTCAACATCTCTAACTTGATTCCTCCCAGCTACAGGAGGCAGCAACCTCTGTTCCACACAACAGCTCTACCTCGACTCACTTACAAGGCATTCCCTTTGCTGTCGATGCAGCGACCTCTGTTCCATAGAACTGGCCTTCCAAAACCTGCCGTCACCTTGACCCACCTCAACCTACTTTGGTCTACCTTGACTCATTTACAAGGCACTCCCTTCGCAGTTGACTGCAGCAACATCTGTTCAATACAATAGAATAGATCTACTAATGACAAGACAACCTACAACCGTGACATCAATCAAGCAAACGTGCACTAACCAAATCTTGTGACCCCTGCCACGCTGGCATAAGAAATAGTTCAATCCCCAACATTACGCATACACCTGACCATATTCCTGTACTATATACCATAATAATCATTGTTTCACTCTAATCTTCATTATTCCTTTCTCTCGCTGCTATACACTTAATATAACAAATGTTAATCATTATCTTCTGTCTTTTTAATTCCTGTTCTTTTATTATTCTCTTTTCTTAATATTTTCTTTTTCTCATATTTTCTCACACTCAGTAACTGCTTGTGTTGTAGTGACTTTATTGCCTTGTTTGGGGTAAAATGATTAAAAAAAAAACTTGTTGATAAAATAACGTTCCCCCACCAAAAAAAAAAAAAAGAAAAAAATTGAAAAAGGGAAATAAAATATTCAATGTTTTATCATTAAATTCATCATTTAAGGAGGTCACTCTTTTTTTACCAACATAAGAATGATATATTTTGTACTGTACATGTAAAGAAAGGAGATTATTTTACCAAATATCTAATAATAATTCTCATGTAAAGACAAAAAAATATATATATATCCACTTCATTTAAGAAATGAATTTAAATAACTTAACCTAATATTTTATTATGGGATGTAGATACAGTTTAAACAACCATCTTATCAAACGTCCAATAACTCCTCATCCCAGAACTGGAGAAAGAAAAAAAAGTCAACTTCTCAAGTTAGAAAAAGTAGAACAGTTTGAAAACTCGCCTTCTTTTGTAAATAACTCAAGCCTGTCAATTACAGGATTGAGTTATCTCCCCCTGTGTTTACATCCAATTTTATTTGAACTGTTTTGGTCGTTGTTGACGCAAACACACACACACACACACATATATATATATAATATATATATGTACATACATGACATATATATATTTACCATGTACAGGATTTAACTTTCTCAGATTCTCGACAAAACAGAAACGAGAAATGTAAGCGACTTACTTTAATTCCTCGACCTTCTTATTTTTTTGCATGGTAATTTCAGTTTTTTTAAGTGTGCCATATAGTTTTTTGTATGACTGAGAAGAAGCGGAAAAAAAAGGTTACGGGACATATGAGACTAAAAAAATAACTAATAAAATCCTGGAATTTTTTTTTTTTAAATCAATAAATTAAGCATTGTTTTATGATAAGGAAACATGATCAGTTACAGTTTTTAATAATAAATTCTAAAAAAAAGAAATTGATAAAAAATCATTTTTATTTTGTCTCATATTGCGAGAGAAAAAAAAACACTTTATTTTATGTTTAACATTAACAATGACATAAACTAACAAATTTAAAAAATAATTTAATTAAAAAAACATAATTTAATGTTCTGTCAAACATTGTGAAAAACAAATATTTAAAAACGATGGTGAAAATTTAAAATTTTAAAAACATGGCCTAATTTACATTTGTTTTTTTCGTTGTAACGTAAAATTAAATTAAATAAATTTAAAACTATTTTCTTTCTATTTTGTTTTTGTAAATAAATGTCTGTATATGTTTGTTAAATCATTTATATTTATTTTCTTAAAAAAAGGCATTGTAAATATTTGTTTGAATCGATACGAAAATGAAGCAGAAAGGAAAAGATGATTTTTTTTTGTTTTTGGTTCACGATTTATCTTTAAAGTTGATGTTTTTGTTTCAAAAGAAATTAAATCCAAAATAGTTTTTAAAAAGACAAAAAAATGTTTATATTGTTAATTCAATTTACGATATAAAATTAAGAAATGTATGATTTAAATTATAAATCGATACATTTTTTTTTATTAAAATATTTCCACCCACTTTTTTTTAAGTTTAAGAGTTTGATATCCAACCAACATTTCAACATTGAAACAAAAAAAAGAATCAATTTCAAAATTATTTAAGAAAAAAAAAACAATTTTTTTTGTCTTTTTTTATAAAAAATCAACAAAAATAAAATATTTTTTTTTATCTCTAAATGTTCATTTTTTAAAATCACCAACAAGTTTAAAATTTTTCAGATTGACTTCTGTGTGTTTTATGACAAGTTGATTATGTGGTCAGTCAAATTTGCCCTTTGTTTAAAAAATGACTTAGATAAAAAGATGTCAGTCTTTAAAAAAGATTTTTCTTCTGTTTAAATAAAAATGATTTATATTTAAAAAAATTAATCGCGATAAAATAAAGGAGTGAAAAAAAAGTTTCAAATGATATTTTTTTCAATATGAGACATAGTAAAAATAATTTTTTTTAGTTGTTAAAGAAACAAACAATTGAATTTAAAAATCATCAAAAAATAAAAATTAATAATTTTTGATCTTCAAAAAAGTGGTAATTAAACACTTTGCTGTTGCTTTGGTTAATAATAATTTTTTTTAAATTCAACTTTCAAATCCTGTTTCACGATTCAAATTTAATTTTTAATTATAATAAAAAATTAAAAAAAAACAGGTCTGGTTTTTGAAGGTAAATAAAAAATAAATTAATAATAACTTATGCATTGAAATAACTAAAGCAAACACATGGTAAATAAATTATTAAAAAAATTTAGAACGATTCAGTTGTTGAACTACATGTTTTATTTTTAATTATTCAGTTTACTTTAAAAACTTATGATTTGTTGTCTTTACTACATTATTTAATTTAACCACATTTAAATCGCGAATAAAGTTTAAACTTCATGAATGAACAAAAAAACAACTAAAGAAACACGTGTCTTTTTCTAGATTTTTAAAAGTAAACATTTCTCTAAAAGACGTAGTAGCAATATAGTCACAATATCAAAACAATACCCACATGGTAATAGATATCTTTCTTTTTTTTTATTATTGATATCATAAAAGACCTGTTGTGATATATTTTTATTTAACGAAACTACATTTCATTTTTCTACGTCAGCTCCAATATAATTATTGTTTTGTCACTGGTAATTAATGTCGCCGGTTGAACATGTCGACTTTTTGTCGACAGACAAATATTATGCTAATTAATAAATAAATTAATCAACGATTATTGATGTATTTTAAGCTGGACCTTTTTTTGTATTTTTTTAACTTTCACTTTCTATTTCTTAAACAATCTTAGCTTTGTATGGCACAAGGTTAAGTTGGTGTGGGAGGCAGAGGAAAAATAAAAATGAAAAATATGATATGTCAAGTGAGGTGGTCCTACCTGCCCAGAAAAATCATAATGCTTTCTTTACTTTGCTTGAAATGAAAACTGACCCCACGTAAAGGCTGTTGGTGTTTAAATGCAAACGTTATTCAATCAATATTTATTTATTAATTTTTTGTTTTTCAACACCCCAAAAAACTGCTACTTAACTATAACTAACATTTATTACCACACGCAGAGTCTTCTTAGATTAGGATGGAAAAATGATAAGTTTTTGGGCACCCAGGGAGGATCGAACTCAATATTTTGTGCTAGGATCGTCATGAAAACTTAGCAAAAATTGCTATACGGTTAGCTTACGAGTTTCTGTTTAGTAGTGTTTACTACTTACATTTTTCGTTTTTTATTACATTTTTTTTCCTTTGTTTTTTTTTCTTTAATTTCTTTCGTATTATTTTTTAAAAATTATTTTCGTATTAATTTTCAATTTTCATCAGTATTATTTTATTATAAATTATTTATATCAAGTAATGTGGCTAAATTTTATCAGAAGATAATTTTTTAAAAATAGTTTTAAAGCTGAGCAAAAAAAAAACCCAAAAAACAAACAAAAACAACAGCTTTTTTAATTTTTGGTGACAGTGACACTTGATACATTACACACCTGTCCAAATTCGTCGACAAGGTGGGTTTCGTCTGCCCCTCGCCACCGAAAATCTGTTATCCCCGACTCCAATAGATGTCATTGTAAATGATGCGAACTAATTTTACAAATTCTTGCTCGCAGTCCCCCAGACTTAAACAGGTTTTAAACATTCTGGTGATGTGTTTCTTACTGTTTATTTTTGTGTTTGTAATAATTTGACATTTTTCTGTAAAAAAAAGTCACCTTAAAGACGAATTTTCCAAAGAACAGAAAAATTATTAATTTTGCGACTCAATACAGAAAACAAGAAACCATTTCTTTGCAACACGCAAAAAGCTGTTTAGATACGTCACTGTTAGTGTTACTGTTGTTACAGTACTTGATCATCTTTTATCGTTAATCGTACTTAGAAGTGAAAGCATATATAATTTAAGAAACGGTTTTTAAAGTTGCTTTGAAAATTTTTATGGAAATTTATCAAATAAAATTCATTCACTTGATCCTAGTTTGATTTAAAGGGGAAATTAGTTTCTTTACAAGGAATCATTGTGATAATATATATATATATATATATATATATATATATACACACACACACACACACACACATATACATATATATATATATATATATATATATAGTTTTAAGGTCTGCTATATTTATGGGATAAAGTGCTCAATATCAGAGATAGAGCATAAATATAAAAGTGAACATTGAAGTCAACACTCAGAGGCGACAGGCTGTTTCACTTTTATATATATATATATATATATATATACTGGACTCTCCAGTCATTTTTAATGTATGAGTTTCAAGCAGCACGTTTCTTAGAAGCAACAGCCAGACTAACCCAGATATATATACTGGACTCTCCAGTCATTTTTAATGTATGAGTTTCAAGCAGCACGTTTCTTAGAAGCAACAGCCAGACTAACCCAGACATATCATTTTGATTATAGCGGTGAAGGATTGTGTAGTACCAACCACCCCTTTTGGAAGAGCTGAATATTGAGAACTGTTGCACAGTATGCTATAAAGTTCCCAAATGACCCTCCGCAGGTTTTGAATTCAGAGTTATCCTTCTCCAAGACCATTTGCAACCCGAGGCTATAGGACCCAGTCTGTCCTGCTATTTACCCATAGCTGGGGAGAGAAGAGATGGACCCATACCATTCCCAAGGGTATTAGCATGTAAGTGAATGTAATGAACTTGACTGGAATTCAAACGCAGCTCAATCTGAGCCGCTATCTATTACTCCACTGTGCCTCCATATATATGTTAAGATACGTTTCGTGAGCAGATATGATCAATTGAGAAAAATCATCGAAGATTGTGTATTTATAATCAGACACTTCTCTGTAGCTAAATGATATAGCACATTTGAAAAACGCATATTTTCTACAAAATTTCTCGAACATTCAGGATATTTGATATGGAATAACCTGTCACCCCCATGAGTGACTACACTATAGGTAGTAACTACCTATAAGTATCTGTAAGTCAACGGACTACAGAGTCTAGCTGAGATCTGTTGAGTATGTATGACTTAGAATTACATGAGAACTGCCAACCTTCCAATAGTAGCACTCACTACTGGATTGATTTACAACAACCTTGTACATAACTGTTACCTTTATTCTTATTGTACTGGTTTAATACAATAAACCTTTACTTATTTTATCCACCATGTTGTTCAAGTATATATTCCTATTAGCACGGTATGACAATGGTAAATGTAATTAATGCTGTTTAATTAAAAAACAGAGCATTTACTTAAATAAATTAGTTCTATAAAAATACCATATAAACAGAAAATGTATTATATATATATATATATATATATATATATACTTAAGTAACAAAAATCTTGGTAATCTGTATGGATAATCCAAAGGAGGATGAAATCCTGAGAGCTCAATGTTAAGTCAGAGTGAATAATTTAATTTAAATGAAAAACAGACCACTTTAAGGCTCCATTGTAATAATTTATTTCACCAGCGAATTTTATTTTTCTCTGGATCTTCAGATTTCACTTTCAAAGGTGAAACGAAAAATGAATTTAAAATTTGCACTTTTGATGGGCAGTATTAAGCATATATAAGTTGAATTAGAGGGTGGTGAGGAATGGTGTGAGAGACATGGTTGAGTTTAGAGAGGGAAGGGAGAGTTTAAAATATATCTTTATATTTCTTTTTATTACAATACTTAATATTGAGGAAGGAGGAGGTAAGGATCAGACATTGACCTGTTTAATCGGTCAACTTATATATATTAATCAATTCACCTCAAGCAAAGCAATAATGCCACTAAGATACAAGGGGCTACTGAGTGTGAAAGAGAATGAGAAAACTTTAGAAAGAACCAGAAACCCAATCCTAAGCAAGAAACAAGGGATAAACCTCTACTCCTGTTCAAAAGACCAGGGAGGAGTGTGAATAAATTAAATAAATCTGGTCCGATGATGCATCCTTGCCTTACACCTCCTACCAGGATTTATTATTGGTGAAAACAATTTTAACATAAGATATGCAGATTACACTGTGTTGATAGCAGACAGAAAGAAAACTGCTAGAACTCCTAGACAGTGTGTTAAAGGAAAGCTGGAAGAAGGTACTAATCATCAATTGTAAGAAGACAGAATGTATGGTCACTAGTAAAAGGGGTCGTCCAAAATGTGAGCTATATACTGGAGGTGTCAAAATCAGACAAGCACAGAAATTTAAATATCTTGGAAGATGACAACAGATGATAGAAAATATGATGCAGAAATCTGATGGCACATTGGAATAGCAAAAGATGCCTTCCAGAAACTAAGCAAAGTATTAACAAACAGGAAAATCTTGTTAAAAACAAACAAAGAGGGCTGAAATACAATGTAATATCAATCCTCCTATATCAGTGAATGTTGGACAATTTCTTTCAGAGATGAGGAGCAGATTTGAGGCAACAGAAATATACTTGTAATGAAGGAAGCTAAGAATACCATGAACAGAGCATGTGAGCAACTAGGAAGTTTTAAGGGAAATAAGAACAAGAAGGACACTCACACTTAGAATAAGAAAGAGACAATTGAAATTTCTAGAACACATAATGAGGAAAGAGAGTTTGGAGAATTTGACACTCACAGGACATACTGGATACAAGACTGGCAGAGAGAAACAGCGAGCAGCCTACATGACGAGATTGGGTAAATGGATGGCAGAACTGGGACTGGGAGGGATAAATATGGCTTAGAGTTATGCAGGATAGGAAGTTGTGGAGAGCCATGCATGAGTAGTATAACTATTGTCAGCACCAGCTAATGGAATTGGAATTGGTGAGTTCAAGTTCTGATTTAGGCAGTTGTGCTTCCTTTCATGCCAGTGCCTGCATGCAACCATCTCTTCTAACAGCTATTAGTAGGGTAGATTGGGCTAGAGCCTTGAGTGGCAACCAGTCTAAAAGAAGAAAAATTCTGAATTCCAAACCATGAAGAAGGCAACAAGAAACCATTCCATTATCTTTCTCAAGAATCATGGTAAATTCCTGATAATAAAAAACAAAGTCTGTAGAGAATCATGATTGCCAACTATTTAAAAACAATATTTTACTATAAACAATAAATATGCTTTCTGTTTATAAGAACATTGTCTTGGTTGTCTACCTGCTGACCATTAGATCATGCTTAGTCTGGTCTCTTCCCTGAATCCTTACTGCCATGGGTAGCCCTCCCAGGAGATGGTGCTCACAATGACATTGCATTCAGGTTACTCAAGAAATGCAAGCTACTATATACACATTAAGTTCCTATATGCACATTATATAAGCTCCTATATACACATTATATACATTACGTGTTTTAGAAGCTCAAAAACATTAATGGTTTCATAAGTTCTACATGTGAGAACAAGTTGGCAGACCGATGCAAGCTGTTATCATAAACCTTTCCTGTCAAGCCCTGTTTTGTCGCAGCGGATTGTTTCAGCTGTAGTGTGTATACCATGGAGGGACAACCCATGGACCTCCTAAAACAATTTGCAGCAAAGGCGTTTATGCTCAAAGATTTTCTTCTCATGATAGAACTAATTTCACTCAACTATGCTAAGAACATAAGTGAAGAAATAAAAAAAAATACAAAATTTTTCTAATTTATTTTAATCAACTGATCTGGGAGAAGTAATGATATACGATTCTGCTCATTAAAGCTGGGAGTGCAAAAATGACTCTTTAATTGGGCATGTTAGATCAAACCATTTGGGGATGACACGCCTATCTAACTCTAATCCTTTTAGACTGATATATTTTCAAACTGGGGCAAGTGCTAGCTGGAAGCTGTGATTTATGGCTTTTCCTAATTAAGCTGGCAGAATGGAATTTCATAAAATAGGACCCTGGAGCTGGGATTTATTGCTTTTCCTAATTAAGCTGGCTGAAGGGAGTTGCATAAAATAGGATCAGTTGAGCTGTTTTTTATGGTTTTTCCTAATTAAGCTGGCAGAATGGAGTTACATAAAATAGGAACTGTGGAGCTGTGATTTATGACTTTTACTAATTAAGCTGGTAGAATGGAGTTTCATAAAATAGGAACCCTCGAGCTGGGATTTATGGCTTTTCCTAATTAAGCTGGCAGAAGGGAGTTGCATAATATAGGAACCATGGAGCTGTGATTTATTGCTTTTCATAATTAAGCTGGCTGAAGGGAGTTACATAAAATAGGAACTGTTGAGCTGTTTTTTATAGCTTTTTCTAATTAATCTGGTAGAATGGAGTTGCATAAAATAGGAACCGTTGTGCTGTGATTTATGGTTTTTCCTAATTAATCTGGTAGAATGGAGTTTCATAAAATATGAAACCCTTGAACTGTTTTTTATGCCTTTTCCTAATTAAGCTGGCAGAATGGATTTACTTAAAATAGGAACTGTGGAACTGTTTTTTATGGCTTTTCCTAATTAAACTGGGAGAATGGAGTTTCATAAAATAGGAACCATGGAGCTGTGATTTATTGCTTTTCATAATTAAGCTAGCAGAAGGGAGTTGCATAAAATAGGAACCCTGAAGCTGGGATTTATGGCTTTTCCTAATTACTCTGGTAGAATGGAGTTACATAAAATAGGAACTGTGGAGCTGTGATTTATGGCTTTTTCTAAGTAAGCTGGCAGAATAGAGTTGCATAAGATAGGAACCGTTGTGCTGTTTTTTATGGCTTTTCCTAATTACGCTGGCAGAATGGAGTTGCATAAAATAGGAACCATGGAGCTGTGGTTTATGGCTTTTTCTAATTAAGCGGGCAGAAGGGAGTTTCATAAAATAAGAACCCTGGAACTGTTTTTTATGGCTTTTCCTAATTAAGCTGGCAGATGGGTGTTTCATAAAATAGGAATCGTGGACCTGTGATTTATGGCTTTTCCTAATTAACCTGGCAGAAGAGATTTATATGAAATAGTCGAGCTGTGATTTATGGCTTTTCCAATTACCTGGCAGAAGGGAGTTACATAAAATAGGAACCCTGGAGCTGTTTTTTATGGCTTTTCCTAATGAAGCTGTCAGGAAGTTCCATAAAAGAGGAACTATTTCAGCAACTCACTGCTGTCAGCACTATGTAGAATGAACCCTATCTGACAGTCTTTGCTTTCCTCCTTTTCTAAAGTCTGATCTTGATGTTGATGCACATGAATGAAACGGAATGATTTCTTCAACTTTTTTTTTTTTTACAACTGTTATTTTTCAGCAATGGAATCATTTTTTGATCATGCCCCTTTTTTGGCATCAATGCATGTCCATTACCCAAGAAGTTACATCTAAAATCTAACCACGTTTTTTGTCCAAGGTGCAATGCTACAGGAATCAGAGATTAAGTAATTTGCATTATATTTCAGACTTAGACCTTTTATATATTATTGTAGTACTTGTAAAGTTGGAAAAAAAAAGAAAGCCCCAGAAACCTCTGAACAGGGCGAAAGAAATTGTTTAGTACCTTAAATCTCTGCTACAACGAAACAAAACCCGGTGAGTAATAAGTTAAAGCAAAAAGTGCTCGATATATTAAGTAGAGCAGAAGTAAGTAGAATATATATATAAGTAGAGTATATACATACACACACACACACACACACATATATATATATATATATAAGTAGAGCAAATTACTATAAAAAATAAACCATATATACATTCTAGTTATAAAATTTAATAAAGAAAAATGATTGTCCACATGATGTGAGTCATTTTTCGTATCTTTTAAATGCTAGTAAAAAGAAGCATTTTAGAAGCTGAAAAAATTATCAAAATAAATTAATTTTAACCTCCTTAAAAAAAGCCTTATTTTTTTTTAGAACTATTATTTGAATGAAACATGACATTTCACATCCCCTTAATTTTTATATAATACCAAAGTTTATTCTTTTTTTTTTTTTTTTTTTAAATACTTGAAAACCAATTTAACCTCAAACCTCATCAGGACACTTTTTCTTTTCATTTTTTTTTTTAATTATTTTTTGGAAAGAGGCCGTGGGAATTAAACCCTGCCTTGCAAACAGGTGTTCTACATCAAACTGTTAATATGACTGACTTGAGAGTCGTTAACCTTTTTTTTTCTATTGCTTTTCTTTCTTTTTCTGTCTTTGACTCTCACTTAATGACTTCTTTTTTTACTTACATACGTTTTTAGATGGTCTTCTTTTTTTTTTTTTTTTTTATCTATTTACTTGTTTTAAGCAAATGTCATTTTATTACTGACTTCTTAAATGTTACATAACTCTTTCTGGAAAAATTCTTGACTGCATTAATTTTTTTCCCATGATGGTAGAAAAAAATATTTTTTTTAATATAAACAATTTGTTCTTTTGATTACTTATCTCTTTGTACCTTTTTATTTCTCTCTTTTTTACTTTCTCCTTTTCATTTTTCTTTTACTTTTATTACTTTTCTTTCTTCTTTCTCTTTTTTCTTTTTTTTTTTTGCTTTTCTTTTTCCTTTTTCTTTCTCTTTTTTTCACTTTTCTCTTTTTTGCTAGTCTTTTTTCTTTTCATTTTCTCTTTCTCGCTTTTCTTTCTTTTTCCTTGTTTTTCTCTTTATTTGCTTTTCTTTTCTCTTTCTCTTTTTCTTTCTCTTTTTTGCTTTTCTTTCTCTTTTTCACTTTTCTTTTTTCTATTTATTTCCTTTTTCTTTCTCTTTTCTTTTTTCTTTCTTTTGTTTTCTTTTTTGTTTATTTTGTTATTTTTCTTTTATGTTATTTTTCTTTCCTTTTTCTTTTTTTTTTTCAAATTCATCTGCTGCTAATTCTGATATTCATTCTACTCTACTTAATTTTCATTTCTTTCTTTATATTTTCAACAGACAAACAAAAATCATTTTCTTTTTCCAAGGGCAATAGGAAAAAGAAGCATAGAAATATTAAGAAAAAAATCACCCATTGCACATGTTTGTTAATTGAATATCGATTACCTATTTATACATTTTGGAGAGTTTCTTGTTATACATAACTCAAAGAAGAGTTAATCTGTACAATTACATGTTATAAGACTGGACAATTTCTTCCTTCATTTTCTTAAATCAGTCTGTGCAATACAAAAAAGTAATTTTATTTTTGATCTTTCAGCTGACATTGAATGGTTTTCATAATCATTTTTTCTGTCAGAATTTCTGGGACGAGTTATCATTATTTACATTTAGACTATTGTTCTTGTCTTTGTTGTTGCCATCATAACATTTCAGCCATCATGCAATCTGGCCTTCATCAGGTGTATATTGATCTAGGTAACCTACAGAGGCTTCTGAACTGAACCCCTTATTTAATTTACTGGGGTAGACTGTTCTCATTTGACTGCTCATGTCTAGATATATCTTATCTAGTTTTTATCCTTCCTTAGTACTGATTAGTTATTGCTTGCTCTGTTTCCACTCGGCCCAAGTACTCACTGCCCAACCCAGGGATTGAACTCAATTACTATGTCATGAAATTCACAAGTGAATGCTTTAATGCACTAGGCTATAATCTACTTTAATTCACTAGGTAGATCAGTACTAAAAATAAAAACCAGGTGAGATGTCAGCATAAATATCCTAGGGGGCTAAACCCTTTTTCTGCAGGTACTTGATAATACTACGATACTAAATTTGGTTCAATTTCAAGAGAATTCACTACCAGTTACTTTTGAAGTCATCTTTGAATGGTCAGATGTCAGTTTACCCAGAAAGAACCAATGCAGTTATTAATAAGAAGAGTTGAAATTAATGCATGCAAGATTTCACAGCTTTAGCATCACTCCTTAATAGTCAGCCCATCCTTGTATACCTGATGAAGGCCAGATGGCGCAAAGGCCGAAACATGATAACAACAACAAATATGAGGACAATAGTCTGAACATAAATCATGTAAATAGTAATCATTTTTGTCTTACATATAAAGTGTTACTTTCAGAAAACTTGAGGCATGAAATGGCTTTTTCTTAAAAAAAAATGTTGATAGAAAATATGATTTGTTATTTCCCATTGGCGTGATTTCAAAACATGTCTGGCAAGACACGGGAAATGCTGGGTCACTTGACAAAGGAACAAAGTGATCGATTTGTTACAATTGCTTGAACTTTTGAACTGCACTTCATATTTGTTTTTTTTGTTTTTTTGTTAATATCTTCATAGATTGATTGATTCAGTTTTACGGTTTATCAGGTTCTGTAAAGCAAGAAAATATTTTTAGATTGCAAGAATTTCTTCTTTGAGATAATAATGAGTTAGTCATTCAAGTCTTACTAATTAACCCATAGCTGGGGGGGAAAAGTGGATTCATACCTTTCCCAAGGATATTTTGCATGTAAGTGAATATAACAAACCTAACAGGAATTGGAACTTGCCTCTCTAATTAACAATTACGAGTCATTATCCATTAAACTATCCACACATCCAAGCTTACAACAACTGATATTTCCAAGTGGTCACCCATCTAGGTACTGACCAGGCTTGACATTGGTTAACTTTAATGATTGTACGAGAACTGCTGTTTCAACATGATATGGCTGCAAGCCAAGTTTCCCCAAAAGTTTATTCTTGGTGCATATAAGCATAATTTACAAGTATATTATCTAAATATAATTTCAGCTGTTAAATTTGATTGATGAAATGGTCCGAGTGCTATCTTTTTCTCAATGATAAATATTTCTTAGATTTATCATTGACTCTTTTATTGCATGTGAAGTCAATTAATGCTTGGAAAAACACACAAAATAGGTACATGGAATACACATAAATGTGATGTGACTGTAAGTGTTTTCATAGATTGTTTTTTTAAAAAAACTGTAATAATAAATATTGATGTAATGGAATAACCTGGCACCCCCATGAATGATTACACTGTAGGTAGTAAGTACCTATAAAGTCAACTGCCTATGAGAGACTGAGGGAAGAGTGAGAGAGAGACGATGCAAGCACGTCTGACCTTCCGATTAGTGGCACTCACTACTAGATTGACCTGTGTGTATAACTGTACCGTATTTCATATTGTACTGGTTGTGTACAATAAACCTTTCTTCTGTTATCCACCTGGTGTTAAGTATTTATTCCCTTAGCACGGAATATAACAGTTCTGACGAGGAATGTCAGAACATAACAGTGGCGATGAGGATGAAATTGAAATGAATTGACACCAAAGATTGTTGAAACGAATTCACACCAAGGATTGTTGAAATGAATTCACGACGAGGATGTTTGAAACAAACTCACGCCAACATAACAAATATAAAAATGCAATATGTTTTTTTTTAACTCTCATATCTCAGAATGATTAAATTTTTTTTCAATTTCTTTCTCCCACCCCACCCTGGGATGGCGCTTATTTGGTACCACACACTTATTATTTTTCAAATAATTTTCTCCACAGCATGAATATTCTATTCCACATTTATTAAACTCATCTAAAAAAAGCTTTGGCAAAATGTTTATTTGAAGTGGCACATTTATTTTATAAGTTGAAAAATTCCCCCCAGCCTGATTATTACAGATTTTATTTATATTTAATAGAAGTAGATTGGCTCGCCTATTGTTCAGTTCATACTCTTCCCCGGTCTTTTGAATAAGAGTAGTAGTTTATCCCTTGTTTCCTGTTTAGGACTGGGTTTCCAGTTCCTTCTAAAGTCTACTTCAACTCTACACTCCTAACATCTCTGTCTAAACTCTGAAGTTTTTACTGTTTATTTATATTTTATTTATTCCGCTATAAGAGTAGGTAGGTTCATCTATCATCCAGTTCACACTCCTCCCTGGTCTTTTGGACAGGAGTTTATCCCTTGTTTAGGATTGGTTTTCTGGTCCTTTCTAAATTCTACTTCAATTCTATACTTCTTACGTCTTTGTATAAACTCTGAAAATTTTACTCTTAGTATTATTGGGTTTCCAGTTTCTTTTAAATTCTTTTTCTTCTCTTTCACTTTCAGTAGCCTTTTCAGTCATTGTGATGTTATCACCTTGCTTGGAGTGAATTGATTAAAAAAATTGGTACAAAAGAGTACTGTTCTATTGAATAGTTATTGCAGATTTCATTAAAAAAATGCTGAAATGTCTTGGTCTTAATTCCTTTTTATTGTTTAATAGAAAGGTTAATCAACTTTTAAACCTCTCAGTCCTCTTATTCAAGCTGAACCCACTAACATTGTTATAGTTAAAATTGATCAAATTAAGTAGTAAAAGTTAATTAAAGAATATGGGAACTCTTTTGCACTGGAAAGGTTTTTATAAAATTAATAGCAAACAAATTTTTATTTTAAATATTTTGTGTGCATTGAACAGTAAAGAAATGTTATTATTTTCTTTTTCAGGTTCTTAATTGAATAAAAAGTGAATTATGATGTTGATTTGCAAAGGATGCTGGGATCAAAGATGGCTTCTTGTTCTTCTATGAGCTTCAAACAGCAGTGATATTGAATAAAAAAGATTAAAAAAGATGTAACTATTTATTCCTACAATCCACCAGTAATTGATCACCTGTTATAAGAAAAGAAAAAAAAGGAAAGAAAAAAATTAAGACTGTTCCTCAAAGTGGATTGTACAAATACATTCTTACATATAAGAAAAATCCATTTGTTACAAACCAAATTTTTCTCCCAAACCAGTTTTTTCCTAAAAACAAATTTTAACTGACTTTAACCACACCACAGCTGTCTCATTTTTTCTTTTTCATAAAGTTTTCCATAATCAGTAGGCTTTGTAAGTTACATATATTTTAAGAAACTATCAATATCAGGAGAAAAAACTTTACTTATTAAATCAATTTTATCAAGTTTCAAATTACAAAGTCTAAGAATTAGGTATTCCTTAAAAAAAAAAAACTATACTAGATATTTCTTACTTTGAAATGTTAAAAGATTTGTTTTGAAGTGATATTTCCTTTGTATTTTATCAGTCGCATGGTAGTCATTCATCTCACATATCAAGAACTGCTCTAATCTTATTGTTTTGGTATTTATGTAGTCTACACTACAGCTATATGAATTAAGCAGTCATTTACGTATCACTACAAGTATATTTTTTATTTAAAACTTATTTTGTTTTATCCTCAAATTTCATTTAAATTTTGTTCTGACCTTCAAAGAAACTATATTGCAAATCATTAATCCTGAGTGCAATTTAGAATTTATATTAGAAAAATAATTGTCATTTAGTTTGCTTATGTTTTTCAAAAACTCAATATCTTTTTATTCTATTATAAAATTGTCACATCACAAGTCTTGTAATCTATTAAGGCCATAGTGGCACCACATATACTGCAACCATAGTAACAGTGATGTGTATAAGGCAATATAACCTGACTGAGCCCCTCACTCATAATGCTGTTATAAAATAACATTGAACATATCAAGTTTTTACATTTACCAAAATAATTCATTTACTTTTTATACAAGATAATGAAAATTGTTTGTTGCTAAAACAGTTTTGAATTGAAACAAATCAATTTTTTTATTGCTTTAACTCTTAATTCTTTTTATATATATTACTTATTGTTTAATGTTTAACACTCTGCATCATTTATAAATATTACTTCCCCTTTTACTGTATATGGAATCTCACCAAAATATAATATTTTATATATTAGTTCTATATATTTGAAATTGCAGTATCCTGGCTCTCAATTTCAGTCAAGAGTGTTTTAGATGTTGCCATAGAAGGATATGACTACGCAACCAAGAAATTCAAATTCAACTTGCATTGGCAGGACTAACATTTTTCTTGGTGAAAATAGTCATCTATAGAGCGCTAAAGGTTAATAAGTATGTTGTACACTTAGATTTGGTATCAGTAAACAGATTTACTGACCCCCAGTCATTCATCAGTTACTAGTAACCAGAATAAAATTTACACGGGTTGCATTTACACCTAAGCATAAAATTATATGTAGAGTGCGAATGTCACATTGGGACATGCATTA
>OZ010575.1:17672938-17712938 GCA_963932145.1 Acanthosepion lycidas
TGACCACAAAAATACTAAAAAAAAAAAAACTTAAAAGAAAATGATTAAATCCAGAAACTCATGTTATTTGAAATATATAACACAGAAATCAATCCCAATCCAAAATAGCTTAAATAATAACATGCATATATACACACATCACCTACCCACTTTCATCTATTAGACATTGAATTGTATCACCTCATGTCCATGAACTTGCCCAACTTTTCTGTTAACCTGATGAAAAACCAATAACATCTTTGCTCTTGTATATAAATACTTGTCACAAAATAAAATCCTTACACTTGCCTTGATAAAGTCTTCCAGATGATGAGACATGTTGGCTAAGATAAGTTTTCTTTTAGTCGAATATATATATATATATATATATATATATATATAAAATACATAAAAGGTTAATCGTCAGAGTTGAATCATAGCAGGAAACAGTGGTATTAAAAAGTACTCAATACACATGTGAAAAAAATAAAATAAAAGTAAAAATAGCATGTAGAGCTTTTAGCTTTAAAAATCAGGAGCCCAGTTGAATCCATTAAATCCACTACTTTGGTTTCAACAGATTCAACTGATCTTTAAAGTAAATTTTAATGGAAAACTAAGTGTTCTGCTACTGTGGTTTTTACCATCTTTGGTGTTTTCAGGCATTAAGTTAGACTTTCTGTCTCACCTCCATCTTAAAACACTTTCACAGATACACCTGCTGCTGGTGAGAGGAGAGAGACGAAGGAAAAAAAATGCTTTATAAATATAAGCTTTTTCTACTCTGGCTTGTTGTTTGCCAGAGGGACCTTTCTAGAATGCTTTCACACTGTCATCACCTTCTCATTTAGTAATATATATATATAAATTTTATATATATACAAATTTTAAATATATATATAAATTTTACATATATATATATATATATATATATAATTGTTGTGTATTTGTAAGAAGCAAGATTTAAAAATTATTCTATGCAAAATTTAGAATATCTTAATTTATTAAGTTTTACTTATTCATTTCAGTTGTATCATTTATCACTTTAGAGAGATTCAGTGAATTTGTACCTGTTGCAATGAACATTTGAATCTTGAATAGACATCTGACTTTGAAAATTTATCCCTCCAATACAAAAAAATTGAATTTGAATTAATCTATTTTCCCACTTAAATGATACAACACTTCCAAAAGAAATATGGGATCAAACTAAAGTCAATTGAGCATCCTGCAGTCTCATTCTTGACACCCTGAAATATCTATATTTCTAAATTCAAAACTGAAGAAGGCAACAAAAACTTCAGCTCTGTCTTTCCTAAGTAGTCATGGAAGTTCCCAGATAATGAAGAAACCCTGAGGAGTACTATAATCAGAGCCAGTGCAAAGGTCTTATGACTCGAAATCTATGATATGGTGTCCCCCTACTCTAGTGCATCTCAATTTTCATAAGGTAGTATTCATATAAAATACAAATTTTATTGTAACCTGATTATGTACAGTAATGTATCATATAGAATATAAGTGAACAATTCAACTGGAAAAATTGAAAGTAAATACAATGTTTCTAAATACAAATTAGAGACATGTCATAATAGCTCATTCTGTCTTAAATAAATCAACAATGTTCTTTGCCAGTTTTTAACAACTTGAGAATTTTCTTGTTAAAAATGTTGAATAATTTTAACACATTCAAAATTATGGATAAAAAGTAGTGAATTTTATATAGTGTTTTCTTGAGACTTGGCATGAGTAAAACAAATTCATGGATTTGGACAAAAAAAAAAATAACCCAGAATTTTTAATTCCTTTAATAGGCAATTGTACTTAGTCTAATTTGTAATGTATATAAATGTACATAGAAAAAAAGCAAATGTTGATAAGATTGCAAGGGTCATAAAGCATTCATTGGGGCCCTCAATCAGGCTTTGGCCCTTCCTGCTTGGGGGATTTGGGCATAGTACATGCCAACCCTGCCTATAACTGCCTATGTCCTGAAGGGACATGACATTGAAAAAAGATTGACAAAATCAGATTATAATATATATATATAATTAGTAGAGAAGTACTTCAAATTTTATCAGTATAGTTTTATTAAGATTTATTCCATTATCAAGACATATTATGAATTTGTATGTATATTTTGTTATATTAATTTTTTGTTTCATTTGCTATTTTATGATATTTATCTTTCTAGTCCAGATCCAGAGCCTTCTCACTCAGTGGAAGAACCCCTCTCTGATTGACCAATTCTTCAGGGATGTAAGTGTACTCACCATGCTTGGTTGGTGGGGCTATTTAACTCATGGTTGGAGTTTTTGAATTCAGAGTTGTCCTTTGCCTAGACCAGTTGCCATCCAAGGTTATAGAATTCAGTCTGTCCTGCTATTTACCCATAGTTGGGGTGAGAAGAGATGGATTCATTTCCAAAGGACATTTGCACATAAGTGGATGTAATGAACTTGACTGGGATTTGAACTCAGCTCTCCAATTCCTCAATCTGAGCTGTTATCCATTACTTCACCATGCCTCCAACTTTTTCTAGTCAATGTCTGCTTATCAATTTATTTATTAGCCGATAATCATTTGGCTGTAAAATAGTTGATAAAGTACATTTACAGATAAGTGCTGCTGAGAATTTAAAAGAGCTTCATATGGAGGGGTGAGTTTAATTCCCTCATACCAGCAAAAAGGTTTTTTCAGTGAAGCTTGATAAGTTTTTTAAAATGATATCTAGTGCATTTTTCTTTCTTGGTGTGTGGGCTACTCAGCTATAAATCAAATGCATTTATATATGTAAACAATTACATATGTATATCTTTGATAAGTCAAATTTTAGTGGCACTAATACAATAGGCACTGAAACCAGAAATAAAAGATTTTTTATCAAAATAACTAAAAAAAAAATGTTTTATTAAATTTTATAAAAGTAATAAGGGGGTACAGTTTGCAATGCAAATTCATCGTAAATTGCATCCCCCTCCCACCACTTACAGAAACCAAAATAAAATATGCTCATTTGATGTGATTTTTAAAATGTAAAAATTTTTTCAAAAAATTATACTTTTACATTTTAAAAAATTGCATCAAAACATTGGTTTTGGCTTTCATAGGGTGATCAATTTACAATGAATATACATAAAAAACTGGATTCCCCCTATTAACTTTCTTAAAAATTTAATAAAAAAACCCCAAAAATATTGATATTCATGATGTGGAATGCTTAATCTATCTATCTATCTATCTATCTATCTATCTATCTATCTATCTATCTATGTGTGTGTGTGTGTTTTTTTTGTTGAGACAGGACCAGAAGTAAACTTGCACAAAACAAGGTGGGTCCTACCTGACATGGGATTTGTCATAATAATTTGAGGCAAGGTTTACAAGGCCAGATGCTCTTCCTGACGCCCAACTCAGACACTTATTATAGTCCATGTATATATATATATATATATATATATATATATATATATATATATATATATATATATATATATGTTTATTTATTTATTTTATTACTTAAACACTATTTTTAGTGCATAAGCATATTTGAGTAGCTGCTCTGTTTATTTATTAAACAGTATATTTATGTATTTTCATCTACCAGCCAGTTACAGAAGTAATAAAAAATATGTTGGATTAATAAATGAAAAATCCATTCCTAAAATTGTTTTGTTTATGTTAGGATTTGAAACTGAGCAGAGATCCTTGGCCATCAAGCACTCCATAGCTGAGAGTTCAAAGTATATCAGATCTAATGATAGTTTCCACTAGGGAAATGCAGGGTTAGAATTCTGCCAGAGAACATATATTTTTCTAATAAGATTTCTCAAATATTCAGGCTGGTAGATGAAAATAAATAAATATACTGTTTAATAAATTAAACAGAGTATCTACTCAAATATGGGGTATCCACAAAAAATGATGTTTAAATAGTATATATATATATATATATATATATATATATATATATATATATATATATATATATATATATGTGTGTGTGTGTGTGTGTTGGCCATTATCTCTTATAAGAAGCTCATCTGCCATTTGACATGTCTTGTTTTTCATCCAGTGTGGTGACATGCTACCTTCCTTACTAGCAGAAAAGTTAGTAGGGTGAGCTAGTTTAGATGCCAACCACCCAGACATGCAACAGTTTGTACTAGGTTACATGTTGCCAATAGCAAGCTGACTGACCTGACCTAATATGAAAAGAAAATGATTTCTAGTTGCTGTGCCTATTCTACAAGTCCATCAAATTTTATATATTGAATTATATATATCTATAATAAATATATGCATGTGTGTATCTTATATATGGGAGGAGTGATGAAAAGTTCTTGGTATGATTAAGAAGCTCTTCCCTCTAAAAATATCCTTTGTTTGGAGAGATTTTGAAAAGTGGAATTTTTCAGTGCACCCTCATATGTATATCATATAACATATCTATCTTATGTAATTAAAAATAGATATAAACAGTATAAACTATTCATATTTATATAAATCATCACAAATTAAAGTATGTGTACACAGCATACATTTTTATTATTAACTTAAGGCTGTTTTTCTGCTTTGATAAAGCATTGGACTTAACAGTTTTAAGCCATGACCATTTGTTTTTAATACCAAAATGTTGAAAGTACCTTTTTATATAGAGCCTTCCCATCATTCAATTGTTAAACCTCATGTGATCATGATTTTTACTCATCTTGACTACATATGCTATATGTAACGGGCCTATACCTTATCTGATGGCATATATGATCCATATTTAGTCATGATATATGATTATACTCGTTAAACAAGCCAGGAGTGGAAGAATGACTCTTTAATGGGACATGACAGTTCAAAGCACTTGGAGGGTGGGGTGACAGATTTCTGATCAGTCTTGGCCAAAACATTTTGATCTGTGATGGGTGTTGGCTGGGAGCTGTGATTTCATGACTTTTCATAACCAAGCTTGCAGGAGGGAGGAGTTTAAGCCCCATAAATAAGGAACCGTTTAGTCAGCTATGAGCCCACTCTGGTTAGTGCTATGTGGCGGGAACCCTATTTGATACACTTCACTTTCCCCATTTTCTAATAGCAGCTGTCCTGTCAACATGAATGAACCAGAGTGGTTTCTTCAGTTGTTTTCATCATCCATGGTTTTTCAATAACAAGGGTCATTTTTTGATTATGCTACTTTTTCTGTATCCAGCCACAGCAATTCCCCAAAAGGCAACATCAGAAAACCTAATCAGGTACTGATCCAAGACACGATGCTACTTTTGTAAGTTTGTAAAATTCTGTTTAAAATGTGTTGCCCTCAATATTCACATGAAAAGGAGAAAATACATTGAAAACACTTTTAAGCTCTTCCAATACCCTAATTATTTCATAATCAACGGGAAACAAAAAAGGCATATAAAATATTTAAAAATAGAAAAGTGAATCTTTTTGAAAAACCCAATGAATCAAAATATATTGTTCCACTGACCAACTCTATCACAACTATAACTGAAAAGAATTTATCAAAACTTAACATTAAATTTGTTGCAACTACATCTAAAACAATAAAAGATTTAATTAGTAACAGAATAATAATTTGAATCGGGAATTTGCTCCATTACCTGTAATTGCCACAAAGAATACATAGAAGAAACTTCAAGGAATTTAAATAAAAGATTATATGAGCACAAAAGGGATCTTTTACAAAACAACATGCTCAATGCATTAATTGATCACCTTAATGAGTCTGACCATAATTTTGATTTAAAAAAAAATGCTACTGTAATTAAAAGAAAAAGCAATTTGCTGAGACAAAAATGTATAGAAAGTGCTTTAGTCACTAAATCATTCATATTAAATTCATGTCCCGGTTTCTTTCTTAGCAGATCTTCTACTATCACAATGTGGGATATTTAATAACAAAAGTGATAAAAGCATAAAAAGAAACTAAATACAATTGGCTAGGCTATATACCCAAAACATATTTTTAAAAATATTTTTAATTTAAAATTCTTAGTGTCCCCTCTCCTTCATGCGCACGTGTAATCACATCAACATAAACATCACTTTAGTCCGATAAAGTCCTAAAGGATGAAATGAGTTACACAAAATCTCTTTCCACTTTGTCACAGATTTTCTTTAAATTGTTCTTGACATATAAAAATTTGTATATTGTTTTCCCATAAATTTGTAATAAATACATAAAACAAAAATTGTTTTTTTTTAAATGTTATTTATCCTGTACAAGGCCCTGGGGCCACTCAAGGTAGAGGGTTACAGAGTAAGAGGAACAGCTTATGTGGATATGTGTGGAAGATAACAGTTAACCTGAGACTTGAACAGGTTAAGATTATAGTGATTGGGAAAGCCTCCTCTTGGGAGTCGGTTCCAAAAGATAGTGATTCCTGGGTAGAAGTTGCTCGAGTGGAACGTACATCTCACCAAGGGAATGATGGTGGTTCACTACTATATATGTGGCATGGTGGGTCTTATCAATGATGGTTAGGACTGGAAGAACTAAGGAGTGTTGTTCATCTGAGCACTTTCTATGGAAATAGCAATAGAGCGGTGAGATGCTTGTGATGTCTCATCTGTGAGAAAGGGGTTGTAGGGTGAAAAATAATTGTGTCACCCACAAGAACGCAGAAAAACTTTTGTACTCTGTCAAGAGAGGAAAGCAAAGACTGGGTAGCTCCTGCCCATGTATAACAGCAGTACCCCATTTTCAGCCTGATCTGGCTCTTGTAAAGTGATGTAATGGAATAACCTGTCAACCCCATGAGTAACTACACTATAGGTTGTAATTAACTATAAGTAGTGGTAAGTCAACAGACTGCAGAGTCTTGCTGGAATCTGTTAAGTACGACTCAGACTTATGTGAGAACTATCTACCTTCCAATAATGGCACTTACTATTGGATTGACTTGCAATGACCTTGTGCATAACTGTTACCTTTATTCTTATTGTACTGGTTTTTTACAATAAACCTTTACTTATTCTATCCAACATGTTTGTCAAGTATATATTTCCTAATAGCATGGAATATAACATTAAAGTAGAAAATAGCACGAGGAGTCAAATACTTGCTGGAGCAGTACCAGGGAACCGACCATTTCAATAGCATCTTTAGTGAGGGATTTTATGTACGATTTCAACTTGAGGTCTGGGCTGAGTTTGTCCCAATAAGCATTCAAGGCATGGAGCCTCCCTGAGGGAACATCTATTCATCACATTTGGGGAAAGTACTGGGTTCAATCAGTGATGGTGGAATGTCATTGCTGGGTCAAAATGAGGACATAGACAATGTTACAGTGACAGTTACTATACCATCCAAAAATTTTTTTTTAATCCTTGCTGAAATAGGGAAGGTCTTATATGCCATCTAAAATAATTTTAGAATATTCAACCAGTCTGATGTAATATATTTAATTTGTTAGAAAACCTGTACAACTTTTGATTGTTGTGTTTTGTTATTTAAATTGTTTTTTTTTTGCTTTTTCAACAAAAACAGAAAAAAAAATGTCTTGTCCCTCTAATGAAGTACGAGACTTTTCAGAATGAAAATAATTCCCAAAAACTTGCTTGAAGGTAATCAATATTTGATTTAATCAAAAATAGTCCTGGGTAAATTTGTTAATATTTTAATGTTTATTTGTATCATTAATATCAAATTATACACTCAGTGATGGGATTCAAGGCTTTCACAATGGTTCGTGTAGACTAGTGCAATTCTTTTTATTTATTTGTTAGTTTATATACATTGAAAAAAACTTAGTGATTTAAAAAAAAAAACTAAAAAAACTGGTCCTTAATTTTGTAGACAAAAATTTTGTATGTTGAAGAATAGAAAGAATGTTCCTAAAAAAATATTTGAATCCTACCATTGCTTATCATGTTCCAGAATATTTATAAATCTTGTACAAGGGGTCATTTTATCTTAGCCAATTAATGCCCAACATCTTATTTTGGGTCAGTGGGCATTAATATGTTATCGGTACAAACCTATTATTAATACAGGATTTTTTTTTATAAACTTATCATTAATATTGGATTTTTTTATAAAACTATGACATACCAGGTTTTTTTAGAAACCTGTAATTAATAATGAATTTTTATTTTAATTTTCGTAATTAGTACCAGATTTTTATTTTAATTTTTATAATTAATACCAGATTTTTAATATATATTTTATAATTACAGGATGCCCCACAAAAAAAACAGGAAAGTTTACATTCGCTATATGATGAAAAAAATTAACTAACATATAAAAAAATTAACTATATATTTTACTATATGAATGAACTAAAAAAATTAACTAACATATAAATTTTTTAACCATTTCTTCCAGGATGCTGCAGTTATCAAATTTTCAACACAATGTGATTGTTCTCTTTTAGAAAGAATTATCCAACTTGGGGGACAGAAAAAATGCCAAGAAATTTTGCCATAATTTTTTAGTTTGGACACCACATCTAACATTTGTGTTTTTGTTCTGTTTTAAGCTACTAACTTTGTATCCTTTCCTTTTGTTTTAAATAACTGTAAGAAAAATTACAACAATTAAATAAACTGTACCAAATTTCCTGGGGTTTTTTTTTGTGGGGCATCCTATAATATCAAATTTCTATTTTAATTTTCATAATTAATACCAGATTTTAATTTTAACTTTTATAATTAATACTGTGTTTTTATTTTAATTTTTATAATTAATACTGGATTTTTAATTTTACTTTTATAATTAATAACCGATTTTTAACCTAAATTTTATAATTAATATCAGATTTTTATTTTTGTAATTAATACCAGATTTTTATTTTTGTAATTAATACCAGATTTTAATTTTAATTTTTATAATTAATGCCATATTTTTATTTTTATTTTTATAATTGATACTGGATTTTTAATTTTACTATTATAATTAATACCATGTTTTTATTTAAATTTTTATAATTAATATCAAATTTTTATTTTAATGGTTATAATTAATGCCAAATTTTTATTTTAAATTTTATAATTAATAATACTAAGAATAATGATTCAGTCTGCTTGTTGCCATAGCAGTGGGGCTTAGAATACATTGACCGAGTCCCCTGCAGGGTGTTATAATATTTCCCATAGAGGGAGCACCTTCCAAATTTCATATTTGCTGACTTTGGTGCAAACCCAATATGTGTCTACCATTTTGATTTTAGTGCAAATTCAATCTATATTTACTTTTGATTCTAATGCAAACCATACTGTTGTCTACTTTTTTGATTCTAGTGTAAATTAGACCAATTTCTTCTTTTTTTGACTCAAGGATAAGTCAGAACTATATCTACCTTGTTTACTATAGTGTAAACCAGATACATGTATACATTTTTATATTCTAGTGTAAACTGAACCTATATCTACTTAAAATTCATCATGAGTTTAGTTCCATTAGATTGAACATTAAATAATCCATTAAGTATTGATCTGTTATTATATTAACCAACCTAAATTCAGTCTACTTATTTACAGGAATAGAGCCAAGCAAAGTCAGAAATAGACTCAAGTGAAACAAAGGTTGTCATGAGAAAGTAACTGGAGAAAACTAGTGTGTCGCAACATTTTTGTATAATTAATTACCTGTTCTTTCTTTAATTATTAGCTAAATTTTTCTTTTTATTATTTTTATGTACATTTTGAATTATGTATTTGGTTTGGCTAATAAAACTTAAGTAAATTGTTTAAAAAATTTTTCTGTGTTGCTAAAAATGTCAGATGTTTGAAAATGTCTGGGATAGGTAAAAAAAAAAATATTTGATTACCTACATGCTTTTTTTTTTTTTTTAATCTTCATTTATATTTTAAAACTTTTTCAGATTTATCCAGGTTTCAATAAATAGTTGTTTTTTTTTAAATGAATGCAATCAGATAGGCTACCATACTTTCTGGTTTGTTTTTGGTATACACCTATTGATAAATGAAATTTCATCAGAAGGTTCGATTTCTTTTTCATTATATATTTATATTTACAAATCTACCATTCGCCATGCATTGAATATTGCTGCCATATCTGGCCTGATGCTTCTGCTATATACTTAGAGAATCTTGATAAAATAGAATCTGCAATGATATTGACTCTGACCCGGCATCTTGGCTTCAGTCACTTTCTCACTTTCATAATATAACTTCCCTGTGCTTTTTCTTTTTGGTACCGAGACTTTATAAATTTAAATATACTACTAAATTACCGGCAAGGTCTCATCATCTTGCAGTTGAAATGGCTAGATGCAACCGTAGGTTCTATGCTAACAGTTTTCTCTCATGCATTTTTTGCTTATGGAACTCTCTTCCAGCTTCTTGTTTTTCCATCAAATTGAAAAATTTAATTACAGTGCTGATCATTATCTTCTGTCTTCTTAATTCCTGTTCTTTTATAGATATCTCTCTTTATATCGTTTTTCTGGTATTCTAGCACACGGTGTAACTCCTTGCATATTAGTGGCTTTATTGCCTTGCTTGGGGTGAAATGATTAAAAGAAATACCAAAACCTGTCATATACTTTTCCTTGTATATCACGTAATTGTCACAAATGAATCCAGTGCTATAGTTATGATAAAGGAGCTGACCATTTTTTTTTTATTTATGTGTGTGTGTCTCTTGATTAAAGTAGGGTGGTTATAGGCTTTGAACTGGATCTTGCAGGAGTAGATAGGTTTTCCTATCATCTGGTTCACACTCCTCCCCAGCATTTTGAACAGGGGTAGAGTTTTATCCCTTGTTTCCTGTTTAGGATTGGGTTTTCTGTTCCTTCTAAAGTTTACTTCAACTCTATACTTCTTATGTCTCTGACTAAACTCTGAAATGTTATCCACTAATTAAATGGTGATCTCTTCAAGTCGAGAGTTATCAGTTGTCTTTTCTGCATAGCGCAAAGAACTTAACTTCTTGCCCTTTCTTACGCTCATAAAATACCACACAGTAAATCTCTACATTGAGTGGCTCTTGGACCTTGTATTGGTTAAACATTAATTAAAAAAATAAAAAGATTCCGACAGTGTGTCTCTCAGTGAGGATTGAACGAGCAATAGTCTATGATTGCTTTCCAACTCCCTGGATTTTGGGCCTTCAAAACTAGAAGTCAATAACAACTGAAGCCTTGTGCCTTGGTATCCACCAGCAAAGCCGAAGATTAAGGTCAAGTGGCACCAGTGCTAGTGCAAAGGTCTTCTAGTCCCCCTTCTGAATCAATGATTTGTCCCCCGGATCTATGATCTCCCCAAATTTATGATATATGGTAGGGGTCGACACCCCCTGGCACCCAGGCCACATCCAGCCCATATAGGATTTTTATCCAGCCTGCAAGCTTAATACCTGGACACTAATTATGTAATTAATTTGTGAAGCTAGTTGCCTAAAAACTATCATTTGGAGTTAATTGACTTACAATGCGGCAAATTTTTTAAATCAAAATTTCATTCCGAATCCACTACTGACTTCTATAATGAATATGGTTTAACAAGTGGAAAATAGAAAAGCCTATTGAATTGTATCATTATTTGGAAGTACATATGCTTGTAAACAACTTTTTCGAAAATGAAATATACTAAAATCGTTTTTCAAACAAGGTTGGATGATGACCACCTGGATGATGTTTTGGTTCTGTTGTTAACAAATATTTCACCTGATGGGGAGAAGTCATTGAACTATAAACAGAAACAAGTGTCTCATTAAATAATTTGCCATTTTTAACTGTATTTCATTTGCAGTAAGGTATTTGCATTTGCTGTTGATTGTGTTAGTTGTTATACTGTAAAATAAGGAACCTTGTTTAAATAATATAGTATTGACTTTGTTGTTTTTTCTTTAAACTTCCAGACCAAGGCGGCCTTCTGAATAAAGCAGTCTGAGATCAAAACAGTTTGTTATAATACATTTGATACCATGGCCCTCCTCCAAGACAATGTATAGCTTTCTGACCCACTCTCTCCAAAAGGTTGCCGACCCCTGATTTAGGGCCTGACACTCTACTACATCTCAATTTTCATAAGGTAGTATTTATATAAAATACAAATTTTATTGTAACCTAATTATGTACAATAATGGATCATATGCAATATAGGTGAACAATTCAATTAGAAAAAATGAAAATAAATACAATGTATCTAAATACAAATTAGAGACATGTTATAATAGATCATTCTGTCTTAAATAAATCAACAATGCTTTGCAGCAATTTTTAATATCAACTTGAGATTTTTCTTGTTAAAAAATTGAATAATTTTAACACATTCAACATTATGGATAAAAAATAGTGAATTTTATACAGTGCTTTTGAGACTTAGCACGAGCAAAATAAATTCACGGATTTGGACAAAAAAAAGACCCCAGAATGACATCTGCAAAGATGTTTCCTCCATTATTAGTCACTTGTGCTTAGTTTAATTTGTAACATATATAAATGTAGGTAGAAAAAAACAAACAAATGTTGATAAGATAGTAATGATCACAAAGCACTGCCTGGGGCCCTCCAATCCCCTCTTGGTTAGAGTGTTCAAGGGTAGTATGCACCGGCCCTGATACACCTTGAGTATTATTGAATCTCAGTATCCATCCGCAAAGCAGATGATTATGGTCAAGTGGCACAACCTAATGCTTAAGGTAATAACCAAGAGATCTCAACAATTTTTGGATAACCCAAAAGGCAATCTTGAGTCATTTGTGTGTAGTTTATTCACAAAGACTCTGTTTCAGAGTTGTTGTCAAGGTGGTGACATATACCTGGGTAAGAGATTCCCAAACATTTTAATCTATTGACTCCTTCAATGAACCATTAATACCACATCAATTTCCAGGCACATACAAAAAGATAACAATAATTTTTATTTTAGGACAGGAAATTCCTTTGTTTTTTCCCTTCATTATTTTTTCTCAATAAGATTAATTTTAACTTTACGTTTTCTCATCCTTTTTTCCATCTCTTTTTTTTCTCTTCCTATACTAGATGTATTTGTTGAAAGAAAAAGAAAATGGCAACAATTTTGAAAACCCCTGTTCATTTTTAATTCAAGGATAGGAAATCCCATTGCCTTTTTTCTGTATTATTTTTTCTCAATAAGATTCATTTTAACTTTACATTTTGGTATCCCTTTTTCAATTTCAATTTCTCTTCCAATACTAAATGTATTTCTTCAAAGACAATGACCATTTTGGAGATCTCTGTTCATTCCTTTTTATTTGAGGATAGGAAATTTCTTTGTTTTGTATTTTTATTATTGTTTCTTGATAAGACACATTCTTTAACTTGACATTTGTTCTTCATTTTTCAATTTTCTCTTCCTAAAAAAGACATATTTGCTTGAATAATAATGGTAGAAATACCAATGAAAATTTCATGATTTTCCTATTTAAATTTTCTGATAAAAGATAATTCTAAATTTAATTATGGAATAAGCTCCTTGCAAATTCAATGACTATAAAATATCCATGGAAATTCCCCTGTTGGATTCTTAAATATTTGAGCTTTCATAAAATATTTCAATAACAATCATAAATATGAATGCAGGTCATTATTTAAAGAAGTAAGAGGGTACAAATGAAAAGATTTAAAATTGACCAGTTATTCCATTTTGCTAAAACAGACATTAAACCATGAGAGTGTTTTCACTTCTCTATGTTTTGTTTCATTTTTTTCTCTCATTGAAACCAAACAGTGTCTCTGATATGTCTTTTCTTCTTTCCTCATGATCAAAATGGAATTGTCCATTATTTATGAGGTATTGGCAGGGTGTAACAGCTGTTTCTTTTTCTTTTTCTTTCATTTTCTCACTGGAACCAAATAATGTCTCTGATATGTCTTTTCTGTCTTTCCACCTGATCAAAATGGAATAGTCCATTATTTATGAAGTATTTGTGGGTTTAACATAATTAACTAAGGTACAACCAGAATTATATGATGAGAAAAATTCTGTAAATAATATAGGTAATAATAAATGCATTAAACTAGAATTAATATAGTTTTTTTTTATTGAATTGGTTGGCATCATTAACAAGAAGGATATATTTGATTAGCAGTAGCAAGGGTATTGATATTTGACTGGAAATTGGTGAATTTTAGCTCTAAGTCACCACAATTTATTTATCGGTCCTCTTTTGACTGCCAGACACTTATCAACCTCCTTTTGATTTCCCAAGCATTTATTGACCCCCAGGGTTCAATATCAACCACTTTGAGTATTTCTGACATAAGTCAACCCACGTCATTTATTGTATGTATTTGTCAAAATCCATCATGCACATTTATGAATCTATCATTCATCTGTGTATTTTATATTTCTACCATATCTTGTCTGGTGCTCCTACTGTGCATTTTCAGTTTATTGACAAAATTAAACGAAGTGTCCATAATGTAATCAATCTTGACCTGGCATCTTGACCTCACTCACTCTCTTACGGACGAGATGTAACTTCTCTCTATGTTTTCTACAAATTTTCATGGCAATTGTTCTGATAAGCTTTCCTCCTTGATTCCTTGACTGCATAAATTTAAATGTACTACTAGATTGCCTCCTAGGTCCCATCGTTTTACTGTTGAACTAGATAGATGCAACCATATATTCTATTGTAATAGTTTCTTTTCTCACACTTCTCAGCTGCAGAACTTTCTTCTGGTTTCTTGCTTTCTTTCCACCTACAATCTTCAAAAATTTAAATGTAACACCAATCGCCATCTTCTGTCTTCTTGAATCCTATTCTTTTATTGTCCTTTCTCCTCACTAATCTCTTTCACTTCCAGTAACCCCTTGCATCCTAGTGACATTATTGTCGTGCATGGGGTGAAATGATTAAAAAAAAAATCTTGCAGATATAAATTAAAAAAAAACAAAACAAAAGAATAAACCATGGGGTTAACTGTCATGGCAAATATTGCCTATTTAAAAATGCAAATAGTATGGCAAATATCATTAAATTCCATACTGTTGTTTGAGTAGCAGGTTGACTTAAAATGGCAGAGTTGCTTCCCCTTTTATTCATGTTTCGGTTTGCCGGTTTCTGTTTCATATTAACCTTCTCTTGGAATTGCCTTTACATGTGTAAGGATCTCCAACTGACCTGTTATATGGAGGGACACACATTCAAATCCTGCCAAAGAGCGTAAATTTTTCTTTAATAAGATTTCTTGAATATTCAGGCCAGTAGACGAAAAAAAATAAATACAGGGTGCGATCGGTAAATTGTCGCCATTTTTTTACATTTTTAATTTTGTACATGCATGTCATTTGTTTTTGATTTTGTCACCTGCACAGGTGACAAAATTGAGCAGTGTCTGGGAGAAAAAGAGCACCATGACACAATTTACTCCATCAGAAATTTGGAAAAGACATACTGTACTGCTTGGCATTTGCACCAGAAGCTTGAATACGAACATTTCAAAGTGTTTATGCATAAATCTAAGGATAGTGCAGAGGATTCAGAAAAATATGGATGACTATAATGATGATTATGAAAGTACGTCAGTTCAGAAAACTCACTCTGATTGTTCTGATAAGAAAAGAACTCCCAAATTTGTTGGTGAGGACCTCAGACTCAACACAAAGGCCTGCATCAAGTGGGTGGCTGCTGGAAGATCCTATGTCTGGCAACAGGACGCTGCACCATACCACATAAGCAGGAGAATGCAGTCATGGCTGTCAGACAATTTCTGTGACGACATCACCCCTTACATCTGGCCACCTAACTCCCCAGACTGCAACCCCCTTGATCATTATGTGTGGGGCGTAGTTGAGTGAGAGACCAACAAAACTCAAGATGAACTGAAGGCAAGGATTATGGCAACATTTACCAACTTAAACAAGGAGACTGTCCAGAAGAGTTACAAGAGATTCCAATGTTGTCTCGAGGTTGTGGTTGAAGCTAATGGTGATTTCATTGAATAAATTTACTCTTTAGTATTTCAAGATATTTTTTGTAATTTTGTTAAATATATCTGTTAAAATGAGATGTTCATGTTATTTTCAGTTTTGCATAATTTAGACGACGATTTATCCATCGCACATTGTATACTGTTTAATAAATAAATGAAGCTTCTACTCTAATAGTATCCACCAAAAATGACATTTAAATTGATAAAAAATCTGTTGTATTAATAGAAATCCATTATTTTCTTTAGAAAATTTGCTTTCTTTATGTATGAAATTGTTCAGATATGGAAAATATCGGGATATCTATGACTGGCAAAGTTTCACTTAAATGTACAATTTTGACCATGCCTGACTGATTGCTTCTCTGTAGTTCAGTTGGTCAGAGCATACTGAATTTAATGGTAGCTTCCTCTATCCAGAGGGACACGGATTCAAATCCTACCAGACGGTGTAAATATTTCTTTGATAAGATTTCTTGAACATTCAGGCCGGTAGATGAAAATAAATAAATGGAGCATCTAGTCAAATACGAGTATTCACTAAAAATAACGTTTAAAGTGATAAAAAATCTGTCGAAATAATAAAAATCCATTACTTTCTTTAGAAAGCATATATACAGGGTGATTGAAAAGTAACTGCCAATTTTATGTATGAGTGGCCACCCAGAAGTCCTGATTTAACACCCTGTGACTTTTTTCTTTGGGGAGGGTTAAAGGAGCAGGTCTATTATACCAAACCAAGACTTTGGAAGAACTTGAAGGGAGAATATAAGAAGTAATGTTTTCCATACCACAAGAGTTCCTAGTGAAATCAGTTGACACAATTCCTGAGCGGCTCAAAAAGCTGGTAGCAAAATCTGGTGGCCATATCAAATTTTAAATAAAACCCCATGCTAAACACTTCCTTCTCATATTCATTTCTTGTAAAAATTATAGTTAATAAATAAATTATAAGTATTTTAAAATGGGGAATTACTTTTCAATCTTCCTGTATATGTATGACAAAGTGGAAAATGTTTGTGACACATTTCATCCTTTAGGACTTGATTGGGCTAAAGTGATATTTATGTTGATGTGGCTATACATGCACATGAACAAGAGATGCTGGGAATTTAAAATTTAAAAAAATAATTTTTTTTTAGCCAATTAAAATTAAATTCTTTTTGTTTTTGTTTTCATCATCTTTGTTATTAAATATAGCACAATGAGATAAGAAAAGATCTGACATAAACACTTTCTAAACATTTTTGTCTTGGAGAATTGTTTTCTCTTTTAATTAGTTTGGGAATAGCGCTTTCCACAAACTGGCAAAAAGACACAACATAAATTTTATCCCCTGAACAATCAGTCCATCACATATAAAAAAAATTCAGGCAGCCTAGTTGAAAAACCAAGGGAAACAAATATGGCTGACAAACTCATGGTCAGTCTAGATATAAAATCACTTTACACTAATGTCCCGAACTGACAAATGCTTAAATCTCTTAAAAAAACATCTAACACAATCAAAGATAAACACTTCCCAAACAAAATCTAAAATATTAAAATCTGCTGTCTCATCACCTATCAATGTTATTTCACAATTAATAATAATTTTTACAAACAATAGGATTGACTCTTAGTAGAGTGATGACATATATTTTCTAAGAATTTCTTAAATCTTGTCCCTTCCAAAATATTTTACCTTATCAATCAACATACCCCTCCGATATATTGATGATGCTCTATTAACATATCCTCATGATACTGATTTACCTGATCTTGTAGATAAACTAAACAAAGTCAAACATGCAATAGAATTTATGAATGAAATGGAAAAAAACAATACTTTACCTTTTCTAGATATCAAATGGGGCAGGAGGCGGGAGGGGGTAGTTTTTTAATTTGTTTAATATTTTATTTATTTATTTAGATTGATTATTTTTACTTCTTTTTGCTTATTCATATTTTATTTTTATTTTAACAGTTATTTTAGCGGGAACAGTTTGTTAATTTGTTTATTTATTTATTATTTTACTTGTTTTTCTTATATATATATATATATATATGATGATGATTTTCTAATCTTAGCTTAGATGTGGCACAAGGCCCAAAGTATGGGGTACCCAATGAGGATCAAACTTACTACTCAGTCATAAATGATTTAGTGAGACAAGCTTGCTAACCATTACACCATATTGGAGTGCCCTATGGATAACTCGAAGATTGTGTGCAGGCATGAAACAGACTGTCACCATTATGTGTTAACCTCAGTGGCCACTTTTATATTTTATGTATATATAAAGATATAAAATAGCAGTGATAACAAACTTTGTATGTGGCACATTCCAAAATTCCTCTTCCCAAAGAATATTTCTAAGCAAACTAAAACACATAAAACAAACACTAGTTAACAATAATTTTCCCAACTACAGTGATAAGCAAATAAAATTATTCTTACAAAAAATACAGAACACCATTAGCAAAAATACAACACCACAAAACATCTTTTATCATAACCAGATGCAGAATAATTATAAGCAGGATGCATTTGTTATAAGGAAAATCATTAAACACCATATTTCTGCTGTAACCCCTAGAAAACATGCAGAGTTCATAAATTATTATAAAAAGTGGAAGATCACAGACCTCATCACCAACTGAAATAACCCCACCAAATCTAAACTAGCAGTGATCAATATAGTGTATGAATTTCAATGCCCAGTACAAGACTGTGTTTCTTGTCAAAACCAATGATCTATATTAGACACACTACTACCTCCTTAAGTTAATGTCCTACATGCCACCTTTCAAAGCAGAGTGTGAGTAATAAGCATTTATTAACTCATAATTTACAAGACCTTTTAATGAAAATTCTATTTGTAACACACAGATTCTTTTCAAATCACATAACCATACACAATTTATAATTAGGGAATCATTGCTTATTAAATATTATTTGCCCACTATCAATCTTACACTAACAGTGAAAATAGTGCGTTAAAAATTTTCTAAAAGTAGAAGTCATGCCCAGGTCAACCAGCCATGCATGGCAGTTGACTGCCAAAAAGCATAAGACACCAACCATACATACTTCACATAGCAAAACTACTATGTAGAAATTTTCACATAGAAATTCACCATCCAAAAACAACATCCTTGACAATGGCTATATAACTAGCCAAAAGTGCTCGGGATAATTATAACTATAGACAATTTCTATATTCTTTAACATCTGAAAAATGAAAAAGATGTTAGGATGCTGGAAAAACTCATTAAAGATTAATTAAATCTTCCTTGTGGGCCATTTACTTGAAAGAAAGGTTGCTGCCCAAATACACATTAATATATATATATATATATATATATATATATATATATATATATATATATATATATATATAATACCAATTGGTAATTGATAGGGATAATTCCAAGAAGGCTCAATGTAAGTAACAGAGCAATATAATAATAATAATAATAAGTAAAGACAATCCTTTGTCTGGGCAAATATTTAATTTCTACAAAAACCTTCATTCTGAAGAGATGAATATTTAAATAAATTAATATTCATGAAATAGATTATAAATGAAATAGATTTTTAAGGATTGTCTTTACTTATTATTATTATTATTAATATATATATATATATATATATATATATCAATAAAACAAACAAACAAACAAACACTTTCTGGTTTCTAGTCATTGGATCTGATAAGGCAGTTTAATTTATTACCCCTCTTATCCTCAAAAATCCCAATGCATTTTCTTTGCACAGTTTTGTCTTTTATTCTGACCTGAAGAAGCTGAAACCAACAGACATTGGTGAAATGTGTCATTTATATCTTTTTGGCTTTTATCTCATCATCTTCATTTTTGTTTCAGGTACTATTATAAATCCTACAAATGCACATAAATTTTATTGTAACTGTTTAAGCAGGTTATATTTGCTGCAGCAACCTTCTTTGATATGCTTGGTATTTTAAATTTGGGGTAAAAAGTCAGACATTGCAGAGACATCAAATATATATTCTAGGGGAAGTGATAGATCTGGGTGATGAGTTGTTTTGTGTAAGATGTTAAGGTATCACTCACTCAGTCGTTGTCAAACAATTGTTAGTTGATCCACAATAAATTTGAGTCCAGATTCTTATAATGTATCTCACCATTATTGACAGATCGGTCATTACAATGTGGAATATTTAATAACAAAAATAATGGGAAAAAAAAAACATGAAAAAAATCTAAAATGTAATTGGAAAGATTATATACTCAAAACAAATATAAAAAAAATTATTTAAAAAAATTTAGAAATGCCATTCACTCAATCATTGTCACACAGTATGCCCATCTTATTCATTGATGTCCTACTGCTTTGACTCTAGTTTGGATAGTTAACTTCTGGTAGGTTGATGGGAGTGAGAATTTGGACTTGTAAAAATATTCAAGTCCACAAAGAAAAATTGAACGAAAAGAAGAAAACAAATAAAGTGCAAATTCCAAATATTCACATTCCTGATATAGCTGAGAGGATTTCCAGTCCATTAAGGTCGTCGTGTCTATAAAGAAATACATAAAGGAAATAATTAATTATACTGTCACAGTGTCACATCCATAAAAAAAAATCAATTATAGTGTCAAAAATAATTTTAATAATTATAATTATAATTAATTTACTCATTCTTAACCAATGAGAATCGACCCCACTCCATGACATTCTCACTATCGGATAAGCAGTTCTCACGGACCAGTCGTTAACACGTGCGTCAACGAAAATTTCGTCTCCCTTTCCTTTTCAGGCAGTAATAGTAACATTTATCTCTTAGCACGCAACAAAACTTCGAGGTAAGAAAACCCCAGACACTTCTTGTATTTTTCCAACTAAATTATCTGAACACTCATTAAACACATCTATAAATACATGCGAAAGACTGTATAGACTTTGCTTATTCTTTATTTCTCCTTTTGAAGAATTTCAATTCATATTTGAACTCAAACACACAATTTTACTTAGTATTACTGTTTCTTGTTCCTCCACCACCACATAACAACCAGATAATAAATAAAAACTCATTTTGTTGTTTCCACGTCTTGCTGTTTCTCATTTTTATGAGTATTTTTGTATATATAAATGTTAGAGGGATTATAATATATATACTCAGAGTTATAACACCTCTACAAGATAAAAGAAAAAATTATTGAAAGAATTATTAGTTGACAAGATTTCACCTAGTATAAATTCAAAAATTTTTAAAGTTTAAAATTTCAATTTTCTTTGCCTTGTTTTATTTTCTTTTAAATAAATAAATGGAAAATTTTGCCTAATTTTAACAATTAAAAATAATAATCATCTTCCTTGATCTAAAAACACATAATCACTTTTGATTATTTTCCTGTCTTAGTTAATACAAGTTTTATGAGTGCAGTCAAAAACCTAAAACAATGAACTGTATTTGTTTAAAAAAAAATAGAACCACAAATACATTGGCAATAACTGTGTAGTTAATTTCTTTTAATAAGTTCATTAGTTGATAATTATGTTTGAAGGCCCAGATTTTCTCATATATTAAAATAGTTTTCAGAGTTACCTCCCTTGGTATATCCACAAACGCGCCTCAAATATGCGTGTGTGCAGATATAGACACTTCGACAAATTTGGAGACATTATATATAGTGATTTTCTAAGCATATCATAGATGAGCATAAGACCGAAAATATGGGTAGCCCAGCGAGGATCGAACTCACTACTCAGTCGTAATTTTTCTAGTGAGATAAGCTTGCTAACCATTACATCACATCGAGGTGTCCAAGGAGATCTATGATCTATATGACACATTTTTGTAAAAGGAATCACTTTTATCTCCCCAACATATATATATATATTTTACATTCAACATCATCACTTGATAAGACACCGAGGGTGTTGAAACAAAATGGCTATTTTTGTAGTGATTTTATAACATATTTATGTTATAAATTTTTTAAATAAATAATTATATATATATATATATATATATATATATATATATATGTAATATTAATAATATAATATAATATTAATATATATATATATATATGTAATATTAATAATATAATATAATATTAATATATATATATATATATATATGTAATATTAATAATATAATATTAATATATATATATATATATGTAATATTAATAATATAATATAATATTGATATATATATATATATATATATATATATATATATATATGTAATATTAATAATATAATATAATATCTATCTATATATGTAATATTAATAATATAATATTAATATATATACATAATAATATAATATTATATAATATATATAATATTAAATAAGAAACACTTAACTACTATTTCAGTACTAATTGACATAAGTTTCTCTTTGGTTCACACCAGCCTGTTCAGCTACTATAGCCCACAGGAATCACTTTTTCCATCTATACCAGCATGATAGTTCCGAACACAACAGACAACTCTTTATGTCTGCTCATAATAATTGTAAACATGTCCTCAAAGAAAGAAAGTCTTTGTTTGCTGATAGACAGACTGTATAGCCTCTAACAAGTTTAGTTCTTGCGACTACGTGCAGATCTGTAATAGTTTGTTAAATGAAACTAAGTCTTTTATCCCCCTCCTTTCTTAATTTGATGTGTTAACATCTTCTGCTGACAAAGCAGAATATTTTGCATATAAATTCTCTTCAAATTTTAATCTTGACTTTTCTGGCATATCTTTACCTAACTTAGAACAATTGAGTTATATGCATCAATAGTTTCTGCTATCATCTCTAAACTGGATCCTTACAAAGTCTGTGAACTTGACAGTATCCCTGCAATAGTCCTTAAGAAATGTGCTCCTGAACTGACTCCTGTTCTCTTTAAATTCTACAATAAATACCTTTCTGCTTCTTGCTTTCCTGCTTGTTGGAAATTCTCTTCTGTTGTTCCAGTCTTTAAGAACTCAGGTGAACATCCTGTATTAATGTAAGTCTGATCAGTTCAATAAGGTCAAATTGGCAGCTGATCTCAAAAATATCCTACAATCTGTTGTTAACAGGGGCAAGGAATGGTTTGTTAATTTTAACACCTCCAAAATGAAACTGCTCTTGTTTAATCATCTGAAAGGACCCTTTTTGATTTCCACCAACATGGCTAATGCTAACTGCCAAGAGATTGATTCATCGTGCTTTTTTGGATTAACATTTTCCACAGACAAGAAATGAAAAAGTATATTGAATCAATTGTTAGGTCAGCAGCAAAGAAAGTTGGTTCACAGTGTCGAGTTAATCACTTTTTCTCACCAGAATCTATCTTACATATATAAGTCAACCACTCATCTATGCACTGAATATTGCTGCCACATCTGCTCTGGTGTTTCTGCTAGGTATTTCAAAATTCTTAATAAGATACAAAGAATAATCTCCTACAATGTTAGTGGTCTTGACCTGGCATCTCGTCTTCCATCACGTTTCCACCACTGTAATGTAGCTTTGCTGTGCCTTTTCTATAAATACTTTCATGGTAATTGTTTCAATAAACTTTCTTCTATTTTTTTTTTATGCCTCTTGATTCATTGGGGAACATAGGGCCACAATGACACCTTCCCCAACGGACACGGTTCTGGGTGATCCTCTTCATCTCGTGCTGGCTGTCTTCACCTTTCAAATCTGTTTTGGTCAACCCACTTTTCTCTTCCCTTGTGGATTCCAATTAAGGACATGCCTAATGAGAATAGAAGCAGGCTTACAGTGTGTGTGGCTGATCCATCCCCCATTTCTGTTTCTTGATGTCAATCTTGATTGAGGCTTGTCTGTCCTAATTTCCTCTATAATACCTAGATTTTATGAATTCAAGTGCAGTAGTAGATTGACAGCAAGGTCACATCAATTCACAGTTGAAATGTTTAGATGTAACCGTAAGTTCTATGCTAACAGTTTCTTCTATTGCACTTCTCGCTTGTGGAACTCTCTTCTGGCTTCTTGCTTTCCAGCAACTTTGATTTTACAAAACTTTAAATGCAATGGCAATCATTAACTTCTGACTTCTTAATTTTTGTTCTTTTATTGTCCTCTTTCCTTAATAATGTCTTCTTTTTCTCATATTATTTCACACTTGGTAACCCCTTGCCTCTTAGTGGCTTTATTGCCTTGCTTGGAGTGAAATGATAAAAAAAAAAAAATTCTATATCCCAGGCATGTGACTGGCATCCCAAATTCTTCATTGGATAAATATATCATCAGCTGTTGAAGAGTTGACTCCAGTATATGCTCTTATTTTCGTCTGACATAAAGTGGAAAGCTTCTCTTGAATCAAATACTACTAAGTCAGCTGCTAGGAAAGTCAGTTCATTGTGTCATGCTCAATAATTTTTCTCACCAGAATCTATCTTACCCATATAAGTCTACCATTTGCCATGTATTGAATATTGCTGCCACATCTGGTCTGATGCTTCTCCTATGTATTTAGAGAATCTTGATAAAACAGAAAGAAGAATCTGTAATGTTATTAGTCCTGACCTGGCATCTCAGCTTCACTTACTTTCCCACTGCTATAATGTAGCTTCTCTGTGCCTTTTCTACAAATATTTTCATGGTAATTTTTCTGATGAACTTTCATCTATGGTACCAAGACTTTATGAATTTAAGTGCATTACGAGATTGGCATCAAGGCGTTCATCATTTTACAGGTGAAATGGCTAGATGTAGCCATAAGTTCTATGCTATCGCACTTCTTGCTTGTGGAACTTTCTTCTGTTTTGCTTCCCAGTCAACTTTGATTTTCAAACATTTAAATGCAATGTCAATCATTATTTTTCGTCTTCCTAATACCTGTTCTTTTATTGCCCTCTCTCCTTAATAGTATTTTTCTGAAGTTCTCTAACACTCCCTTGCATCTTAGTGGTTTTCCTGCCTTGCTTGGAGTGACATGATTTTAAAAAAGAAATTGGCATATCCCAGGCATCTGACTGGCATGCAAAATTCTTCATTGGATAAATATATCATCAGCTGTTGAATAGTTCACTCTGATATATGCTCTTATTGTAATAAAACAATAAAAAACAACTTAAAAAAAATCCTTGTTTTTCTATTGTGTTCCCTTTCACAATAATGTCTTTAGGAAAGGCATGAATCCATCTCTTCTCCCTACCAGTTATTGTTTCACTAGCAGGGTACACTGGGTTGTTTAGCCTTGGCTGGTAGTCAGTCTAGGAGGACAAGTCTGAATTCCAAACTGTGAAGGTAATGGAAAATCATTCCTTTATCTTTCCCAAGTAGTCATGGCAAATCCCTACATTGAGATTACATAAAGTTACCTCTATGGTACCTAGATTCTATAAATTTAAGCACAGTACTAGACTGGCAGATAGGTCTCACCATTTTACATTTGAAATGGCTAGATATCACTGTAAGTTCTCTGCTAATACTTTCTTTTCTTTCATGTCTCACTTGTGGAACTCTCTTTTGGCTTCCTGCTTTCCAGTCAAGTTTGATCTTCAAAAATTTAAGTGCAATGTCAATCGTTATCTTCTCTCTTCTTCATTCTTGTTCTTTAATTGTTCTCTTTCTTTAACTGTATTTTTTCATCATATTCTCTCACACACGTTAAACTCTTGCATCTTAGTGGCATTATTTCTTTGCTTGAGATGAAATGATTAAAAAATGAAACAAATAGGGTAAGCTTTATAAATGTGCAAAGGTTTTGACACTTCTTCCTAATTAAATCAATCTATCAAATTTTATGTACATTTTCTGTCTATCTATCTATCTATCTATCTATCTATCTATCTATCAGAGTCTTTTCATATCTATTATATCTTTTATCTATCAGAGTCTGTTCATATCTATCTACACACAAACACACGCATGCACACACACACATATATGTGTGTGTATATATATATATATATATATATATATATAGAGAGAGAGAGAGAGAGAGGAGATAGCAATATGAACAGTATTTACAGGCAAATGAACACTACATGATGATTGTCAGTTTTCCACTGTAAGTAATGCTCAGAAAATATATAAAATTTTAGTCAATATATATATATATATATATATATATATATATATATATATATATATATATATTGACTAAAATTATATATATATGCAGTCAAAAATTGGATCACTAATCTTTGTTTCTCCTTGCTGTAACCTGTTATTGAACTCACAACCTTGAGGACACATGGCCCAGTGGATAAAGTCATTGCTTAGATCCAGTAACTAAACCCAAAGAGGCTACAGCAGTGGTGAACCAAAAAACTTGGAGTGTTGAGTTAAAGGGAAATAACTGAGACATCCGGAAGAGTCATGGTACGTGGAACTAGAACAATCTAAACTGATGGACTAAATAAAGGGTTCGATTCGAAATTCCAATCAACTGAAGAAGACTGAAGCGTACAATGGCCAGAACGTTGTGAATATGGCAATGAAGATAACAGTCCAAATAATGTAAATAATGTAAATAAAACATTCTATAAACCCAACCAACCATAGTTAATATCCTAAAAATAGAAAAAAAATAACCCATTTAAGCACTAGTTTATTAGTAACAAAGCACAGATATACGTGTATATGTGCCTGTCTATATATGTATATATGTGCACGTGCGTATACGTGCATGCATAAATATACATGCATGCATGAATGTGCACGTGTTCGTATGCATGAGTGTATAAATACAGACATATGCACATAAATTTAAACAATAATAAATATATAAAAAAAATGAATTATAAATCTAACCTCCTACAATTAATACATATGAACAACTTTCAACACCACTCTTCCTTCACTATCTCAGATTAAAGTCGCTGAGAAATATTACATCTCAAACCAGACCTAAAACTGTTTGAGGAACCCGGCCTTCTAGCATATCATAGACCAAAGAACCTTAATGAAAATTTTAGGTAGTAACCAAATTTCAGACGATAAGGTAACACGTAATAGATCAATAGTAAAAAAAAAAACAGGATTTTTTCAACCATGTAACAACAAAAGGAGCCTATGTTGTAACCACATTAGACACACCAATTCGTTCAGTAGCTCAGTCACTAAGGCTACTTTCAAAATCTACCACAACTCTAACTGTAGAAGTCATCACATAATTTACCTACTAGAATGCACATTATGCCAGAAACAATATGTAGGAAAATCTGAATGGTCCTTTCACTACAGAATTAATAATTATCGGAATCGGATCAAGTCGGCTCCTCACGAAAGAACCACATTTCCGCCTAGTAAAAATGATTTTAATAGCAATTCACTATTACTGAAGAAATAGAAATAGACATGAAAGATAACGTTAGAAAAATACTAGAGTAACATGAAGACAAATGGATTTTGTGCCTCAAAACACTTTGTCCAGACAAACTTAACCACAAACAAAAGAACACAAATAGAATTAATATATAATCCATAAGAAAAGAGGAAAAAGGAAAAAAAGAGAAATAAACTATAGTCAGTGTAAAGTGAAAAACTAATCAAACAAAAAAAAAAAAAAAACGGAAGAAAAGGACAAATGATCACAACACCTTACACACACGCGCAACCGCGCAGATAGGAGCACGCGCGCAAACGTACATTCGCACAGACTGACGCATCGCTGCACGCGCGCAACCGCACACGCGAACACAAACAATACGGAAGAACTTACACCAATGATAAGTATAAAAAAAGAAAAATCGAAAAATATAAGCAGTAAATTGCTAATACCCACTGAAGAGTGGATGAACAGGTTAACCTATGAAACTCTGGAGTCGGGAGGATAAAGGTAACATCAATCAGCTAAGTGTGAATCACACACACACACACACATATATGTGTATGTGTGTGTGTGTGTGTATGTGTGAATTTGTAGGTCTGATGAATTGGATCGTAATTAGGATTCCAATGTAATAAATTATAACCATGGAATATTGGTGTTTAAGCCTTTTTATTATATTCTTACTCTGTCCTGGACATTGAGTTCTACCTGGATTCTATCCTCTTGGAAATTTATATATATATAGGTACATATATATATATATATATATATATATATATATATATGGTTGGATAGATGTGAGCTTGTGACCCTGGGTTTTACGCTTTAGCGATCGTCAGATTGTCTGACGATCGCTAAAGCGTGAAACCCAGGGTCACAAGCTCACATCTATCCAACCATATATGTTAGCTCTATCTCTGATATTGAGCGCTTTCTAATAAGTACCGCGCATATAATATATAAATAATTATACATATATATATATTTATTTATATTTATACATACACACACACACACACACACACACATATATATATATATATATATATATATATATATATATATATATATATATATAACCAGTCTTAACCAGTTTTGTTTGTTTAATGGCATATCAACTCATGGGTCATTTAATGCCGAAATTTAATTTTTCTTGAGAGCCTTGAAGTAATAAAAATATGATATTCTGCTTTCACAATTTAAACATGGCAGCTGATACTCACCTTTTGTGCATGTACATTTTTGTGTGGGCAAGATGTGTGTGTTATGTTGTTTTTTTTAAGTTATTTTGGAATACAGTTTGATTTCTTAAAGAAATTCTAGGATATTATATGGATTAATGTCACGGAAGAGTTCTTTCATATTAGTTGATTTTGTTTAGTGGCATATCAGCCTCTATGGCTTCAACTAAATGTATTTTGAATGCCTTCAACTAGAGATAAAATGTATTGCTGGCCATTTTACTATAAAATGTTTTATTATACTTTCATGGGGTTTTGTTATTGTTTGGTGTTTCACTATTTGCTCTAGCAGGTACTACCACTCCGGGTCAGAATGGACCAAGGAAGAAAAAGCAATTAAGAGATGGTACTAGACTCCTCAAAACCTCCAATCTCCCGATCAGATTCTTTGCTAACAGATGTACTTTATCGTCATACTCAGGACTGGATATATATATATATATATATATATATAAATATATATATATATATATATATATACACAGTGTAACCGGGATATAAGAGAGTTGTCGGGACCGGAGACGAAGTCTCTTATATCCGGGTTTGGTCTATTTTGTTTAGGTAAGTATTATATCAGGGTCTCTTATACCCGGGTTACACTGTGTATATATATATATATATATATATATATATATATATATATAATAGCAAATATATATTAAGCAAAGTGGAAAATCTTATTGACAATATGAAAGACACAACTGTGTATTATTTTAATTAAAACTGTTTAGGGTGTATATCCTCCTAACATTTGTATGTGTGTGTGTGTGCATGTATGTGTGTGCGTGCGTGTGTGCGCGCGTGTGTGTGTGTGTGTGTGTGCGCGCGCGTGCATCCTTTAATAATAGATAAAATACCCTCTAAGGGACAAAAGACAAAAATGTTCAATTCTTGATAGCAAAACAAATATTATTCGTAAAAAGGTGCCTCTAACGGTTGGTCTCTCTACTCAGTTTCATATGTATGTTTTGTACACACACACACACACACACACACACACACATATATATATATATATATATATATATATATGAGTGGACACAGATTTCAACACCGAATGCAAACTGTCTGTTTCATACTTGAAGGCAATCTTCAAGGCACAATGGCCTGACGACTGCATTCAAGTATGAAACAGACTCTCGCTATTTGGTGTTGACTCTTATTTGTACACATGTTCTATCCCGAATAATGAGCACTTTAAGCCATAATTATAGCACACGTTAAAACTGCACCTGTTGTTGCTTATGTGACAGGAGGCAAAATGAGTTCAGAACAGTGTAAGCTCTGAAATATTAACAAAATTAGACACTGTTTCCTGTTTCTTTATAAATGATTTCTTACTTAGCAGTATATTATTCTGAGTCCATTTCATCATTTATGTGAAGTGCTGTCCAGAGATTCAGGAAATACAAACAGATTAACCAACTCTTCTGTTCAGCAGCCAATTTACCCCAATATTTCCCGTGTTTTGCCAGACATTTCATACATCATTCAAAATCACTTCACCAGGAAATAAACTTGTTTTCTATCAATTGTTTTTTTTTTTTAAATTTTTTTGGGGTAAGCTGTTTCATCTCTCATGTTGTATAAAGTTTTAAATAGTCTCTCATAAATGGACACAGAAGACGCACACACACATACACACACACATATATATATATATTTAGTTGGATTGATGTGAGTTTGTGACCCTGGGTTTTACGCGATCGAAAGGGCGTGAATCCCAGTGTCACAAACTCACATCAATCTAAGTATGTTAGCTCTATCACTGATATTGAGCACTTTCCAATAATTACAGCACATATATAATATATAAATAATGCATATAAAAATTATATATATATATATATATATATATATATATATAGCAACACCATCACTTGACAAGACATCAGAAGTTCTGAAACAAAATGGCAATTTTTGTAGTGATGTTATAACATACATATGTCATAATTTTAAAATAAATATTATATATATATATATATATATATATATATATATATATATATATCCTATACATATATATATATATATATGTGTGTGTGTGTGTGTGTGTGTGTGTGTGTGTATCAAGTGCCTGGCCACTCATATCCGAGGATGCCGGCCTACTAGGGCGGCATGCCTATCCCTGTTACAGACGCCTGCTCAAGCACATTTGTGTTTCTTCAATCCGCCCAGAGCCCACCTGATAGGTTATACTACAACTATGCTGAGTGAACCTTGGTTACAGTTTCTGGGAGAGGGTTCGTTATCTAACATTATCAACAGCCTGAACAAAGCCAGCAAGCTCAAACCCTCGGAGAGAAAGTGAACGTTCTAACTCTCGGTCACTGATTTGAGACTTCATGCTAGCACAACCATTGACGAAAGAGAGTTCTGTTTACCCAAATTCAGTCACAAGACTTGGATCAACCTGTGGTATGATTTTCAGGCACTTTCCAAAGGAGCCGCACACTGGGATCGCCTCCCTCAGACCGATAACATGAAGAAATCACTTTTCTGACAAATCGACCATGGTGAGATTCGAACCTGGGTTTCATGCTCAGAAAGTCTGAACTGATAACTTTTCAGCATCATTGCACACACACAAACACACACACACACACATACACATCATGTATCTAACTATCCATCAATCTCTCTCTCTCTCTCTCTCTATATATATATATATATATATATATATATATATATATATATATATATATATAAATATTTGTGATTAAGCCTTTTATTTGATCATTCTTGCATGTGCACAAGAGATTTCTCTTAAGTGTGCACAAGAACTGTCCAAATGATTTTATAAGTCCGAGCGTTTTTGGCTAATCTATTAATCACTGTTGAAGGATGTTTTTGTTGTTTTAATATGGAAATTGTGATGGTAATTTTTTCTTTTAAGTAATCGAATTATTTTAATTTCTGAACGCTGTCAGCACATTCTGGCCGTGTTCATTATTGATATTATTACGAGTTGGTTTCTTGGCTTTTATTATTAAGGCTTCCGTTATTTGTAAACATATTCCGCAGTTAGATTAGTATTGGTGTTTGCATGAGTTTTTTTTTGTGGGGTATATTTTGACTAATATGTAAACCATTTTTGGTTGCGCTATTGTGAATGGTGATACGAACTTCTAACTGCAGAAATGCATTTAAAAGTAAATGAATCCTTTATCATGAAAAACAAAAACGAAAAATACGACCCTTAATAAGATCAACTATGAACGCGGCTATAATGTACTGATTGTCTTCACAAATGAAAAAATGTTTTCCTTTCAGCATCTTATAAACTATTTAAAATAGCGAAACCAACTTTTTTAAAAATGGCTAAAATATTAGTCAAAATCATTCAGAACAATCAATCATTTAAAAAAATTTACACCCACCAAGTTAAAAACAGAAATCTCTTGTTCTCATACAAGAAAATACAAGATACGAGTGTAAGTCAATAATTATCCGCACTTTCGCCATAACATTTACGTTTGACAAACTGCGTGCTCATGTGTGCTTATAGTTGGTATTATTGTGAACACGTGATCGAAGTTCGAGCTTGATCGCGCCAGTTGTCTTGCTGCGGTTACAGTATAAACATGGTCGCTCCTCTAGCAGTGTGCACCAAGGAGGAACAAACAGCAGTGATACCAATCTGCAGAAGACATGCTACCTTATATATGATAATTCGCCGGTTCGCCATTACCATCTCGCGAGTTTGCTGAATCTTTTCGTCGGTGGTGGAGGCTGACAGGTGTCCTGTTCCTTCGTACGTCGCGCTTGTCTGGCCAATTTTAAACTTTTCAATCCAGTCATAGACACGGCCGTATTGTGTTAAAAGCCCCGATAAATTTCAGTCCCTGGCACATCTTCCGACTGGAGAAATCGAATCACTGCTCATTGTTCCTCCATGAGGTCATTATTATCGAAAAGAAAAAATAATGATCTCATACAATTTTATTCCCACCACAACAATAAAACAAACTCCGGAATGATGATAGATTTTCGCCGCTCAGTGTCCACTTGGATTACAAAAAAGAAAAAAAAACGATTACAAAAAAGTTTGTCTATGAAACTCTGGAGTCGAGGTGGTGAATATTATTATCGATCAATAATCGATCAACTAAGAAACAAATTTTATTTATATTAATCATATATATATATATATATATATATATATATATATATATATATATATATATATATATATTACATAGAATAGAAATCCAAATTTACCTCATTCGAATAGCTATTTCAAACAACAAGTCGTTAGCATTGTCAACTCAGAACTGTTCATGCCAGATTAGACATTGCACTCCTTGTCCTTGTCCTTGCCAGCTGCAAGGTTGACCTGACATATGACCTTCTGGTCACTAAATGGAGACCTACATGATCGGCACAGCACCACCTGGAAATCACTTGTGGAAAAGAGACGTTTCGCAGATATATATGAACACCCACGCCGGTGGCAAAAGTGTTAATCTTTCATACATCGCACACAAGTATGTAAGGTCCAGGTTTAGAATGTAAATGCCCAGGGCTGCTCGCACAAACTTGGCCAAGAATAACTGAAAACGTACTGGAATTAAATATACGATTCTTAGAGAATTAGGTGTCCTGTCAGGATTCATTATTAGCGGCCACAATCTTAACAGCATAAGATATGCAGATGACACAGTGTTGACAGCAGACACAGAAAGGAAACTACAAGAACTCCTACAGTAGGCAGTGAAGGAAAGCGAGAAGAAAAGACTAAACTATGTTAGGTATGTTAAAGCGTACAATCTTAACAACATAATATATGCAGATGACACAGTGTTGATAACAAACACAGAAAATAAACTACAAGAACTCCTACAGTAGGTAGAAAAGGAAAGCGAGAAGAAAGGACTAAACTATGTTAGGTATGTTAAAACGTACAATCTTAACAACAATTTGGAGATACCGAAATCAAACAAGTACAACAATTTAAATATCTGTGAAGAGTTTTAACAGGAAGGAAAGTGCGACATTGAAATCTGAAGGCACATTCGTATTTGGATGCCTTCCAAAATCTAAGTAAAATATTAAGAAATAGGAAAATTTCAATGTAAACAAAGAGTACGGAAACATTACGTAATATAAGTCCTCCTATATGGCAGTGAATGCTGTACAATCTTCTCACAACTGAAGAAGAGACTTGAAGCAGTAGAAACGTGGTTCTATAGAAGGATGTTGAGATTACCATGAGCTGAACATGTGAGCAAAAACTGGGCTTTAGAGAAAATGGAACCAAACAGGACTCTTATACTTAACATCAAAAAAGTGACAGTTGAAATTTCTATGGTACATAATGAGGAAAGATAGCTTGGAAAATTTGATACTCATATGACGGATTGAAGGCAAAAGGGACAGGGGAAAACAATGCATAACCAACCTAGAAAGCTTGAGTACATGAATGTCGAAACATGGTTTAGGAGAGATAACGAAAAGATTAAATTTATTAAGACTGCCAAGGACAAGAAAATTGTCAACGTCCTGAAAGGACACAGCACATAGAAGAAGAAAATGTTAAATAGGAGAAATTAAGTCACGTGCTATCATCAATTACGACAACCATAATTTTACACACATACACACACCCATATATATATATATATATATATATATATATATATATATGCGTGTGTGTGTATGTGTGTGTTTGTGTGTGTGCGTGTATATATATATATATATATATATATATATATATATATATATATAGGTAACTATACTCACTTCGAAAAACCTTCGAATTTTTGATTTGCCAATAATCAAATCAATCACGAAGGAAAAAAGGTTTTAAAAAAAGAAAGAGTTAGAAACATGAAAGTCTGTCGAAAAAAATTGCACAGATACAGGTTTAAAGCTCAAAGAAAAAGCCCGACACGAGTAAACAACTATATTTCGATCCGCTTAGATGAAACCTGGGTAGGTTTGTCTGGTTCACTAGGTTTATCTATCTATCTATCTATCTATCTATCTATATATATATATATATATATATATATATATATATATATATATATCGGCAGCAACTTAAAAAAAAAATATCTTTCATTAAATATGTCAGACAAAGGAGGTTTAATTAATTGTTTTTAATTTCGTTTTTCCACCATCCTGACGTTTTTCCGTTTTGTAGGAGTAAGGGAATAATATCCATAATTTTCATTGGCCCAAGCGCTTTCGGCTGCATCTTCAGCCATTTTCAAGGCTTGGTGTTATTAGATTTTTATCATGTTTTGATTGTCAAACTTGTATTTTAGTTTTGCGTTGTTTTGAATATATATATATATATATATATATATATATATATATATATATATATATATATATATGGTATCCAAAGGTTTTCGCCTTATTTTTGTTTTATTGTATTATTGCAGTTTTTATTTCAGACTCTATGAGTTACTTAATTATAATTATCAAATCCTACTAATAATTTCTAACATTTGTATATCATTGCTTGAACCGGCTTCTAATGCTCAAGTTTCAGCGGCTTGGTGAGAGTAGTCGTGGCTCCTGGGGACACAGTCCTATGGTTAGAGAGAAACTCAGTTGAGTTCCACCACGGATTATGTGAACGAGCGACGCTATATTGAGTTTGATTTGCTACCGCTTCGTTACCGAGGCCCGTTGGGGCAGTTGGTATGATGTTTGCTTGGCAACCTAACTGTCAGAGTTTCAATTCTCGTTAGTGGATGCGCACTGCTGATTAGTCCCAAATATAGGAAGAAAAGGCCGTTCAGTGCTTTTTGCATTGTATTGAGGTTTGTTTCAGACTCGATGAATTAGTTAATTTTATTTATATATATATATATATATATATATATATATATATATATATATATATATATATATATATATATATATATATATATATATATATATATATATATATATATATGGTATTTGTTTACATTCGTAAAAACAATACGCTAGATTTAGCTGTTTCACTCTGCCGAATGAAGATAGCTCTGACTGACACCAAATTGGTTGGGTTTCGATCCTAGCTTGAGGCTTTCGGGTGTCTAGTCGCACTGAGGAGCTCTGATACAGCGAAAGTATGCGAGTATGTATATATATATATATATACTCGCATACTGTTATATATATATCACATACTGATGTATATATATATAATGTACGTATATAAGTGTGCATATGTAGACATGTTTATATTTGTATGTACTTATATCGAAGGACAAAAATAAATATAGTGTTTAATAAATAAACGGGGCGTCTACTCATATATGGGTATCCACTAAAAATTACGTTAGTATATGAGCAGGAATGAGCATGTCGAGAGTCTGAGAAAGATTTGCGCTTAAAAGGTCTAATTGAACTTTGCTCGATCGTTGGCGTATTCCGTCGCGGAGACGATCTGAAAGCATGTCGGATCGAGCGACAGTTTCCCCTGCCAAGGGGGACGCAGGTTCGTATCCTGTCGGAGAGCGCATGCATTTATATATTATTTAAGCAATTAAAAATTTTGTTTTAATCTGAAAATATTTCTTCTTATATTGCCGAGAGGTTAATTTTCGTTAATAAGACATTCGATGATGTAGGAAGGTAGACATTAATTTAATTTTTTTTTTTTTTTGTAAATAAACGGGGATGCCTACTCAGACACGCACACATGCTAAAATAACTTTGATAGTATTAAGAAACACATACGCACAAACATATATAATGTGTTTTATGCCTGTTCATAGATACATTCAAACACACATACACACGAGTTAACAAAAGAGATAAAAAAGAAAAAATTTAAATAGCCATCTATCCTGTATGTGAAGATAACGTGTGCACATTTTTATATGGGGACATCTAAATAGATAAAATATACCAGTATGAGAGACGTTGATTCTGACTCCCTATTAGGAAACACCCTACTGTGATGCTACTGCTTCCAAACCTTACCCCCATCTGCTCCCAACCCTTACCCAGTTTGTTTTCTCACCTAATCTCGTCTGTATTTTCGTGGCCAAGCGGTAAGTCGCGCTGGTCTAAACGGTGGTTCCCTCTGTCCTAAAAAATGCAGGTTCAAGGGTGGAAATTTTTCTTTAATAAGATTTCTTGAATAGTCAAGCCTGTAGTTGAAAATAAATAAATATACTGTTTAATAAATAAATGGCGCGTCTACTCAAATACGAATATCGACTAAAAATAACGTTTAAAGTGATACAAATCTCTCTGATTAATAAAAATTAATTCTAAAAATTCTCTTTGCTTATTTTTGGATACGAAACTATGTGCAGATATGGGAAAACCTTCGAGAGGTCTGTCACAGGAGAAGTATCGCTTATTATTAGGTTGGTGCAAAAATAATGTCGTTTTCTCACATATGTTACTATGTGACAAAACGACATTATTTTTGCAGGAACCTAATAGTATGAAATTGGGTTCAGCTGACCGTCTGTTCTTTCGTTATCTGTATATATATATATATATATATATATATATATATATATATATATATATATATATACGCACACACATACACACACACACATACACACACACACACATATATATATATATATATATATATATATAAAAGGAAGAGGTTATAGTAATTCCAACGGGAGATAAGTGTGTATATTAAAAAGAGAGAAACCGCAAACGATTTTGGTTGTAATATGGATTTATAAAAAAATATTATGCTTTATTTTCCATAATTTTGCTACACGTGTTTCTGGTCTCGCGACCGTCATCAGGCAAAGGGTGGAGATGTCCATATATTATTAAAAATAATAAATTTTTTTCCCTTATGCTTTTTGATGTTAAATATTCTCGATATGAGACATTCTCTTTTTCTGTGATAGTGACCCAAATGTCTTTCTTGAAATGGCAGTGAAGAGTTCTGGGTGAAGAGTTATAAAGGAATTAAGATTGGTCCGATAAATGATGCAGTCGTTATCGGCATTCTTATCTTTTAGTGACCCCTGTGTGTTCTTAGATCTATTTCCATTTTCGTGTGTTTTTGTCAGCATGTGTGTATATATGTGTATATCTCCTCTCCATACATACATTTCTCTCTTCTTTTTAATATATATATATATATATATATATATATATATATATATATATATATATATATATATATATACCAAGGCAGGCAATGAAAGCGAAATGTTTGGAGCATAGTTGCATAAAAAGTGCCGCTCCTGCGTAACCCTCTTTTTGGATATTGGTAACTTCCATTTTTTACTAAGAGTTTATTTTTAAAGTTTTTTACAATTGTCATTTTAAAACCAATTTGTCTTTTCTTCAGAATTATTCTGGGAAATTTATATATATATATATATATATATATATATATATATATATATATATATATATATATTTCGAGCGCTCAATACTCAATACAGCGCTCAAAAAAACAACACTTAATAATATCAACTATGAACATGGTCACAATATGTTGTCTGTGTTTTAAAAATAACATTCTATGATACTAAATACATACATACAACAATCTATTTACAGTTAACATTTAACATATTTCATCCTTGAAAATGACTAAATGTATAGCAAAAACGCTCGGAAAAATATAACATTTACACAGTTTTTATATAATTTATCTAGTGAAAAAGAAAAAAAAATTAAAAGATAAGAAATTATATAAAAAAAACTTAATCAAAGCACCTTGTCTATCATATTTAATGAAGCTTGCATGAAAGAAGGTTTGCTGCCTAAATACACAGTATATATATATATATATATATATATATATATATATATATATATATATATATAGTCGCAGGTTTGAATTTTGCCAGAGATCTTATTTTCTTTATTAATAAACCGGAAGAGGAAATAAGCAGTTTGAAAAACAAACAAACAAAAAAAAAAAAACTAAAAACAAAACAAAAATGGAGCGTCTACTTAAATACGGCTATCCACTAAAAATAACCTTTGAAATAATTAAAAATATGTCAGACAAAATTTATCTTATGCCGAAGAGCGTATATTTTTCTCCGTTAAGATTTCTCAAACACTGAGTGTTAGAGAATATGAGAAAAACTACTATGAAGTACAGAGGACAATAAACTAACAAGAATTAAGTAGACAGAAGATAACGATTGACATTGCATTTAAATCTTTGAAGATCAAAGTTGACTGTGAAGCAGGAAGCCGGAAGAGAGTTCCACAAGCGGGAAATGCAATGGAAGAAACTATTGACAGAACTTACGGTTACATCTAGCCATTTCAGTTGTAAAATGATGAGACCTTAACGTCAATCTAGTACTGCGCTTAAATTCATAAAGTCCTGGTATCAAAGTTGGAAGATAATCCACCGTTGAAGAAAAGAATATAGAAAAGACACAAGGAAAGCTGCGTTACGTTTGGGGAAAAGGGACTGAAGCCGAGATGCCAGGTCAGAACCAATAACATTGCAGATTGTTCTTTGGAATTTATCAAGATTCTCTAAATATATTACATGATCACCAGACCAGATATGACAGCAATATTTAAACCAAGGACGAATGGTAGATTCACAAATACTGGAAAGAAAAAATTGTTTAGCCAGACATAGTGAACCAAGTTTCTTTTAGCTGCAAACTTAGCAAATAATTCAATATAATCTTCCCATTTCATGTCAACTGAAAACGTTAGTCCGCGAATGGATATCAGTCACTCTCCTGGAGGTTATATATTTATTTTTATATAAATATTTTAATATATTTGGAGGATATATATATATATATATATATATAGTTCATACTGAATTGGAACATAAATTTTTAAAATTAACTGATAAACATTTTTCTAAAGATAATTCTTTAAGTAAAATTTTCACTCGGAATACTCTAAAACTTACCTACAGTTGTATTAATAATTTAGAGAAAATAATAAAATCACATAACAATAAAATATTGAATTTATATACCAATAATAACCGTTATGCTAATGCTGTTTTTAATTTGTCCCGTAGAAATAACCTATGTAGTTGTAGAAATCCCGACCATTGTCCTTTATCTAACAAGTGCTTGACTAAATCCCTTGTGTATATTTGTTCTATTTCATCAGTAGAAAATCCAAGGGTTACTAAAATGTATATTGGGAGTACAATGAATGATTTTAAAAACGTTTCTGTAATCATCTCTCATCCTTTACTAACGCTGATAAATATGACTTCACTTTCTAAATATTTTTCGAAATTGAAAGAGGAAAACAAAATACCTAAAGTTAAATAGAAAATTCTCAAACAAGCTAGAATCTCCAGATCGGCGTACGAACCATGCTTCATCTGTCTGCAGGAAAAATGGAAGTAATTAAGTTCTTGAATAATGGCATATTATTAAATCAAAGATATGATAAAACGGTAAATTGCAAACATATTAAGGAATTGACCTAACAATCTTGCTAAACTTCAAAACTTAATAATCACTCCTCTTTTGTTATATTATCTTTATATAAACATTTTAATGTTATCATTAATGATTTATTCTAGCTTTAAGTATTATATTGGTTAGTATTTGTAAATTACTGGTAGTATGCTTAGCCATGAATTGGCTTATTATTATTATTATTATTATTATTATTATTATTATTATTATTATTATTATTATTATCATTTTCTCTTGCTGTATGGATAATAGTTTTTAATTTAAAATTAATGTAAAA
>OZ010575.1:17717938-17770438 GCA_963932145.1 Acanthosepion lycidas
ATAAAAAAGAAAAGTAGAGAGTCATGATTTCATTAGTCTTAATGTCATGAAAAAGTGTTTTTCTTGAAAACCTTTAATAGAAAAGTGATTAAAATTTGATTTAGTTATGCATCTCAGGCAGCTTCCTTCCAAGAACTGTTGCTTCGTGGAACAGACTCCCGGTGGGATGTTTTCCCAATCACTGCAATCTTGACCTCTTCAAATCTAGGGTTAGCCATTATCTCTCCTGCATAGTCCCATGGACATCACTTCTTGCCTTTTCTTACGCTCAAGCAGCACCACACAGTAATGCACTATCGTGAGTGGCTCGTGAGGCCTTTCTTACGCCCATACAACACCACACAATAACACTCAACCTTGAGGGACTCTTGTATCATTAAACCATTATTATCTAAAAAAAAATCTTACAATCTCTAAAAATATTTTATGGCTTTCAATAACCTGAAAAGTGTTGGTAAGCCGTAGAAAACGAATCAATCTACCTTGAGTGGCTCTTGGGTTGGGTGAAGATAGCATATAAAAAAAACATCAACATTAAATACGTATAAACTATATCAGGGGAGAAGACAACGGGGAAACAATTACACTAAAATTCCCAAGAAGACATGACAATTCGCACGTATAAAAAGAAAAGGAAGCTGTGGAGAGTCATAATCATCTACGTTTCAAAATAATTCTCTAGTTTTCAAAAATATTGGGCGCTAGGAATTTCTCTTATTGTATGGTTGAAAAAGGGGTGTGTTTAGCCCACTTTTCAGCTATTCTTATCTGGGTGGGTGGGTGTTGCTGTTTGCTAAAGAGTGAACAACCTGTATATGCTTAAGTAAGTGTGTGGAGGTGTGTATGGGGGAGGCTATGGACAGAATACTAAGCCTGATGTTCGTGGGCTTGGAGATATTGGAGAGTATGTGGTTACATTTACTGTCAGAAGAACAGGGGAGTGCCGCGTTGAAGATGTGGAAGTGGGGGTTGCAGTAAGATGACTAACCAGGTAGGGTGACTGTTTTGTACGTAGGTAGATACGTGTGTGTGTCTGTGTGTGTGTGTGTGTTTGTTTGTCATTTTGTACGTGTGTTTTGTTCGATTTCCCTCCGCCCTCAGCTCTTTTTTGGGGGCGGGGTGGGAGGAGAATTACCATGATTATTTCTTGTTTCTTTTCGGGGTTGTCGAAACCAATGTGAGACGTCCAAGAAGAGGGTGAAATAATTAGTTACTTCTGTTTCTATGTGCCGTATACCTTCAGGGTGCGGGTGATCATAGCTCTCCACAGCTTCCTATCCTTCGAAACTAAGCTAGGTTTCTTCTCTTACTTCTCTCTCGGTCAGTGATTTGCCATCCGTTTACAGCGTTTATTTTTTTTGGGGGTGGGGTACCACCGACGTGCGTACCAAAACACAAACGCAAGCAACCCGCAAATGCAAAGTAAAACTTTGATTTGGATTTCTTGACGCTAGTATTGCATATCAAAGCATTATTTTAGTTTTTCACATAATAATTGCTACATGGGGTACATTGTGTAAAGGGAAGACAAAATACACTGCGGGTAGAATCTGGGTGCGTGTTGTATGTTATGGTTCAGATGAGCCATTGCCATCCTCTTACTGTCCACTTTTTTTTCTCACCACCCTCTGGCTGTTTCCATCTTGTGGTGGGGGGCGGAACCTCGGACTTTGGGGGCCGCTGGTTTACCAAAATTCGTTAGGTAACTTACTCGTTGTTTCCATTTCGCCGTCCAAGTCGGCTTTTCTCATTGTGTCCAAGAAATTCAACTTTATTTTACATCAGAAGTACTAGTGTCCAGCCATTATCTTTAACACTTCCTCGTCGCTCAAATGTCCCGTCCGTGGCTTACTCAACGTCCTTTTGTAGAAAAATGCCTCTGTTGCCTCAAAACTACTCTACATCTGATAGGATTGATATTACATAATTCAGTACACTTTTCTTTGTTTCTATTGCCTCAGGTCTCCTATTCATCTGTGAGGAAATTGTCCAGTATTCACTGCCATATACGAGGATTGATATTACATAGTTCAACGACCTTTTCTTTGTTTCTGTTGCCTCAGGTCTCCTCTTAATCTGTTAGGAAATTGTCCAATAATCACTGCCATATAGGAGAGTTGATATTACATAGTTCAACGCACTTTTGTTTCTATTGAATCAGTTCTCCTCTTCATCTGTGAGGAAATTGTCCAGTATTCACTGCCATATTGGAGGATTGATAGTACAGGGATCAACGCTCTTTTCTTTGTTTTTATTGCCTCAGTTCTCCTCTTCTGTGAGGAAATTGTCCAGTATTCATTGTCATATACGAGGATTGATATTACATAATTCAATATTCTTTTCTTTGTTTCTATTGCCTCAGTCCTCCTCTTCATCTGTGAGGAAATTGTCCAGTATTCCCTGTCATATAGGAGGATTGATATTACATAGTTCAGCAGTACTTTCTTTGTTTCCATTGCCTCAGTTTTCCTCTTCATCTGTTAGGAAATTGTCCAGTATTCACTGCCATGTAGGAGGATTGATATTGCATAGTTCAACGCTCTTTTCTTTGTTTCTATTGTCACAGGTTTCTTCTTCATCCTTCAGGAAATTGTCCAGTATTCATTGCCATATAAGTGGATTGATATTACATGACTCTGTACTCTCTTCTTTGCTTCCATTTCCTCAGTTCTCCTATTCATCTGTGAGGAAATTGTCCAGTATTCACTGCCATATTGGAGGATTGATAATACATAGTTCAACGCTATATTCTTTGTTTCTATTGCTTCAGTTCTCCTCTTCATCAGTCAGGAAATTGTCCAGTATTCATTGTCATATAGGAGGATTGATATTACATAGTTCAACGCTATATTCTTTGTTTCTATTGCCTCAGTTCTCCTCTTCATCTGTTAGGAAATTGTCCAGTATTCACTGCCATGTAGGAAGATTGATATTACATGATTCCGTTCTCTTTTCTTTGTTTCTACTGCCTTAGTTGTTCTATTCATCTATGAGGAAATTGTCCAGTATTCACTGTCATATAGGAGGATTGATATTACATAATTCAGTATTCTTTTCTTTGTTTCTATTGCCACATGTCTTTTCTTCTTCTGTGAGTAAATTGTCCAGTATTCACTGGCATGTAGGACGATTGATATTACATAGTTCAACGGTCTCTTCTTTGTTTCTATTGCCTCAGGTCTCTTCTTCATCCGTCAGGAAATTGTCCCGTATTCATTGCCATATAGGAGCATTGATATTACATAATTCCGTTCTCTTTTATTTGTTTCTACTGCCTTAGTTGTCCTATTCATCTATGAGGAAATTGTCCAGTATTCACTGTCATATAGGAGGATTGATATTACATAGTTCAACGAACTTTTCTTTGCTTCCATTGCCTCAGTTCTCCTCTTCATCTGTTAGGAAATTGTAAAATATTCACTGCCATATAGGAGGATTGATATTACATAGTTCAGTACTCTTTTCTTTGTTTCTATTGTCTAAGGTGACCTATTCATCTGTTAGGAAATGTTCCAGTATTCACTGCCATATTGGAGGATTGATATTACATAATTCAGTACTGTTTTCTTTGTTACTATTGCCTCAGTTCTCCTATTAATCTTTGAGGAAATTGTCCAGTATTCACTGCCATATAAGAGGATTGATATTACATAGTTCAACGTTCTTTTCTTTGTTTCTATTGCCTCAGTTCTCCTATTCATTTCGGAGGAAAATGTCCAGTATTCACTGGCATATTGGATGATTGATATTACATAGTTCAACGCTCTCTTCTTTGTTTCTATTGCCTCAGGTCTCCGCTTCATCTGTCAGAAAATTCTCCAGTATTCATTGCCATATTGGAGGATTGATATTACATGATTCAGTACTCTTTTCTTTGTTTCCATTACCTCAGTTCTCGTATTCATCTCTGAGTAAATTGTCCAGTATTTATTGCCATAAATGAGGAGTGATATTACATAATTCAGTACTCTTTTCTTTGTTTTTATTGCCTCAGTTCTCCTATTCATCTGTGAGGAAATTGTCCAGTATTCATTGCCATATAAGAGGATTGATATTACATAGTTCAACGCTCTTTTCTTTGTTTGTATTACCTCAGGTCTCCTCTTCATCTGTCAGGAAATTGTATAGTATTCATTGCCATATAGGAGGATTGATATTACATGATTCAGTACTCTTTTCTTTGTTTGCATTGCCTCAGTTCTCCTATTCATCTGTGAGGAAATTGTCCAGTATTCACTGTCATATAGGAGGATTGATATTACATAGTTCAACGCTCTTTTCTTTGTTTATATTGCCTCAGGTCTCCTTTTCATCTGTTAGAAAATTGTCCAATATTCACTGCCATATAGGAGGATTGATATTACATAGTTCAACGCTCTTTTCTTTGTTTGTATTACCTCAGGTCTCCTCTTCATCTGTCAGGAAATTGTATAGTATTCATTGCCATATAGGAGGATTGATATTACATAATTCAGTACTCTTTTCTTTGTTTCTATTTTCTCAGGTCTCCCCTTATCTATGAGGAAATTGTGCAGTATTCACCGTCATATAGGAGGATTGATATTACATATGTCAACGTTCTTTTCTTTGTTTTTATTGTCTGATGTGTTTCGTCATCTGTTAGGAAATTATCCAGTATTCACTGCCATATAATAGCAGGATTGATATTCCATAGTTCAACGCTCTTTTCTTTGTTTCATTTGCCTCAGTTCTCCTCTTCATATTTGAGGAAATTGTCCAATATTCACTATCATATAGGAGGATTGATATTACATAATTCAACGCTCTCTTCTTTGTTTCTATTACCTCAGTTCTCCTCTTCATCTCTGATGAAATTGTCCAGCATTCACTGCCATAAGGGAGGATTGATATTACATAATTAAGTACTCTTTTCTTTCTTTGATTCTATTGCCTCAGGTCTCCACTTCATCTGTGAGGAAATTGTCCAGTATTCACTGTCATATAGGAGGATTGATATTACATAATTCAACTCTCTCATCTTTGTTTTTATTGCGTGAGGTCTCCTCTTCATCTGTGAGGAAATTGTCCAGTATTCACTGCCATATAGGTGGATTGATATTACATATTTCAACACTCTTTTCTTTGTCTCTATTGCCTCAGGTCTCCTCTTCATCTGTGAGGAAATTGTCCAATATTCACTGTCATACTGGAGGATTGATATTATATAATTCAACGCTCTTTTCTTTGTTTCTATTTTCTCAGTTCTCTTCATCTATGAGGAAATTGTCCAGTATTCACTGCCATATAAGAGGATTGATATTACATAGTTCAACGCTCTTTTCTTTGTTTCTATTGTCTAAGTTTTCCTCTACATCTGTTATGAAATTGTTCAGTATTCAATGCCATATAGGTCTCCCCTTATCTATGAGGAAATTGTGTAGTATTCACCGTCATATAGAAGGATTGATATTACATAGTTCAACGTTCTTTTCTTTGTTTTTATTGTCTGATGTGTTTTCGTCATCTGTTAGGAAATTATCCAGTATTCACTGCCATATAATAGCAGGATTGATATTACAGGGTTCAACGCTCTTTTATTTGTTTCTATTGCCTCAGGTCTCCTCTTCATCTGTGAGAAAATTGTACAGTATTCACCGGCATATAGGTGGATTGATATTCCATAGTTCAACGCTCTTTTCTTTGTTTCTATTGCCTCATGTCTTCTCTTCATCTGTGAGGAAATTGTCCAGTATTCACTGTCATATAGGTTATTGGTATTACGTAGTTCAACGCTCTTTTCTTTGTTTATATTGCCTCGGGTCTCCTTTTCATCTGTTCGGAAATTGTCTAATATTCACTGCCATATAGGAGGATTGATATTACATAGTTCAACGCTCTTTTCTTTGTATTACCTCAGGTATCCTCTTCAATTGTCAGGAAATTGTCCAGCATTCACTGTCATATAGGACATTGATATTACATAGTTCAACGCTCTTTTCTTTGTTTCTATATCCTGACGTCTGCTCTTCATCTTTGATGAAATTGTCCAGCATTCACTGTCATATAGGTCATTGGTATTACATAGTTCAACGCTCTTTTCTTTGTTTCTATTGCCTCAGGTCTCCTTTTCATCTGTTAGGAAATTGTCCAGTATTCACTGTCACATAGGAGGATTGATATTACATAATTCAGTACTCTTTTCTTTGTTTCTATTGTCTCAGATTTACTCTTCATCTTTTAGGAAATTGTCCAGTATTCACTTCCATATAGGAGGATTGATATTACATAGTTCAACGCTCTTTTCTTTGTTTCTATTGTCTCGTGTCTCCTCTTCTTCTTTGAGGAAATTTCCAGTATTTACTGCCATATATGAGGATTGATATTACCTAATTCAGTTCTTTTTTTCTTTTGTTGGGTTGGGCTTCGTCAGGTTATCTTGCATAGAAAACACCACTCCGACTGCGGCTTTAGGATACCTTGTGCCCCTACGACCCTGATAGTTTAAGGGTCTCGTGACCTGACGTAACCTACTTGACGTCTTCATCATGTAGCTCGCATCGTGGGATTTCTCTGTAGCTAATAACCACCCATCTTCTCTTTATTTTACACTGATTGTCCTTTCTTACCGCTGACTATACTACTTTATCTAGGAGTTCTTGCACTTTTTTTTCGGTCAATAATACTATGTCATTTTCGTATTTTACTCTGTTAAGTTTGTCTCCTCCAATAAAAGACCATGGTAGAATTAGTTTTCTTAGTATCACCTCTCTGTGTAGTGTTAAATAAATTCGGTCTGTCACATATTTTTCAATGTATTGACAAAGTACTTTTAAAATCCAAATAGCAATAACTTCTTCAGATTCTGCTGTTCATATGACGTCATTACGTTTGTCATATGGCATATGTACTATAATATAAAAATTGTATGTTGTTGGCAATTGTTTCAATTTTTTATACCTTTCTCTTCTTACGTAAAGTATTTTTTACAAATTTAAACATATATATATATATATGTATATATATATATATATATATATATATAAATCCCAAGTTTACTTTATACAACCTCGATATCCTTGCATAACTGGAACTAAATTAAAAAAAAAACGAACAGAAGAAAAATTTCTTTGGCGAGAATAAATATTTCTAAAGAAGACACCGCGAAGTCACGTTACGGCGGTAGGGAAGTGACTGGAGCCGAGATACCAGGTCAGTTCAGGAACGATAACATTGCAAATTATTCTTCAAAGTTTATATATAGCTCTCCACAGCTTCATATCTTTCGTAACTGTAAGCTAGATTTCTTCTCTTACTATCCCTACTGGTCAGTGTTTTGCCATCTGTTTATAGTTGTGGTTCACAAAACATTTTGGGGAAGGGTGTCGCTCACTTACGTACAAAAAAACAACCCTAAAATATATAGAATATGCTTTGTCAAATTTTATTAAAAACCCTGTCAAATGGCTTCGAGATATCCAAATCGACAGCCAGAACTTCCCCATTCCTGAATAAAGCTGGGAAAATTCTTTCAGCAATAAACGTTAATACATCAACAGTTGACGTAGAGAAGTGAAAGCCATATTACTTATCTGAAAGAAGACCCAGCGAGGTGAGATGTATAACCAATTCAGAGTTGATTAGAAGCTCTAGTACTTTACGTAAAAGATGTAAAAAGCTACTAGGTCAATAGTTAGAAGGATTAGACGGTTCGCTTCAGTTCGTAAAGGCTGGCACTAGAGAAAAAGTTTTCCAACAAGAAGGAAAATAAAAAGCAGCAATGTATTTATTGTAGAGTTTAGAGAGAACAGGAGCCAGTCCAAGAGCACATTTCTTAAGGACTATTGCAGGGATACCGTCAAGTCCACATGCTTTGTGAGAAGCATGTTTAGAAATGATGGCAGAAACCAAGGATAGAGGTATATGTCTGTCATTCAATAGAAACTCAGTTCTAAGTGGAAATTCAGGCAAAGATACCCTAGATTAGTCAAAAATGGAATTGGAAGAGAATTTATGAGCAAAACATTTTGATTTATCAGCAAATGTTAGCAGCTCAAACTGAGTGAAAAGAAGATGAATAGAAGACTAAGTCTTATGTAACACACTATTACACAGCCGCCGATAGTCACATGAACCAAACTTGTCAGAAGCTATACGGCGCCTCATTTTATCATTAAACAAAGACTTAGCCTCTTTGAGGACAGATTTACAATTATTGCGAGTAGACACAAAGAGGCGTCTCTTATGATCAGAACTGTCCTGCTGTGACTCCTGTGGGCTATAGTGGCTGAACAGGTACGCATGAACAAAGGAAACGATTATATATATATATATATATATATATATATATATATATATATATATATATATATATATATATTAGTGTCGGTTTAATTTCAGCACGGCGCTCACGTTGAAACAGGGTTCTCGTACAATCAAGTAACGTCGAGCCTGATCAATACCTAGATGGAACAGTAACGTGAAAACACTTAAAAGTACTCAGTGGGGAGCCGCGATCTCCTATGTCTTGATACACGCAAATACACACATGCATATATGTAAAAATTTTCTGCATAGTAGTAAGCCATAAAATCCAAATTTACCTCATATGGGCTATAGATCTATTTCAATCGATGAAACCTTCGTCATTCTTATTCAACCCCGTTACAAACAATTAGTTTTATTTCATGGGTCACTTTAGCAATTAATTTCGATTATTCCCAAATTTATTTCCAAATTATAAAAATTGTTATTGTACAAGAAAATTCGTCGCAAAAAGTCACGTACAGAAATAGCTCTCTCTCTCTCTATCACTCTCTCTTTCTCTTCATATATATATATATATGTGTGTGTGTGTGTGTATGCAGAGAGAACGAAAGAGAGAGAGAGAGAATTAATATCAGTAAAAGGTTTTTCACATCCGTCCATTCGTCAGGGGCTATCAGCAATTGATCGCATAAACTTCGCGATTTTTCCTTTTTATATGCATTTATCATTAGTGCATGCACCTATGTACTCGTTTGCGCGGATATATATATATATATATATATATATATATATATAGAAATATAGTCTTAAGGTGTGCTATATTTATGGAATAAAGTGCTCAATATCAGAGATAGAGCGTGTGTAAATATAAAAGTGAACATGGCCTGACGATTGCATATAGCATGAAACAGACTGTCGCCTCTAAGTGTTGACTTCTATGTTCACTTTTATATTTATATATATATATATATATATATATATATATATATATATATATATATATATATACATATATATATATATATATTAAACAAGAAAAAATGCAACTTCCGAAGGAATATACTAAAATAGCACACGAGACAAAGAGCTCAGTACCAAAATAAAGATAAAGTCCAACATACATCTGACCCGTTCTGTGCGCGATATTGCACGCACTCATCAAGCGGACAATGTTCATCATTTAGGAACTGATAATCTTTAAAGTAGAAACTGCAATGTTATTGGTCCTGACATAATCTGCCTGACATCTCGGCATCAGTCACTTCTCCAGCTCCGTAATGTGGCTTCCCTGTGTCTTTTCTATTAATATTTAAATACTGATAATTTTATTTTAAATGCTGATAATTTTATTTTAAATGCTGATAGTTTTATAATTGAAATTGCTAGATGTAAACGTAATTTCTACGCTAACAGCTTCTTCTCTCGCACTTATCGCTTGTGGAATACTTTCGGTTTCTAGCTTGCTAGTTAATATGCAACTCACGATAGAGGATTACTGTTTAGGACTACATTAAGGGCGTAGTGGAGTAAGAAGTGGTCCATATTATGAGTACACACACACACGCACACACACACACATGCATACATACATATACACACATATAACAAACCATGACAATTTGATCATAATGTAAACAATATTTATTTATTAAAAAACTCATTGAATATTACTTGCTTACCAGACTTTGTATTATGGCACTTTGTGTCATCCATATGTTTTTGACTGACCTTCCAACCACCTGATGAATATTCATGAGCATTCTCAGATTTAAAAGCCTTGATAAACCAATGATGACCTTGCTCTTGTATATAGACACGTGTAACAAAATAAATCCTACATTGCCTTCATAAAGTCCCTCAAAGGACGAAACGTGTCGGCTAAGAATAGTTTTTCCTCCTGTTTTTTTGCTCGCACACACACACACACACACACACACACACACACACACACATATATATATATATATATATATATATATATATATATATATATATATATATAAGAGAGAGAGAAAACTTCTATTTTGATATGTTTCGCCGATGAATCGGTGTCATCAGAAAAAGAATTTTATTTCAACGAGTTCAGTTTCAAGGTTAAAGAAAATTCTTTTTTTATTATGACGCCAATAGGACAAGATAGAAAGTTTCAAATCTGTCTTATATATTTACCATTCTATTCGATTCTCATCCAAACTTTACACACACAGACACACTCACATCTCTCTCTCCCTATATATATATATATATATATATATATTAAACTTATCTGTCACCCTTCTGATTTTAGTCCTATTAAGCAACATTTCTTAGAAAAACATAGTCATGTACATAATATTAGACAGATATTAGTTGATAACACAATAATAGTCACACATACATACAGTAAAAAGAACCTTCAGCTATTGGAGGCCATCTACATTAAAACAAAGCAACTCACACTCAACAAAATTACATTTCAAACAAATCATAACATATTACAATGCATTTGGACACATGGTTCTGTTGTAATACTTCGGTCTATCGCGTGGTATTACGATCTGCGTCTGCTATTCCGCGACCGTTAATGTTGCATAGCAATATTCTATGCCAAAATAACAAAATATCATCTTTAATGATGGATATCTTTGTTTCATGTCTGTATAACCACTCTGAGAATGGATCATGTGAGCCAAAAGCTTAGGACCAACCATATAAAAAAATATCCAAATATTGAACAAATTTTGTCTTTATTTTCACCAGAAATTAAAGCAAACATTCGAACATTGGAACGGCTGACATAATAAACATTCATTGTCTGTTGTATTTAATAATAATAATAATAATAATAATAATAATATATATATATATATATATATATATATATATATATATATATATATATATATATGAGATAACTATATATATATATATATATATATATATATATTTATACATCAAGAACAATATTGGAGAAGATATATGTGGAAGAAGAAACTTTTTCCACATTGTCATACATTTTCCCCAATATATAATAGGACCTTGAATAAGTTCCCGCTGTTTTCCAACAGATGGCGTTCTCAGAACTGCGTGCATGTAATTTCAGATGGTAGATCATCTATAAGGAAATACTATAAGCAAGCTTGAAATTCAGTGTGTGTCATTTCGCGGAAGTGTTCACAACTTTGTTTTTCAAAGCGTTGAACCTGTCGGTTTTCGTGCCAAAGAAAGTGTATTTACGAGTAAATTTACTGCGCTACTTTATTCAAAGTAAATCTGCAGCTGAAGCACACATAATTCTTGTTGAGACTTACGGCGACCATGCTCTGCCGGAAACAACATACAGACAAGGGTTTAGACGCTTCAAGAGTAATGATTTTGATGTTGAATGTAAAGAACGCTCTGGCGCACCCAAAAAGTTTGAAAACGAAGAATTGGAGGCATTACTTCATGGAGACTCATGTCAGGCGCAAGCTGAACTTGTAGAATCATCAGGAGTTGATCACACAACAGCTTCGTAACTTTTGAAAGCATTAAGAATAATTTAAAATCAAGGACATTGGTTGCCGTGCGAGCTGAAGCCGAGAGACGTAGAACGATGTCTTGTCACGTGAGAACAGCTGCTTCAACGACAGGAAAGGAAAGTTTTTTTTACATTGTATCGTGATCGGCGATGAAAAGTGGATACACTCCAATAACCCTAAGCGTAGAAAATCGTAGGGTAAGCACGGTCATGCATCAACATCGGCGGCTAAGCCGAATATCCATGCTTCTAAGCTTCTCTGCATTTGGTTGGATCAGTTGGGTGTAGTTTATTATGAGCTGCTCAAACCGACTGAAACCATCAAGTGAGATCGCTATCGACTACAATTGATGCGTTTGATCCGAGCATTGAAGAAAAAACTATTGCTATATGAGCAGAGACACGACAAAGTGATTTTGCAACATGACAACGCTAGGTCACATATTGCAAAACGGGTGAAAACCTACTTGGAAATGTTTAAATGGGAAGCCCTACCCCATTGACTAGACATTGCCCCGTCCGATTATTACTTGTTCCGGCACATGGCTTGGCTAAGCAGCACTTTCATCCTAACAAAGATGCCAAAAAATGGGTCGACTCGTGGTTAGACTCAAAAGACGTGTCGTTTTTCCGACGTGGAATTCAGATGCTGCCGGAAAGATAAGAAAAAGTTGTGGCTAGTGATGGACAATACTTTCAATTTCTTCATAATTTTTGTAAATAAAACATTACTTTTCATGAAAAATCAGGGAGAACTTATTCAAGGGCCTAATATATATATATATATACTATAGGCAAAATGTTTGGTGTAACCCTGAATTTCTTTAAAAAGCACCTTAAAATGAGATATTTTCTATTTTTTATGTAAAAGATAAAATTTCAATAATTACAGTCAATGCATTAATAGTCAGGTCTCGGTGTATTCGCTTTTATTTTGACAAAAATATGCACTTAACTATAATAAATTATTCATACAACAGCATCATATTTTGTTTTTGTCAATAAAACCACCACGAAGACGAATCCAAATTTGAACTTTTTGGTAGTAAGAGGATCCTGAAAAAAAAAAAAAAATGATAAGTGATTTAGTGAGTGAAATTTTATCTTTTACTTTATAAATACAAAATAAAAAAATCTTATTTTAAGGTGTTTTTTAAAGAAATGCAGGGTTTATTCAATCTTTTTACCTTTAGTGTAAAAATATGTGCAAATTTTTGGCCTTTCTTAATACAGCCCACTTGCCTTACCATTACTTTATGCTTCAGTTCTATTGATTTTGCACGAACTAAGTACTTATTCTGATACAAGAAAAAATGACGACTAAACACCAAATATTGCTTTTTTTTTTTAATGCAATCTTACAGATTGAGCTACTAATGTGTGTGTGAGTGTTTCAATGACTAAAATAATATTTATGATTGATTAAATTTGGGAAAAACAAAAGAAAGGTGTTTGTCAAAAAGAATACAGAAATATATAAATATTAAAAATAAATTTATTTTTCTGTCAGATAACAAAAGCAAAACGACACTTAATTGTACTTTTATCTATTTTTCTTTCTTTTTCTCTTTCTTTGATCTAGCACGGCATCGTCTGTAAAACCCGGAAATTTGACAATAATGGGTCTAACTATGACGGACCACTGAAATATTCCCAGCTTCCTGCACATGACACAAAACACATCGATATATGAGCAATAGAAAACCGAACAATTTGGTCCAGTCGCACGCCTCCCTTTCCACATAGACGCGTTGTGAGATTTGTTCATTGCAAACCGTCAAGTTCTGAGTATTGGCTCCAAACAAGCATTATCACGATTTTTTTCTATTTTGTTTCATACCGTTTATTTAAAAATAGGAGGAGGTTATTTTCCCGTTCCGATAAAATAGACAAACACGATTTTAAGCCTATTTTATCGCTCCTGGCATAATTGACTCTCAGGTTATTTTGCCGTTAAATATTTTTTTATTATCATGAAGGCAGATAATGTTAAAAATAACAACACACATTTAACACATAGGCCGTTTTTTAATGTGGGGCAGAACCGAGCCCGTAGGCAAAAATTCCGCGTAGATCCCGTATACACGGGGTCAAGTAGCCGCCTACCACTCCAGACGAGACTCTGCACTTTGGCATAGCCTCGTCTGGGTTCCTCTCGGCACGGAAGCAGAGTTCGACTAGCTTAGCTGAAGACGAATCTCCAACTAATTGCCGAAGCAAGGATATTTGCTAACCGCCACACGCAGTCAAACGTGGCCCAAGGCCAAATTTAACGTGTAGTATACGAGCCCGTAGGGTCGGGCAAAAATTCCCCGTAAAAAACGGGGCCGGGTAGCTGTCTACCACCCATTACGAAACTCTGCCCTTCGGCATAGCCTTGTCGGAGTTCCTCTCTGCCCGAAGGCAGAGAGTTCGACTAGCTTAGATGGAGACGAATCTCTAACTAATTGCCGAATCAAGGTTATTTACCTCACCAGCCTGCGGGGCAGGATGTGACACAAGGCCGTTTTTAATGCGGGGTTAAAACTGAGCCCGTGAACTCGGGAAAAATTACCCGTAGACCCCGTAAAAACGGGATCGGTTAGCTGTCTACCACCCCAGACGAGACTTTGCCATTCGGCAAAGCCTCGTCAGGGTTCCTCTCTGCCCGATGGCAGAGAGTTCGACTACCTTAGCTGAAGACGAATCTCCAGCTAATTACCGAAGCAAGGATATTTGCCAACCGCTCCACGCGGTCAGATGTGGCACAAGGCCGAATTTAACGTGGGGTATCCGAGTCCGTAGGCTCCGGCAAAAATTCCCCGTGGACCTCGTAAAAGACGGGGTCGGGTAGCTGTCTATAACCACAGACGGGTCTCTGCCCTTCCGCATAGCCTCGCCTGGGTTCCTCTCTGCCCGAATGCAGAGTTTTCGACCAGCAGAGCTGGAGACGAATCTCCAACTAATTACCAAAGCAAGGATATTTGCCAACCGCCCCACGCGGTCAGATGTGGCACAAGGCCGAATTTAACGTGGGGTATCCGAGTCCGTAGGCTCCGGCAAAAATTCCCCGTGGACCTCGTAAAAGACGGGGTCGGGTAGCTGTCTATAACCACAGATGGGTCTCTGCCCTTCCGCATAGCCTCGCCTGGGTTCCTCTCTGCTCGAATGCAGAGTTTTCGACCAGCAGAGCTGGAGACGAATCTCCAACTAATTACCAAAGCAAGGATATTTGCCAACCGCCCCACGCGGTCAGATGTGGCACAAGGCCGTAATTGCCGAAGCAAGTCACACCGGCATATCCTGTGCTCACGATATATATCTTCCGATACAGTCAGCCCACATAATATGCGATAGGGAGTGTGGGACATTCCATTACAGCAACTCTCAACTGTGAAGACAACCTTTTCCATCATCAATTGTTAAAACACGAATTAAAATCATTTATTTATCATCAGTTATTAAAAGAAATATAAAAGTCTGAATATTTTAACTGAAAGGTAACCCCTACACCCACCCATTCATTCCTTATCGTCTCCACATAAAGTCCTGTGTTCGCAGAACAGTCACCGCCAGAGTGGGGGTGTAGTTGATACACTGCGATTTCTCTCACGAATCGAACCAATCGATTCTTAATAGGTGATCTTCGCTTTTTTACCGATCGATTTTCCTTGACGAATCGCCACGTCTGTTGCTGTTTTGTAATGGACACACGGGCTCGAAATACGGTGGTCAGTACTACCCCCGAGGGTCAACGGTATGTTTAGGTTCCTCATATTTGTGATCTTGTGTCAGACTAATATAAGCATAGTAAATGCCTGTAGGGCGGACACCTCATTCTAGAGTAATGGTTTGTGAACGAGTCAAGCATTTTTAAACTTGTATAATAAGTTTGATCCTCACTTGGTGGTCAGATTTATCGTCTTATGTTAGATAAGCATATACAGTGTATCACAAAAGTGAGTACACCCCTCACATTTCTTCAAATATTTAAGTATATCTCTTCATGGGACAACACTGACAAAATGATACTTTGACACAATGAAACGTAGCCTGTCTGCAGCATATATAACAGAGTTAATTTATTTTCCCCTCAAAATAACTCAAAATATAGCCATTAAAAGCTAAATCCCTGGCAACAAAAGTGAGTACACCCCTAAGAAACTACACCCCTAAAAAGTGAGTACACCCCTAAGAAACTACACCCCTAAATGTCTAAATTGAGTACTGCTTTTCATTTTCCCTCCAAAATGTCATGTAACTCATTAGTGTAACTATGCCCATGTGTTCATGGGGAGCAGGCGTATTCAAATTTGTAGTGCAGCTCTAACACTCTCTCTTACCAGTCACTGAAAGTTCCAACATGGCACCACATGGCAAAGAACTCTCTGAGGATCTTAAAAAAACGTATTGTTGCACTACATAAAGATGGCCAAGGCTACAAGAAGATTGCCAACACCCTGAAACTGAGCTGCAGCACAGTGGCTAAGATCATCCAGCATTTTCAAAGAGCAGGGTCCACTCAGAACAGGCCTCGGGTAGGTCGTCCAAAGAAGCTGAGCGCACGTGCTGAGCGTATCAAGAGATATACTTAAATATTTGAAGAAATGTGAGGGGTGTACTCACTTTTGTGATACACTGTAAGTATACGGTACCAGTCTTCTATCTCAATCTATCTATCTATCTATCTATCTATCTATCTATCTATCTATCTATCTATCAAGATCTGTTCATATCTTTCTGCTTGTTTTATTTTTTGTTTGTTTATTTTTTTTGTTTCTAAGTGTCGAATGTTTTCAGAAACCAACATTACTTACCTTATCGTTTCAAACAGTCGAACCGGGACGGTTATTCGTTTTTTGGAGGAAAAAAATCCGGGAAATTTTCATTTTCACTCCCCTTTTTATTAAATATTTAGGAAATATTTTTTCACCCACTCAATTTAGATGGTGAGAATTCCATGACGAAGCTTTTTCTTAGCGAAAATTATTTAACAAAAAAAAAAAAAATCTCAAATCAAGTCCCTCCCTCATTCCAACCAAGCCCTCTTTATTTGAAACGCGAATATAGGCTTCACAGCTGTCTCTCTCTCTCACTCACTCACTCACTCTCGCTATCTATCTATCTATCTATCTATCTATCTATCTATCTATCACACACACACACAAATATTGATAACTTATATAACTACGACCGTGGATGAGGATGTGCGCATAGCGTAGCGGTTATTGACACGGATAAATGTGATTGGTGAATTCAAGTCGTAGCTGAAGCCATTCTTCTTTTATGTGCTGCGTCCCTTCAGGATGCATGCAATCATGACTCTCCACATCATCCTGTTCCTTGTAGATCTCAATAGGTTTTGTGATTTTGTTATTTTTCCCAGACCCTGTTCTGCTATCCACTTGCTTAAGCCCGTTAAGTATGTCACGCGTTGCTTTCCCTTCTTTCCCTCTATCCGCCCTGTGAGTATCAGATTTTCCAAGCCCTTCTTTCTCATTACGTATCCCAGAAATTTTGATTGCCTCTTCCTAACGTTAAGTATGTTTCCTCTTTGTTTGCTTCTTCTCATCGTTGCTCACATGTTCGGTCCATGACATCCTTAGCATCCTTCTGTAGAACCACACTTCTGTTGCCTCGAGCCTCCTCTTCATCTTTGAGGAGACCGTCCAACATTCACTGCCGTAAAGGAGGACAGATATCACGTAAGAGTTTAGTACTCTTTTCTTTGTTACCAAAGAAATCCTCCTGTCTCGTAATACTCTGCTCAGCTTTTGGAATGTGTCTTTGGCCATCCCAATTCGTCTTCGGATCTCAGCGTCGTACTTTCCGTCCTCTGTCAAAACACTTCCCAGATATTTAAATTTCCGCACCTGCTTGATTTTAATGTCCCCGTCCTGTAAATCGTGTTTTGGGCTCATCTTTTTGCTGATGACCACGCATTCTGTCTTATAGTTTCTGGGAGAAAGGCATGAATACATTTCTCCACCATGCCAGCTAACTATAGACACTCCCTAGAGACTACAGGGTCACCGCGCCAGGGTCAAAGCGTCACCAGACTGGGTATTGTTGCTGGGGTCTCCGTAACTTAATTTTTACCGACCAAGAATCGATTGGTTCGATTCGTGAGAGAAATCACAGTGTGTCAACTACATTTCTTCTTCAGGCGATGATAGCGTTCTGCGAACACAGGACTTTATGTGCATACGACAAGGAGAGTGGGAGTAGGGGTTCTCTCTTTTTGACCTTCACGTTTTGTCGAGTAGAGCACCTCAGAATTCAAAACCGGTTGGGGTCTGGGGCTAGAAACACCACTATGTAAAAATTAAGTTACGGAGACCCCAGCAACAATACCCAGTGTAGTGAGGCTTTGACCCTAGTGCGGTGACCCTTGTACTCTCCAGTGGGGTGTCTATAGAGTTAACCCACATCACTGGAACAAAATCGGGACGTATGGTAAGTATAGTCATATGCATATTAGTAATATCAATAATCCAATATGGAGGTAAATGCTGAATAATTTCCTCAACAAGGAGAACTAGCAACACAAGGGGATTTTCTCGATCAGTGCAATCTTGACCTCTTCAAGTCCAGAGCTTAGTCGTTATCTTTCCTACATAACCTTATAAACTGCATTTCTTGATTTCTCTTATGCTCATACAACATCATACAGTAAACCTAGGTACCTCCACGAGATCGCTAAAAAAAAAGAGCATAGCATGATGAAAAAAACGCCAGAAATAAAAAATAATTGTTTTAAAAATTCATTTTTCATCGAAATATCTTTTTGCTAACAGACAATATTGTCCATGTTCATTAAAATAATAAAAAAAAAACAATTAAAAACTCTTGAAATTAAATAATATTTTTGTTTTATTGAGTTTTGTATGTTACATTTCAGAGATGGTTTTCAGGTAGAGATGGTCCAACTAAAAGAAAAATAATAATAATAAAAATAAACATGATTTGGTTTCCTCAAAGTTAAAAAACTAATATAATCACTAATCTACCCAAAATTGAAATTGAGTTTTCGTACAATTAGTTATGTGTTAATACATATGAAAAAAAATATTTTTGCCATGACTTTAAGAAAGTAAAACATATTTATAATAAGTTCCATCATTTGTGAATAGTTTCTGAAAATTTCATTAAAATCCGACAATTACTTTTATTTTTACAAGATTTTCAAAAATAATGTCTGTCATGCAGAAAAAATGCGCTAAAATTTTATGTTATTTTACTAGTTTCGGTGACACAAAGAGAAACAAGGTTTTTTTAAACAAAATTTAGAATGTTCTAAAAAGAAAGAAAAATTTGATCTTTCTTTGATCTTTCCTCTTAATAATAGCATAAACATTTAGACGATAAAATTTTGTTTTTGACAAGTTTGGAGTCTTTTTCATCATGCTATGCTCTTAATTCAGCAATCTCGTGGGGGTACCTAAGTAAACCTCTGCCTTTAGTGGCTTTTGTGCGTTGTATTTGGTGAACATTAGTGAAATAAAAGTTTTAAAGATTATCTCATCGTAAAAAAGCACTTATCTGGGAAGTCTGGCCTTGAGCTCCTCACGTAACAGCTTCAAGTGTTACCCGGCATAATTTCTCGCCTTCATTCTATCCTTGGCCTTGTATATTCCTGAATTAATATGATTATCAAATAGTAAACAAGATACTACAATATTCAATATTTCATATTTAAACGACTATAAGCCAGCGTAACTCAATGCTAAGCAGGGCCTGTGTAAGGGTCTCGTATCGCAACCATTATATATAATACGTAGCCCACCCCCATTCTACTACATCTCAATTTGCATAAGTTAATATTCATATAAAATATAAATTTTATTGTAACTTAATTATGTACAATAATGGATCATATGCAATATAGGTGAACATTTCAACTAGAAAAACTGAAAATAAATACGATGTATTTAAATACAAATTAGAGACATGTCATAGTAGATCATTCCATCTTAAATAAATCAACAATGTTTTGCGTCATTTTTTGACATCAACTTGTTAAAATGTTGAATAATTTTAACATTCAATTTTAACACATTCACATAATTCACATTATATATAAAAATAGTGAAATTTATCAAGTATTTTTTCGATGAGTTAGTATGAGCAAAACAAATTCACGAATTTTGTATAAAAAAGAACAACACCCAGAATGACGTCAAAATCCGCGAAAATCCGCGAAAATGTTTCATCCGTTAATAGTCAATTGTGTTTTTCAGTTTTGTTTGGGTCTCTTCTCATTGGTCAGTCATGTATCACTTACATCAAAACTGTACATAATTCTATATGTATTTAAGTTTGTAAAAATTCTAATGACTAAACAGGCATCGGATGGTAATGTGTGAGAATTGATCCAAACAAAATTGAAAAAAAAACAAAGTTCTGTCTTTTTTCTGTTTTCTCTAAGTCTCTGGCGAAGCCTTACTAAAAGTGAAATATGTTGATAGACGTTTCCTCTCTGTTCTTTATCTTATCATCCTGTCGGATTCTGATCCATAATTGATTTCCATTTGATATATATATATATATATATATATATATATATATATATATATGTGTGTGTGTGTGTGTGTGTGTGTGTGTGTGTGTGTCAGGTGACCTGACGATTCCGTCTAGCATGAAACAGACTGTCGTCTCTAAGTGTTGACTTCAATGTTCACTTTTATATTTACACACGCTCTATCTCTGATATTGAGCACTTTATTCCATATATATAGCACACCTTAAGACTATATTTCTTCATATATATATATATATATATATATATATATATATATATATATATATATATATATGTACAGTGTATATCAAAAGTATTTTTACCAGCTTTGGGGGCAGGTTCCTCACACCAAAACAAGGTGAAATGTCCATATAAATATATGTTCAAATGGCCATCGTTGTACCTCAACACAGCAACTCATAACAAATGTTCAAAATGCCTTCAGCTTGCTTCTACACACGCATGCACCCGTTGGGTCACTGACTTTTTCAAATACTCCCACACGGTGTCGTATGGTTTCGCAGGCCCCCATGACACGTTGATGAAGTGTTTCTGAAATATTAATGTCTGCTGCAGAAACCAGTTTTTCTAGGTGGCCCCACAGATAAAAATCCCAAATATTAGCAGGGGTACATCCTCTAGCAGGTCTAGAAGTGTGCTCGCGATAAAGTCCCTGTAGATAGCTCCTGTATTTCTAGCGTACACGTTAATCGTAAACTGATGGTGGTGTCTATCCTGTATTCTCCGATGGGGATTCCGTTCCGCCCACAAATGTTGGTTGTGTAAATTTGTTGTTCCATCTCTTCCAAATGTTGCCTCATCCGTAAACAAGACTGAAGACACACACAGCGGATTGGCAGAAGTTCTCCTGTGATGAGTGATCAGAGAGCGAGAGACCTTGCACACGTTGTAAATAATACGGATACAGGAGCTGCTCTTGATGTACCCTCCATGCTGTACTGGGAGATGTACAACATGTTAGGTCCACTTGACGTGTAGTGATACGTGAACAGTCTCTGACAGCCTGTAGAATGTGTTCTTTGTGGTCAGCTGTACGAGCGGATCTCGTTCTTCCTCAATTCATAGTTTATGGTGTCATGGATCCTATCTCAGCAACGCGACAATAAACAGCAGCATAAGTTGGATGACTCGGCTACCTTCGGTCTGGAAACGCAATCTAATACAGCCGTGTAGCCTCGTCTCCATTACCATTCGCGCAGCCGTATGTAAACATCATATCTTTCTGCTCACAATATGAATATCCTGCCAGTGTTAAACGGAACACTTCTCGGTTAACTCATTACAACACACGTTAAACGTTGACGACTGCCACAAATGTACACCAATGACAAGATTAACATAGTCTACATGGCAACACAGCGCCATCTACCGTAAACTTTCTTTAAACTTAATAACTCAAAAGCGAAGAATTTGCGGACATATATTTATATGGACTTTTGTTGTTGTTTTAGTTCGAGGAACTCGCCCCAAATTTTTGAAATGTATTTTTGATACACCCTGCATATATATATATATATATATATATATATATATATATATATATATATATATATATATATATTGACTGAAGAGTAACTCCTTATTTTATGTATGAGTCGCCAACCAGGAGTCCTGACTTAACACCCTGTGACTTTTTTTTCTTTGAGGTTGGTTAAAGTCTTCATATTAAATAACGAAATATTTTTGGTGATTTTGGCGTCATTCCAGGGTCTTCTTTTCTTTTTTCTACAAATCTAAGTGAGTAAAGGACTGCATTATTATTATCAATAAAAACGGATGACAATGCTTCATGTAATTAAAAATGAAAATAAATAATGATAAAAAAAATTAATAATAATGGTTGATAATTTTTCAACTGAAAAAATAAAGAGGAAAATAAATACTGGTAAAAATTTAAGAATAATGGCTACAAATACTAATAAGAAAAGATGATATAAATACTATTCAAACATTAATAAGGCTTGACAATATTTCATTTAATAAAAAAAAAATGAATAATAGTGGTTGATAATGTTTCATCTAATAAAAAACGTAGATGAAAATAAATATTAGTCAAAAATTAATCATAATGGTGGACACCGCTTTATCTAATAAAAAAAATGAGGATGAAAGTAAATTCTAGTCAAAAAATAATTATAATGGCTAACAACGCTTCATCTAATAAAATATAAAGATGAAAGTAAAGAGGAGTGGCAAGCCAGGAGTTCTGACTTAACTCCCTGTGACTTCATTTTTCTTTGAGGTTGATTAAAGGAGCAAGTCTACTATACCAAACCAAGACTTCACATTAAATAACGAAATATTTTCGCTGATTTTGTCGTCATTCTGGGGTCTTCTTTTCTTTTTTTCTACAAAATTCGTGAATTTATTTTGCTTATGCTAAGTTTCGCAAAAAAAAAAAAAAAAAAACTATATAAAATTCATTATTTTTATCCATAATGTTAAATCAAAGCATAATAATAATGGTTGACCACGCTTCATCTAATAAAGATAAAGATGAAAGTAAATGCTAGTCAAACATTAATTATAATGATTGGCAATGCTTCATCTAATAAAGATAAAGATGAAAGTAAATGCTAGTCAAACATTAATTATAATGATTGACAATGCTTCATCTAATAAAAAATGAAGATGAAAGTAAATGCTAGTCAAACATTAATTATAATGATTGACAATGCTTCATCTAATAAAGATAAAGATGAAAGTAAATGCTAGTCAAACATTAATTATAATGATTGACAATGCTTCATCTAATAAAAAATGAAGATGAAAGTAAATGCTAGTCAAACATTAATTATAATGATTGACAATGCTTCATCTAATAAAGATAAAGATGGAATTAAATGCTAGTCAAACATTAATTATAATGATTGGCAATGCTTCATCTAATAAAGATAAAGATGGAATTAAATGCTAGTCAAACATTAATTATAATGATTGACAATGCTTCATCTAATAAAGATAAAGATGAAAGTAAATGCTAGTCAAACATTAATTATAATGATTGACAATGCTTCATCTAATAAAAAATGAAGATGAAAGTAAATGCTAGTCAAACATTAATTATAATGATTGACAATGCTTCATCTAATAAAAAATGAAGATGAAAGTAAATGCTAGTCAAACATTAATTATAATGATTGACAATGCTTCATCTAATAAAGATAAAGATGGAATTAAATGCTAGTCAAACATTAATTATAATGATTGGCAATGCTTCATCTAATAAAGATAAAGATGGAATTAAATGCTAGTCAAACATTAATTATAATGATTGGCAATGCTTCATCTAATAAAGATAAAGATGAAAGTAAATGCTAGTCAAACATTAATTATAATGATTGGCAATGCTTCATCTAATAAAGATAAAGATGAAAGTAAATGCTAGTCAAACATTAATTATAATGATTGGCAATGCTTCATCTAATAAAGATAAAGATGAAAGTAAATGCTAGTCAAACATTAATTATAATGATTGACAATGCTTCATCTAATAAAAAATGAAGATGAAAGTAAATGCTAGTCAAACATTAATTATAATGATTGACAATGCTTCATCTAATAAAGATAAAGATGGAATTAAATGCTAGTCAAACATTAATTATAATGATTGACAATGCTTCATCTAATAAAGATAAAGATGGAATTAAATGCTAGTCAAACATTAATTATAATGATTGGCAATGCTTCATCTAATAAAGATAAAGATGAAAGTAAATGCTAGTCAAACATTAATTATAATGATTGACAATGCTTCATCTAATAAAAAATGAAGATGAAAGTAAATGCTAGTCAAACATTAATTATAATGATTGACAATGCTTCATCTAATAAAGATAAAGATGAAAGTAAATGCTAGTCAAACATTAATTATAATGATTGACAATGCTTCATCTAATAAAGATAAAGATGGAATTAAATGCTAGTCAAACATTAATTATAATGATTGGCAATGCTTCATCTAATAAAGATAAAGATGAAAGTAAATGCTAGTCAAACATTAATTATAATGATTGACAATGCTTCATCTAATAAAAAATGAAGATGAAAGTAAATGCTAGTCAAACATTAATTATAATGATTGACAATGCTTCATCTAATAAAGATAAAGATGGAATTAAATGCTAGTCAAACATTAATTATAATGATTGACAATGCTTCATCTAATAAAGATAAAGATGAAAGTAAATGCTAGTCAAACATTAATTATAATGATTGACAATGCTTCATCTAATAAAAAATGAAGATGAAAGTAAATGCTAGTCAAACATTAATTATAATGATTGACAATGCTTCATCTAATAAAGATAAAGATGGAATTAAATGCTAGTCAAACATTAATTATAATGATTGACAATGCTTCATCTAATAAAGATAAAGATGGAATTAAATGCTAGTCAAACATTAATTATAATGATTGACAATGCTTCATCTAATAAAGATAAAGATGAAAGTAAATGCTAGTCAAACATTAATTATAATGATTGACAATGCTTCATCTAATAAAAAATGAAGATGAAAGTAAATGCTAGTCAAACATTAATTATAATGATTGACAATGCTTCATCTAATAAAGATAAAGATGGAATTAAATGCTAGTCAAACATTAATTATAATGATTGACAATGCTTCATCTAATAAAGATAAAGATGGAATTAAATGCTAGTCAAACATTAATTATAATGATTGGCAATGCTTCATCTAATAAAGATAAAGATGAAAGTAAATGCTAGTCAAACATTAATTATAATGATTGACAATGCTTCATCTAATAAAAAATGAAGATGAAAGTAAATGCTAGTCAAACATTAATTATAATGATTGACAATGCTTCATCTAATAAAGATAAAGATGGAATTAAATGCTAGTCAAACATTAATTATAATGATTGACAATGCTTCATCTAATAAAGATAAAGATGGAATTAAATGCTAGTCAAACATTAATTATAATGATTGGCAATGCTTCATCTAATAAAGATAAAGATGAAAGTAAATGCTAGTCAAACATTAATTATAATGATTGACAATGCTTCATCTAATAAAAAATGAAGATGAAAGTAAATGCTAGTCAAACATTAATTATAATGATTGACAATGCTTCATCTAATAAAGATAAAGATGGAATTAAATGCTAGTCAAACATTAATTATAATGATTGACAATGCTTCATCTAATAAAGATAAAGATGGAATTAAATGCTAGTCAAACATTAATTATAATGATTGGCAATGCTTCATCTAATAAAGATAAAGATGGAATTAAATGCTAGTCAAACATTAATTATAATGATTGACAATGCTTCATCTAATAAAGATAAAGATGAAAGTAAATGCTAGTCAAACATTAATTATAATGATTGACAATGCTTCATCTAATAAAAAATGAAGATGAAAGTAAATGCTAGTCAAACATTAATTATAATGATTGACAATGCTTCATCTAATAAAGATAAAGATGGAATTAAATGCTAGTCAAACATTAATTATAATGATTGACAATGCTTCATCTAATAAAGATAAAGATGGAATTAAATGCTAGTCAAACATTAATTATAATGATTGGCAATGCTTCATCTAATAAAGATAAAGATGAAAGTAAATGCTAGTCAAACATTAATTATAATGATTGACAATGCTTCATCTAATAAAAAATGAAGATGAAAGTAAATGCTAGTCAAACATTAATTATAATGATTGACAATGCTTCATCTAATAAAGATAAAGATGGAATTAAATGCTAGTCAAACATTAATTATAATGATTGGCAATGCTTCATCTAATAAAGATAAAGATGAAAGTAAATGCTAGTCAAACATTAATTATAATGATTGACAATGCTTCATCTAATAAAAAATGAAGATGAAAGTAAATGCTAGTCAAACATTAATTATAATGATTGACAATGCTTCATCTAATAAAGATAAAGATGGAATTAAATGCTTGTGAAAATTAATAATAATGCTTGATTCAATCAAAACTCAATTCTAATGTTACATCTAATAAAAATCATATGAAAATAAATATGAAATACTTGTAAAAAACGCTTGACATTTTATTTTTTCAATGGAAAAATAAAATAAAAACTAAGATGCAAGTAAATACTAGTTAAAAATTGACAATAATGGCTGACAATGGTTCATCGAATAAAAAATGAAGATGAAAGTAAATACGAATCAAAAATTAATAATAATAATAATAATAATAATAATAATAATAATAATTATGGGGTCCACCCTTTTCTGATATAAATGGACTCGTCCTGCTGCCATAAAAAGAGCCACGGTCAGGGAGTCTGAGAGTAGAGGAAGACGGTGGAGAAACAGAGTGGAAAGTACATAGACACTGTGATTGAGTTGACGGTAGAAGTCAGTTACAAGTACGCCCGACTCTAAGGAAGTTTACTTCGAGACTGTATATAGCGATCTTTGATTAATACTAACCGGCGTTCCTGGATTTTACTAACAGCATTACCTTTTGTATTTTGTGTAAATACATTTAATTTCTTAGTTTAAATACTTGCGTTTGTCATTTATTGGAGACCGCTTTTTCACGCGGAATCCACAACTTGGCGAACGAGGATTCGAAACTCACGCGGATACCCACCACAATTTGACGAACGAGGATTCGAAACTCACACGGAAAGAAAAACTTTTCGTACGTCTAACAACAAACAACTTGGCGAACACACGCGGAAAACTAATCAACAGAAGAAAAATCCTTCCCTCGTCGTTCAACAACAAATTAGCGACAAACAATTTCGAGGTGTAATAATACATAAAACTGAGTTATCATGGAAGATTTTAAAAATATGTTGGTAGAACTGATAAGACACCAAAATGAGCAACAATTACAAATGCAGAAATACCAAAATGATCAACAGTTACAGCTACAAGAAAAATGGCAAAAGCAAATATTACAAACGCAAAAGGAAAATCAAGATAGACAAACAGAGCTCCAGGAACTAATATTGAAAGTAGCGGGCAGCAAGCAATTAGATATTGAAAAAGGAGCAACATTTTCGCAAGACGCAGTGTGGAATACCATAGAGATTTTCAAATATTCTCTAGATGAGGACAAACATTTTGGAGATTACTTCAGAAGACATGAAGACATCTTGAACATAGACTGTCAAAATTGGACAGAAGCAAAAAAGCTACGTCTATTGCTTAGAAAATTAGGAACTGAAGAATATCCAAAGTTCGTGGATTATATATTGCCAAAAAAGACGAACGAATTAAAATTTGACGAAGCAGTGACATGTCTTAAAGAACTCTTCAGCCCCAAAACATCACTCTTCCATAGAAGGTGGAAATGCCTTAACCTGGTAAAGGGCGATAATGAGGATTATTCCACGTTTGCCGCAATCGTAAATAAACATTGTGACGACTTCAAACTAGCGGAATTAACACCGGACAATTTTAAATGTCTCATTTTTGTTCAAGGGCGAGTTTCTACAAAAGATAGCGAAATGCGCAGAAGAATGCTTGCAAAATTACAAAATGAACCGGGTCTAACATTACAGCAATTATCAGAAGATTGTTTAAGCATAAAGAAAGACGCAAAGGACATTGAGGAATTAGCTGTTTCTCATATACGTAAGTTAAATAAAAGTCTACGTTCTTCACCCTCCCCGGAAAGAAAACTAAAATTTTACGACAATGAAAAAAGATTCTCACCCTTCCCGGAAAGAAAAATAAAATATTATGATAAGAGAAAAAATACAACATACAGGACAAATTATGACGGATATCGAAACAAATATAAGCCCCCTCCATCAGCATGTTATCGATGTGGAGGATTATATTGGAACAAGGATTGCCGCTTCAGATATAAAAACTGTCATGAATGTGAAAAAAAAGGCCATAAGGCATCCCAATGTAGAAATAGAAAAGATACTAATAGAATAAGAGCTACAAGGATGAATAATGATGACAACACCAATGTAAGGAAATATGTAGAACTGGAAATTTTAAACAAAAATATTAAATTACAACTGGATTCGGGTTCCGACCTTACGATAATCAACTTACAGACATGGAAAAAACTCAACAAACCTACCATGTTACACACTCAAAAAATTGCCAAGTCGGTTACAGACAAACGAATAAAATTTGAGGGAGAAATAATAGTGAATGTTAAATTTCACGGCAAAACAAAAAAACTTAAGATATACGTCATGAAAGATACTGAAAATTTAGTAGGTATCGACTGGATGCAGAAATTCAACGTTTGGGACCTACCTATCAACTCGCTTTGCAAAAAGTTAGAGGTTGAACCATCAGATACCATAAAATTGAAGGAAGAATTATACAAGCAATTTCCTGAGGTATTTTCAAGTGGGTTGGGACGATGGAACAAATTTAAGGCCAAAATATAATTAAAAGAAAACGTCCAACCAATTTTCAGAAAGAAGCGAAATGTACCGTTTGCTACTATAGAAAAAATAGGCGAAGAATTGGAGAGACTTGAACAAACTGGGATTTTATCTAAAACAGAGTTTAGTGAGTGGGTTGCGCCGGTGGTTTACGTAAAAAAGAAGTCAGGAAAAATTCGCGTATGCGCAGATTTTTCGACGGGACTCAACAAAGCAGTAAAAGACCACCATTACCCACTACCGAGCCCAGAGGAGGTATTTACAAAGCTCAACGGCGGTAAGATATTTTCAAAAATAGATCTTAGTGAGGCTTATCTACAAATTCCAGTACAAGAAGAGAGTACGAAAATCCCTTGCATTAATACGCACAAGGGATTGTATAAATTCAACAGACTACCATTCGGAGTAAAAGTTGCTCCTGCAATTTTTCAACAAACAATGGACACAATATTAACTCCCACCAAAAAGGGATCTAATATAATATAGATTTCTGATATAAATGGACTCGTCCTGAGCCACAGTCAGTCAGTCAGGGAGTCTGAGAGTAGAGGAACAAGTAGAGGAAGACGGTGGAGAAACAGAGTGGAAAGTACATAGACACTGTGATTGAGTTGACGGTAGAAGTCAGTTACAAGTACGCCCGACTCTAAGGAAGTTTACTTCGAGACTGTATATAGCGATCTTTGATTAATACTAACCGGCGTTCCTGGATTTTACTAACAGCATTACCATTTGTATTTTGTGTAAATACATTTAATTTCTTAGTTTAAATACTTGCGTTTGTCATTTATTGGAGACCGCTTTTTCACGCGGAATCCACAACAATAATAATAATAATTTGCCTTTATTTTCTTTGTTCGAATTGCGTAAATAGAGGATATTGAATGTATCAGTGACATATCCGTTGCCGATGTTTTTATCACACGTAAAACAATGCATGTCTTGACTTGAGTATGTATGCGTGCGTATGCCGAGGGATTGAATTATTGTGGGTTGCTGCTGGGATCAAGGGGAAGGGCAACTGTGTGATTAGGTTAGCGTAAAAGGGAGTGGCAAATTGTCTGAGCCTGGAGAGGATTCAAGTAACAGATATTTGGGCACTTGAATAGCGGATTCGTTGGGTGGAGACGAATCAAGGCTGGGAAATCCCTATTAGCGTGAACGCATGCTTTCTTTCTTTCTTTCTTTCTTTCTTTCTTTCTTTCGTTCCATAGTCAGTTTTTAGACTAATTGCTGAGGGGAAAGATTTGCGGAGAGGGGCCTGTGGGAAATAAAATAATGTACCAATGGGGAATCATTGATAATAATACAATTTAATAAAGTCATTCAAATAAATTTAGCTATTTTATTCTAGCTACCCAATTACAAATGAATTGTCTTTTATAAAACAATAAAATCGAGCATATCTTACATTTTTAATTGCTTATCACCTTCACAATATAATAATAAAATAAAATACAGTGTAACCCGGATATAAGAGAGTTGTCGGGATCGGAGAAGCCTCTTATATCCGGGTTTATCTTATATCCGGGTTTGTTCTATTTTGTTTAGGTATGGCTCTAATTTGGGACCAGCAAAAATCTCTCTTATATCCGGGTGTCTCTTATATCCGGGTTACACTGTATAAAAAAATAAAAAGCAAAACCCTGCGACTTCATGTATTTATCGGACACGATGACAGGTCTTCTATTTTTAGTAATGATTAAAACTTCTCGGTTTTTTTTCCACTGGGATAGAAGAGTTTATCACTTGTTTCCGATTCCTTCTAAAAAAAAAAATTCTACTTCAATTCTACACTTATGACGTATCCGTCTAATAAAAATTTTATTGTTTATTATCTATCTATCTATCTATCTATCTATATATATATATATATATATATATATATATATATATATATATATATATATAAGTGAACATTGAAGTCAACACTCAGAAGCGACAGGCTGTTTCATGCTAGACGCAATCGTCAGGCCGCCTGATGATTGCGTCTCGCATGAAACAGCCTTTCGCCTGTGAGTGTTGACTTCATTGTTCACTTTTATATTTATATTTACATACGACGCTCTATCACTGATATTGAGCACTTTATCCCATAAATATAGCACAACTTAAAACTATATTTCTCCATATATATATATATATATATAAATATATATATATATATATATATATATATATATGTATATATATATGTTCCGCAATAGTAGATAGGTACGCCTATTGTCCGATTCACACGCCTCCCCGGTCATTTGAACAAGTGGAGCTTTATCCCTTTTTCCTGTTTAGAATTGAAAGAAAAAGTATCTAAATGAAATCGGTTAGAAAAAAAAAAAAAAACTGTTTGAATTTAAAAATTTTCAGTATCCCTTGTTCGAGCGCATGCGTAATTGCACCAACATAAGAAATTTAGTCTGATGGAATCCTAAAGGACGAAACGATTTACAAAAAACTTTTTCCACTTTGACATACATTTTTCCCCAATATTGTTCTTGATATATAAAAAATATATATCGTTATCTCATATATATATATATATGAAAATTATAAAATAAATATGTTATAAAATCACTACAAAAATAGCCATTTTGCTTCAACACCTCTGGTGTCTTATCAAGTGATGATGTTGAATGTAGAATAAAGGGTTTAAAAGGTTCAAATCAATTTACCACCCCTCGCAAGGGGAAATGCTGTTACATAAGCTGGAATGACCAATCAAAATACAAGTATATGAGAATTAAAAAAATGGACAATGAACTAAGGTTATAATAACTATTTAATGCCTTAATATTGGGGTTAGACTAAAATTGAATTTATTCTAACTAATAAATATTAAATTATACGATAAAATTTGAAATTAAAAATTACCCATTTTAAAAATTTAAATTTAATCTCTATTAAGTTTAAAATTATAAAATTACTAAGGAAAAAAGAAAAAAACATATGTTATTCTATTTATTTTGTTTTTATTGAAATTAAGTTGGAATAAACGTTAGGATCAACTGTTGCTCTGAACTTTATGACAACATGGATACATTTGAATTCTAAACATAGGCAGGGGAGGATGACATCTTGCAAAAGACAATACATGCACAATCAGATTATAATACATAAGCATGCAGACGTATTTAGATATATACACACAAAAAAAGTGATGAGACAGGAAATATCTCCACAACTTTTTACAAAAATACGAAACAAAAAAAACAAACAAAAAAACAACATACATACACAATGAAGTGTACATCCAAGTTACCATACACACAGACACTGATAAAGACACGTACATACACCCACATATATTGACATATAACGATAATAAAAATAGTGCAAAGCCAAAAATGCTGTCAGTAAGTGAAAGTCTGGAAGAAACGCCATTTAAGGTAAACAGCCCTTGCAATAAAATGGCCGATATCAGAGATAGAAAATTAATAAGATTAATAAAGATAAATGTGATTTGTCGCTTTGCTTATTGATGTTATATGAAGCTTCAATAACATTTATTCGTATAACTTCGGATACATACATAGAAGAAAACTAACACATTTAGTTAAAAACAAACAAACCCAAAACACGTCCTTGATAATGCCTAAATAGCCGAAAGCGCTCGGACATGCAGGACTTTTGGAAAGTTTTTATAGACTTTGTGTCCAGGAAAGAAAACTTGTATGAACACAAGAAAAATTAAATAAAAAATCGCAGTGCTTTGTCAGTCGACTTTAACGAAACTTGTATAAAAGAGGGATTGCCGTCCAAATACACAATACATACATACATACATACATACATGTATATATATATATATATATATATATATATATATATATATATATATATATATATATATACACATACATAGATATATATATGCATGTATGTATACAAATACATAGATATATATATGCATGTATATACATACATACATACATGCATATATATATATATATATATATATATATATATATATATATATATATATATATAAATATAAAAGTGAACATAGAAGTCAACACTTAGAGGCGACAGTCTGTTTCATGCTAGATGCAATCGTCAGGCCTTTATCCCATAAATATAGCACATCTTAAGACTATACTTCCTCATATATATATATATATATATATATATATATATATATATATATATATATATGTTCAGAGCAGCATGATTCCATCCAGCTCTTATCTTAAATAACAACTTAAAAGAGACTGTTTGACCAACACAAGGTCTGACCAAAATTCATGTTAAAAAATAAAAAAAAATAAAAAAACAACAAATGAAAACTACAGACAAAAGTTCATTTTCTCCATCAAGACATTCATTTCTGTAGTTCACTGCTATCAGCAAGCAGAAAATTCTTTTCTCCCGATGATGGCCATTTTGGACGAAACTAGTCGAGGAGTCTAAATGAAATAATAATAAAAACGAAAGAATATTAATATACAACCCAGTGTGTCTGAAGATTTTAATTTTTTAATATTTTTTATTGTTCAATATATATATATATATATATATATATATATATATATATATATATATATATATATACTGAGATAGATAGAGATATAGATAGGTAGAAATTAAAGAGAATGGGATAGATTGATTGTAGGCATAAGAATGAACACTTCATGATCACTATCAGTTTCACGCCTCAGTGCAATCTTCAGATCTTAAAAGATTAAGGGAAGTGAAGTAAGGGGGAAATCTGACCTTCCCTGTCCTTTTGTTTAGGGCTTTTCAGCAGAAACCTCCCATCAGTGCCTCATTTATCTCCTACTAGCTCCTCCTGGCACCCCTCGGCAATTTTGTCCAACCCGAGAAAAAATGGTGTTAGACGTTAGACACGGCGTGCTTGTGTTTATGCGCAACTGTTCTGAGCACATTCTACGAAGGGATTCTGAAAATTTGTCGACCTGAGCGAAAAGCCCTCCCACCAAATAAGTCCGTTATTTGGTCATTTGTTTAGCCGAGAACATTTCAGCACCACCGCCTGTACGCGTATAGTTGCGTATCTTGTTATTTACTAAGCATAATAAATTTCGGTACAAGGTACATTGGGATGTGTGTTGTGGTGCCATGGAATGAGAAGTCAGAGAGCCAAGTTCGAATTCCAATTGGGTTCGTTACATTCACTTTATGCCCAAATAGCCTAGGAAAAGGTGTGAATTCATCTCCTCCAGCAGGGCAGACTGAGTCTTATATTGGCAAAAGTCTACTTCAACTCTATACTTCTAAGGTCTCTGATTGAACTCGGAGATGCTATACACTAATTAAATTTTGACCTCTTCTAGAGTTAGCCGTTATCTTTCTTGCATAGCCCCAAGAACTTCAATTCTTGCACTTTCTTGTGCTAATACAACACCACGCAGTAACCCCACATAACACTTAACGTATCTAATGAGGATTTAATTCAAGACATTAGCGAATTGATCCGTGAGTCTATTTTGCTAACTAGAGCGCCATGTCAATCGTCTACAATCACATTTTCTTTAGAACTAGGATCGTTTTGTTCGGTACCGCTAACTACTACGCCAGCGTCACCACCTTCCTTCGTCTGGCACAGGGTCACAGTAATGGAGCAACCAGAAGAATCCAATCAATTGCTCTTCGCCAAGGTCTCAAAACTAAGCTTACTGGAGGCCCAAAATGTAGAGTACCCAGTGAGGATCGCACTCACAACAATAGAGACATATTCATTATTTACATTATTCGGACTATTGTCCTCATCTTTGTCGTCATATTTATTACAACGTTTCGGCCGTTGTACGCTCCGGCCTTCTTCAGGTGGTTAGAATGTCGAACTGAATCCTTTATTTCGCTCACTGGGGCAGACTGTTCTAGTTCCACGTGCCATGTTTAATGGATGTTTAATATGGCGACAAAAATGAGGACAATAGTCCGAATAATGTAAATAATGTACATAATACCTCTTCTCAGAAATATAGACAGACAGAGACATATTCATATATCTTGTCAGATTTGAAAAACCATAGATAATTACAATAAATATATATATATATATATGGTTAGTTTAATAAAGTGCAACTATATATATATATATCAATATGTATAAGACTCTGTATGTAAATGCATATATATAGATAGATATATTTAACGATAAGCATAGACACGTTTATATATATATATATATATATAGGCAGTGCAAAATACATGTTGCAACATGACTGCCCAAAATGGTCTTTCATTGTCATGCTCATTTTAAAAAGGGTTGCATTTGTTTCGTTTTTACTTTAAATTTCTTCTACTAGAAGAAAACCATTATCAGGAATCAACATTCCTTCGGCCATCATGGAATCCTTTCTATTCCTTTAATAGCGGATTTAACAACTTCGATCCCCTACACAACTGACCATGAGCCACAATAAGTCACTGAGAGTTATTATCGGCGGCCATGATAGCATAAGATATGTGGATGCCACTGTATTGGTGGTGGACTCAGAAGAAAAAAAAAACTACTAGAACTTCTAGATAGGGTAGAAAGCAAGAAGAAAGGACTAACTATCGACTGTAAGAAGGCAGAATGTATATTAGTCAGCAAGGGGAGTAGTTAAAAGTGTTATATACGAACTGTAGACGTCAAAATGATGCAGGTGCAGAAAAGATAGTGTAGTAACAGACGACATGACGATGTGACACGGAAATCCGTAGGCTAATTATAATATCAAAAGTGCCTTCGAGAAACTAAGGAAAGTATTAAGACATAGGAAATGTTGGTTCCAGTCAACTGGAATTGGTGCTAAGAACATCTCTCTTTACAAATTTATAGACAAATACTACAGATCAATGCTGGGATTTCTTCCTAACCAATAAAAATGGACAATTCTCGGACTCATCCCCCTTTTTTTTTCTTGTCTTGAAGTCAGAACGCTATAACCACTTGAATGTATCCCTTTACCGTGTAAACACAATTCTTGCATTGTGAAATATTCGCTTTATTACTTTTCCTTTGCTATATATATTGTTTACTTGGTATTATTTTCTCTGTTCTTTTTCTTCCTTTTCCTTATTGTTCATTGAGAACTTTGTCAATTACGTTTGTTTGGAAATTTTGTCAATTACACTTAACTATGACCAGTTACCCCACAAGAAAATTATGTTAGAAACAAAGAAATGTGTGCTGAATCAGTGACATGCAGAGGTTTGGTGATGCCTGGAGACAACTCCTTGATTGTATGGCCCTAAGACTGAAGTAGTGTGGGTGGGGCTATAGGGACTAGTACTGAGAATTGTGAGGAAGGAAGATATTTTAAAATATATAAAAACAGATGAAACAGGAAATGAACATTTTATTCAAATTAAATATAAACTAAATTTTTATTTCACACTTTGATTAGATGCCCTCCCAATATGGATGCCCTGGACCGTCGTACACTCTACACCCATCTTTCTGTACGCTACTGTGCTGAGCTGTTGTCACATCTGTACGGCATTGAATACTGGACAATTTCTTCACATCTGAAGAAGAGACTCGAAGCACAAATAGGCGGTTCCGAAAACGAACACCGGGAATACAATAGACAAAGCATGTGAGCAAAGAGGAAGTTTAAAGGAAAACGCATAATAAGGAAAAAGTAGTTAGAAAATTTAACACTCGAAGGACGCATTTCGGGAAGGAGGGAGAAAAACAAGCAGTGAGAAACTTACCTAATACGTTTTTGAGAATGTATGACATGGCGTGGACAAAGAAGATTCGTAGAGTCGAATTCAAGGCCTAAGAGTCACTCAAGGTAAAGAGTGACTGAATGCGGACGTTGAAAGTAGATAACGATTTATCCGAGACGAAGAGGTTAAGATTGTAGTGATCGATGAAGCATCTTCTCGGGAGTCTGTTCCACAACGTAGCAGTTCTCGGGAAGAAACTGTGCGAAGGGAACTTCCTCCTTACCAATGGAATATGAAGAGAATGAAAATGATTAGACCCTGTATATATGGCATAACGGCTCTTAGCTGTGAATGTTTGAACTTTTGGAGAAGAGGAATGTAGCTAGTCAGAATATTTGCCATGGAAATAGCGATAGAGAAATAACTCCGAGTGCGTGTGTGTGTGTGCGTGTGTGTGTGTGTGTGCGCGCGCGCGTGTGAAATTTCAGGTACAACAAAAAATAAGCAAAAGGAAAAATAATAGACAAAAAAATTACTCCCTTTTATTTTTTCAGACATTAGATTACGTCACTTAGCATCATCCATAACTTACCTAGAATTTTCAGTAAACCTGATGAATATCTATGAGCGTCTCTTAACCCTTTGAGCCCTGACCACCGCTTTACCGGTGGTAGAGGAAAATGACGTAATGCTCAGTCACTGGTTGAACAGTGGTAGAGAAAAATGACATAATGCCCAGCTACCGGTTGAACGGTGGGTAAACACTTGTAACTATTTTTATATCTATCGTGAAACATTACATACAAATTATTTGCAAATTTTGACTCAGGAGCTCAGGCAGAAGAAGGGTTAAAATTGTTCAGGAATGCAAGTCTCAAAGAAAGGGTTTAAATTTAAAAATTTTGTAAAACTGACATGTTTACTTTTGTTTATAAATACTTACTGCAAAATAAAATTCTTACATTTGAGAACGAAAAGCGTCGGCTAAGATAAATTTTCCTTTTTATCTTGATTTTATATATATATATATATATATATATATATATATATATATATATATATATATATATATATATATATATGCTTTAGGAAATGGATTAAATCCGACATATTTTTAATTTATTTGTTTAAACGTTATTTTTAATATATTTGAGTAGATGCTCTGTTTTATTCATTTATTAAGCAGTATATTTATTTATTTACATCTACCGGTCAGAATATTCAAGAAATCCGATAAATATTCTCGAATATTCAGGCCGATAGAAGTAAATAAATAAATATATTGTTTAATATATAAATAAATAAAAACAGAGCATCTACACAAATATGAGTATCCATTAAATAACGTTTTAAACAAATAATGGACTCTCCCGTCATTTTCGACGTATGAGTGTCTTCCAGTTCATTTTTTATGTTTATGTTTCGTATGAGACAACAAACCTGTGAAGGATTTGTAAACAAGTCCACACGAGGGAGAAGCTGAAGGGTTGACCGTCATAGAGTGTGATGTATTAGCCCGAGATTTAGTGTTGGTTCTTAATTCTCTCAGATGAATGAGACGATTCTTTTCAAAGTTAGCTATACCTCGGTGGCAGGCATTTCCCCAGTTTGATCAGTTTTCAATAGCAAGTTCGAACTCCTCTATAGGGATATTTGCACGATTTAAATGGTTTAAGTTTGTCCTTGAAGCGTAACCAAGGACGGCCTACATTACGCTTACCATGAAAAAGTGGGCTATACATGAGGATATATATATATATATATATATATATATATATATATATATATATATATATATATATATATATAGATAGATAGATAGATAGATAAACTATCGTGCGTTCTTCAATTTATAATATCTATCTATATTAAAGAAATATTGATATATCTTTTTTAAATGGGTGTGCAGTCAGTGTTTTGAAAAGAGTCGAACTGATTCTCTGCACGTTAATCCAGCACGTTAACCATTGTAGTGACACGAGCGTTTGGCATTAGGCCAAAGTTCAGCATCAGATATTAGACGTACAATTTGTTCAGGACGAGGATTTCGAATGCATACAAATCAAGGTTTGTTTACAATAAATCATTCAAGTACATAATATATCGTATCAAGTATTTCAAATATTGTATCGCATATCGTATCGACGCAAGAATTTCGATACACAATTTTACCAAACAAACTCTCCCTGCTTCTACTTGGCCATCCAGTGCTCAGATGCAATAAACTGACCGCAACCGGCCCTGCTCCCTACCGCACCACCCAAATTTCATTTGGCACTGTGCTGTACTAAGTTTAACAAAGTAAATATCGTGTGGGTTGCGTGATTTTAGATTGAACCGTGCATAATGGAGCTTTTACGTGACACGTTTTAGCTTTTTGTTTGGGGCCCAAGAGCCACCCAAAAATGAGGTGTAAGCCGGAAGTAGGAAGTCAAGATTATGAGAATAAATAACGATTAAACCTGGATTTAGAAAGATTAATGTTGTAGTGCTCGGGGTAATATCCCCGGGGTAATCTGCTCCACAAATTAGCGGTTCTTGGTGGCAGGGAAGCTTTTAGAGTGGAACATTCTTTTTGCCAATGGAATACGTAGGAGATGAGGGTGATTCAAGCCTATGGACGTGACAAGACGAGTTTGGCGGCAAATATCTAAGCTAGCACCTCTAAAGAATGGTGCTCGTCTAAACATTGGCCTTGGAAGTAGTAACACGGTAGCGACATTACGTATATGACAAAGTGGCAGTAGGCTAGAACATAAGTCATCACGCAGAAGGTCGCGGAAAACGATTTGGAACACTGTCAAGACTGGAAAGTGAGAGGTGGGCTGCTCCGGACCAAGCATTAGCACTCAGACGAGTGAAGAACTTAAAAAGTGAAACCTTACCGCCTTTAAATTTTAGCTCGGCCCATTACTCGTCATAAATATTTTATCACCCTTTATTGATGCCTTAATTTCGAAAACGACTCTTCATCTTTTTTCCTTCAGTAAAGTACTCATGTAGTGGCGCTAAAGTTATTTCGATCGGGGAAAGGAAATGCTTGCTTGACATGAATTAGAATTAGTAGAAGACCAACACGTTTTCATATATATATATATATATATATATATATATATGAAGAAAAATATACGGAAAAAACAAATAAAAATCCTAATATGCAATTATGCTGTTTTAATGTTAATATAATGTCAACGTTTCGGTCTAATAGACCATCTTCAGGACATATTCATAAAACATAATTAACATTAGAACACATTCAATTCAACATGAAAAAGACGATCGACATAAGAGCAAGACCAATCCAAACTGATAACTGAAACTATTAGACCGAAACGTCCGACGTTGACATTATATTAACATAAAAACAGCATAATTGCATATCAGGATTTTTGTTTGTTTTTTCCGTATATTTTTCCTCATGCTGTCGGATCTATATCCATATATTTGCTTACATATATATATATATATATATATATATATATATATATATATATATATATATTATCACACATTGAGTGCTGGTGTTAATAAAATAGTGCTCGTTGTAAAATAACAGAGCTATAAATTATATATTAATAATAAATATACAAGCTTTCCTCACCGGTAGCACAACGCAATCTTCAGGTACTGAGTTACGACTGATTGTGATATATATATATATATACCGCACTATCATAATAGTGAAGCAGTTCATATTATTTGTGGAGAGTGTATAAAAAATTGTATCTAAAATAAACATAAATAAATGGAAAAATTATCTATATGACTTATTTCAATAATGTATAAAGAAAACACATTATTTAAATTATTTGATATGGGGGACATTGAAAGTCCGTTATTATCGACCCTATTTTGTTTTTAGCGTTATGTTCCTTTGATGAGGATCTACTGTTTACCATACTATCGAATACTTTTTTTTTCACTGAGTAATTGTGATTTTCAGCATTTCTATCTTGGTCGAGTGCCCTCCACTCCCCGCCTTTAGTTGGTGTATGCATATTAATGTACACATCAGCTACCCACATTGTAACATGTTGGATAAACCGAGGCGGTATAAATCGCCCATTTTCACAAAGAAAAAAAGAAAGAAAAAGATGATTGCGTGAAAACGCACGAAACTTTTAGTTGTAGTCAGCCATTATTCACTGGGAAGTTAACCAAGGTGACGAAATCACCTGATCTTCTATTTCTCTCTCTCTCTCTCTCTCTCTCTCTCTATATATATATATATATATATATATATATATATATATATACTTGGATATATATATATATATATATATATATATATATATATATATATATATATATATTTTGGATATATATATATATATATATATATATATATATATATATATATATATATATATATATATATATCCAAGTATAGGACTGGTGTATACGGAATTCCAGCTTATGTAACAGCGTCGTTTTCCCTAGCGAAGGGTGATTGCTCGATTTGAACCTCTTAAAACACTTTATTCTACATTCAACATCAGTTGATAAGACACCAGAAGTGTTGAAAAAATATGGCTATTTTTGTAGTGATTTTATAACATATTTATGTTATAATTTTCGAATAAATAATTATATATATATATATGTATGTGTGTGTGTGTGTGTGTGTGTGTTGTGATTTTTAACCTGCATTGTGCCAGGACAGGTTGAGGAAAATATCCAGAACATTGTGGCGGGGAATGGGCCAACGATTTTGATGTGGCTTATTCTCCTTGGTAGAGTCAAAGGGGTTCTCATTACCAAAGAATACTGGCCAATTGGCACGGTGCCTACAATGTTGAGGTAGCCTGTTCTCCTTGGTTCCGATAAAGAGGTCTCTTTACTAAAGAATATTGTTACTGTAAAGAGAGTTAAAGAGCGTCCTTTAGTAAAATGTATTAATATGTATATGTCTATCCTCCTCCTGAGTGCCATTAGACGCCTCTGTTGAGCATAGGGTCACAAACTCACCACACTAGGTCTTGCTCTGATGTTTCTGTAGCAAGTAAATCTTTACAGGGTGAAGTTGACAGTTCCACACCAAACAGATTTTTTTTGTTGTCCTTCTTGTAGACTGGTTGCCAACCAAGGCTAGAGAACTCAGTTTTTTCTGCTATTTGAATTCTAGTTGGTGGGAGAAGAGATGGATTAATATCTTTCCTTCGGCCATTTGAGCAAAAGCAAACATAACGAACCTCGACGTGTGACGATTTCACTTTAATCGTTGCCTGGATTGTGTTGCAAACCTGAAAAAGTTACTGAGTGAGGAATAAGCAAAACGGAGGTTCGAAATGAAATGGTAATCTTTATAGCATCAACAAAATACAATACTCGCCAGCGGCGTGAAATAGGTAAACCACTGCTAGTAGTGGACTACATAGACAGCATATTATCCCCGCTTACAATAGTGTCCAACGTATTTATGAGGATCGGTCATGTTTATTAGTGTTCATAGGTACGGTATATGAAAGAAAGAAAGAAAGAAAGAAATAAAGAAAATGTACGAGGTAGGTTGTAGAATAAAAGAAAAACATCACAAAAAAGGAAAAAAAGAAATAAGAAAAGGAAAAGTAAAGAAAAAAAGTGTTGCAAACTAGAAAAAGGTACTGAATGAGGAATAACCAAAACGGAGGTTCGAAATGAAATGGTAATCTTTATAGCATCGGCAAAATACAATACTCGCCAGCGGCGTGAAGTAGGTAGACCACTGCTAGTAGTGGACTACTTAGACAGCATATTAACACCACTTAAAATAGTGTCCAATGTATTTATGGGACATACCCATTATTATTCATAGGTACGGTATATAACAGATAGATAGATAGATAGATATGAACAGGCTGAGATAGATAGATAAGAATGGAATGAGAGAGATACGAAGTTTAATATAAATAATGAACAGCCTGATATAGATAGATAGATAGATAATGAACAGATAATGTTGTAACCTAGAAAACGTTGCTGAATGAAGAATAACCAAAATGGATGTTTGAAATGAAATGGTAATCTTTATGACATCAACAAAATACAATACTCGCCAGCGGCGTGAAGAATGTAAACCACTGCTATTGTATTGTGACCAAGTCAATGGTTAAGTAATAATAAAAAACAGGTTTACAGATATATCGTATATTAAACAGTAAGTACACCAGAAGAGTATTACACGACCAGTGAGAGTATCTCAAATGAACTAGCGCTCAATCTATTCACTGTTATATTTAACAGCCTCCCACCAACCCACAAGGGATGTATGTGGCACAAGGCTGAGTTTACCGTGGGTTTTCCGAGCCCGTAGGCTTGGCCAAAAATATTCCCTTCGAACCCGTATAAACGGGTTCAGGGCCTGTCTACCTCCCCGGGCGAAACTTTACCCTTCGGCAAAGCCTCGTCTGGGTTACTCTCTGCTCAAGGTAGAGAGTTCGACATGAATAATCTATTCACTGTCCCCCGAAGCCTTCTGTCCTACTAATCTTATAGTAAGCGGAAGAGTCTAACATAGACTTTTTAGAGGAAGGACACCATAACATAGTGGTGGACTGCTTAGACAGTATATTACCACCGCTTACACTAGTGTCCAACATATTTATGAGGATTGGGACATACCCATTACTATTCATAAGTACAGTATATAACAGATTGTAAAGAAATAATTTTTTTTTTTTTTTTTTTTTTGCGTGTGAATATTGCGATTTTTTTATTTTTATTTTTTGGATAACAACGTTTTTACTGATACGTGTCCTACCTTTTAACCCATAACGTTTTCCAGATGTATTTGCGTGTAAGTAAATGTGACGAATTTGACTGGAACTCGAACTTGGATCTCCATTTTCTCATTCCGAGCCGATATCCAATTACAATACTAGCACACCCTACGCTGATGCTAGAAAAAAAAAAAATTTTACGGTGACATGAATTGGCCGAAGGAGAATTATCTGATGATATAAGAAGCGTGGTCATGTGCTGGTAGTTGCAGTGAGAGGGATCCAGACCAAAGGAATGGTTGATTAAGTACGGTGGAATTGGACGAAGGATTAACCACGTCAAAATTGGGAAGGGTGTCGGAAGTGATTGTGTCGGACTTACAGAGAATTAATCAATTATCAGAACTTCCAACGACCCCGATTGTTCTTCAATATAAGTCAATTGATTTTGGCCCCTAGGCACTTGTTATCGAGAGAGACAACCGGAATCTGTGACCAAAAAGGCACACCAGCAACCTAATACTTCAACCAATCTTACGAGACGAATTTATCATTAAAATAGACCGCTTGCTTTTTACATTCCCCTGAATGAATTAAATCAAATCTTGGATCGTCTACAAATGGCTGTCGATGGAAACCTCCACACCGGAGATAAAACATTTTGATTTTAGTGTACCTTCTTTACTTTTGCATCTACAGTTCTTCCTACTGTTGGATAATTTCTTTATTAAACCTAGCAAAATATCCTTTCACCACAAGCAAGGCGATAAAGCCACTAAGACGCAAGGGGAGATGGTTACCGAAAGTGAAAGAATATGAGAAAAGCATTATTACGGAAAGAGAACAATAAAAGGACAGATGTTATACTGATATCTCCGAGGTGTGGGGGATGATCAAACAAAAAGAGAAAAGGTAGAGAAGAGACTTTACTAACGGAATGGTAATTGCTGAAATTTGCAGGAAGATGGATTGAAAAGTTGAGAAGAAAATACAAAACGAAATCCGTTGAAAAATCATGTTTTGAGATAATTCCATGGAGAATCGAATCCAGATTTAACTAACCGGAATTCAGTAAGATTGAGCAAAACCAAGACTACCCGTCCTTCCTCACTTTCCGACGATGAGAAAGAAGCCATTAATGTATCCGCGAAGATGTCAAATAGAAAAAAAATCTATTGTCGATAAAGAGATCCGGGTGGTCATCGAAATAACATTTAGAAATCGCTCTGAACGAAAAAAGCCAGGAAAAGAAATATTTGGTTTGAATTAACCCCTCAGAAGAGAAGTATCCCCGGAGAGATAGCTGCCGACTGGACGCGTTCGTCATTATAATTTCTGTGACATTCGTCCAGAGAAAATTTTATATCCAAACATTAATTCGGATTCCTTTGTATACAAGTGGTAAGGTAAAATATTTTGAAGTGACCATGGCCAAAAAGGCTAGATGATCAGTTCGATCGTAAAAAAAAAAAATGCATAAGACAGAGAAAAGATAAATTTTCATTTTAAGGAGTGTAGAAATAATTTTTCTTTCCATTTCTTGAGTGGTCTGGTAAATCGAGAGATCCCAGCATGGGGAAATCTGATAGATAAGGATTAATGACTGAAAATCCTTTTTGTTTTCGCTGCGACATCTGGAAGTTGGATTTGTCACTCCAGCCCAGGCTGGGGTTGGCTGCTAAGAAAGTGGGAGAAGGAAGAGAGAGAAAGAGAGAGAGAGGGGGGTACCGCCTATATGGAGTTATGGTGCGCGGTGAGGCGTAAAGAAAGTTGAAATTAAGGAGTGGTTTGATCCCTTTGACCACTCTCAAAAGAGGGCTACACAATCTCAGATTTGGAAAAACAGTCGAGTAAATGTATTTTTATATACGGAAATTTAGAAAAGGTTGATGCTTAGGGTAGAAGACAACCAAACCCAGACCCTAATCAACCCCACCCCTGACGGACGCAGAACTCCATATAAGCTGGAGATTTTGGACAAACAAGTGACAGACACAGAGAGAGTTCACAAACTACTGCTACTTTAATCCGCATCGTTCGCCGAGACCCTCTTGACCAAGATCTTCTCATACTTTGAGATCAAAAACACAACGTGGCAGAGGAGTAAAATGTCGTGAACAGACAAACGCCAGCTAAGGTCGAATGGAGCCGTGCATACCTTCACGTTATCAGCGACAACGAATCACGAGCTAACGAGTGAAGAGCCAGATAAATGGTAACCGCAGTGGTCTGAAGGAACCTGAGGACCGACAAGCAGCGTGACATTATTTGGTTACTGCTGACCAAGGGTCAACGACAGGGGGTTACACAGGAATTAAGAAAACAGAAGATAACGATTGACATTGTATCTAAATTTTTGAAGATCAACGCTGACTGGAAAACAAGGTCGGGAGAGAGTTCTAAAATTGGGAAGTGTGAGAGAAGAAACGGTTAACATAGAATTTACGGTTACATCCAGCCATTTCAACAGTAAAATGATGAGATTAAGTGCCTTTAGTATTGTCTTTAAATTCGTAAAGTCGAAATACAAAAGAGGAAATCTAATCAGAATATTTTTCAATCAGTTCACCCCAAGCAAGTTTATAATGCCACTAAGACACAAGACAAGAGGCTACTTGAAGTGAAAGGGAATGAAAAGACTTTAAAAGGATCCGGAAACTCAAATCCTAAACATGAAGCAAGGGATAAACCTCTACTCCTGTTCGAAATATGGGGGAGTAGTGTGAATCGGACGATAGGCGAACTTATCTACTCCTAATGAGTAAAAATAAATAGTAAATAAAATTTCAGAATTTAGACGGAGACGTTAGAAGTATAGAGTTGAATTAGACTTTAGGAGAACCGGAAATACATTCCTAAAAAAGAAAACAAGGGATAAACCTCTACTCCTGTTCGAAATATCGGGGAGTAGTGTGAATCGGACGATAGACGAACCTATCTACTCTTAATTAGTAAAAATAAATAGTTAATAAAATTTCAGAATTTAGGCGGAGACTTTAGAAGTATAGAGTTGAATTAGACTTTAGAAGGAACCGGAAATCCATTCCTAGAAAGGAAACAAGGGATAAGCATCTCTTGTTCAAAAAACCAGGGAAGAGTGTGAACCAGACGATAAGCGAGACGTTCTACTACTATTAATTACCATGAAAAATTTATAGAGACTGCAATTTACATTACGGCGATGGGAAAGTGAATGAAGTCAGGTCAGGACTGATAACATTACAGTTTCTCATTTTGGATTTTATCAAGAATCTCTAAGTATATAGCAGAAGCACCAAACCAGATGTGACAGAAATATTCAATGTATTGATGAATGGTAGACTTATAATTATGTAAGATAGATTCTGGCAAAAAATAATTGTCTAGCACGACACCTTTAACCAATTTTTTTCTAGAACGACATCTTGAGCCAATTTTTTCTAGAAAAAAATGTCTAGCACGACACCATAAGCCAATTTTCTTTTTCTAGGGAACATTGTCTAGCACGTTTCACGCTAGACAATTTTTTCTTAAATTTTTTTTTCTTGAACCAATTGTTTCTAGCAGAAATTCATTCAATGTAATCTTTCCACTTCATATCCACGGGAAATAAGAACGAGTCTCTGCGTCTATGGCAAATATTCTATTCTTTCAATTATTTAATTTAACGTTTCTTTGAACTTCTTGATTCTTGACTATCCGTAGGTTTCTTCTTTGTGTATCGATTCTGCATTAGAAAGGATTATCATCATCACCATCTTCTGATGATTTACCTCCATCTGCGTATTTGGTATTTTATAAGCCTAGCTTAAATGTGGCACAAGGCCGAAAATATTGGGCACTCAGTAAGGATCGAACTCACTACTCAATAGTCGTAATTTTTCTAGCGAGCCAAGCTTGCTACCCATTACACCACGTCACGGAGAAGGTCGGAGAGTTATTCATCCATGCATAGCGTCTTGAGCAAGTAGACCTGGCTGAGACCATCGTTCTCTAGGTCAAACCATAACTCCAACTTGAAGGCTCACTTTGGTCATGGATACCTGGTAATCCCCTGTCCTGGTCGCGTGATACCGCGTTATCACCGCCCTTGCTGCATACATAACTATGAAACCTAGTCTAGCTAGATGATGGTTAACGCTACAATTAAGTTCATTCGCTTTTTGACAGGTCTTGTTTTTAGTGCTGCTGGTTATCTCGTCAACCTCCTCACCAGAAAAAAAACCCTCTCGGGGAACTAGTTTAGATGCTGATGACTCGACCATGTAACATGTAGTTACTGTTTTAAGTAGAACTTGTATTGTAAACTGACATGATTAGACAGGTTACAGTTAGGATTTCGAATGCTGATTTTTTAGGCTAGCAAGCCGGTTTTCTTTACTTAGTAGATTGGCGTTACACAATTTTCTTATACCTACATTTCTTTCCCTTTTATCTTGAGCCATACAAATCTTAGCCTCGTAAATACCAATAATTAAATAATAAAAATGTTGAATAGTTGTCTACAGGCAATTCCTTCTCTTATTAGTTTTTAATCCTCATTCGGTGGTTCACATTTGTGGCCTTGTGTCATACTACACTAATCTTAGAATATTATTCTCCAAAATAAACACACTTTTTTAATTAATTTTATATCTCTTTGATTTCGCTTTTTACAATTCTTCTTTTATTTTATCTTTTACTAACCTTGCAGACTACTCTGTTGGAGTCTAGAGCCACAGCCTCACTGCACTAAATGTTGCTGCTACAGTTTCGGTATCAAGTACGTATTTGCAAGATGGAGCTGCTAAGCCTATGCATAAATTTGAATTCAGAGTTGTTCTTCTTCTAGACTGGTTGCCAACCAAAGCTAAAGAGCCCAGTCAGACGATGTTAATTCTTAACTTGTGCGATCAAGTGTGGAGGAGGAAGAGATGGATTCCTAGGTATTTTTATGGTACATGTGATAAAAGGGAGAAATTTACTCCGTAGTATTAAAAGCCATATAACATAGAGAAGGTGGACACGTGTTGCCGGTACCAAGGTTCGTGGTGAAGAGATTTAATTTAACGTCTTTTGGCGGGATGCCCGTATTTCGGACAGGAATAGTGTTTGTTGCATGCTGTGAGAGTTTTTATTATTTTAAATTTTTATTTAATTTATTTTATGCAACGTTTGTTTGTTGTTTTATTTTATTTATAATTTTCATTATTATTTTATACTTATTTTTATTTATTTATAATAATAATAATAATATTCCTATAAAGTTAAGCAATGTTGAAATTGGCCAGTAACTAGATGGGTGACAGCTTGGGAATACCCCGTGCTGTAAGGTTGGATGTGCGGTTGGTGTGATAAATAACGGCTCGGAATTGGAAATCGGAGAGCCGAGTTTCAATTCCAGTCGGGTTCGTTAAATTCACTTACGCGCAAATACCCTTGGGAAAGATATGAACCCACCTCTTCTCCCTCTATCTATGGATTAATTAGTAAGACTCCTATCAGTAAAATAATTAGTACATCCAAATAATTCTTATAATCTAAAAATATTTTCTGGCTTCGGACATGATAAACCATCAAATTAATCAATTTAGGTATTTCTTACAATTTTCATCTTATTTTCTTTTCTTTGGCCTTGAGCGTAGTTTATTTGACTTATATTATAATTTCCTTATTTGCTAATCGGGGAATTCGTAAATTCAGGAATTTCGTTATGCATACATATATGTATATAATAATGGACTCTCCCGTCGATTTCGACGTATGAGAATCTGACAGCTTAATTGATTCAGTTATGAAATTTTGTGCGATCATTTAAGTTGCACTTAAGACCAGCTCGTGATTTACAAAGGAGGCCACATATGGTACAAGAGTGAGGATTGTGAGATGAGATCACTATTAGATTGGCTGACCTTTTAGATCTTGCTCTCGGTCCTTGAAGATGATTCAGACAACCAGACTGAAAACTGCTGAGTCCACTAAAACACGTTGATCTCCATTCTACCCGCTCCAAGGCTAAGCGCCCAAGGGTGTTATGTGGTATATTGACAGCTGACAAGTTGCTTTTCAGCTTGTCTTTGTATTTTAGCCATGAGCGTCCTACATTTCTGTAGTCCTGATCCAATTGGTTTGGGTGTCCTGTCATCAGACATTCTCAAGACATGACCAGTCCACCGTAACTGAGAAAAGACTCGATTCCTCCAATATTACACCTGTTAAACAGGTCTAAGTTAGATGTCCTATCTTGAAGGTTAACTCCACAGATTGCATATATATATATATATATATATATATATATATATATATATATATATGTGTGTGTGTGTGTGTGTGTGTGTATGTGTGCATGTTAATTATTTTCAAATAGAGTGTATATGTGAAGGAACAAAATGAATAAAAAGACAAGAGGAAAACCTATTCGTAGCCAACGCGTTTCGTCCTCTGATGGACTTTATCAAGGCAAGTGTAAGGATTTACTACTTTCCCAACATACACAACCACAAAAATGTTAAAAACTCGCAAGAAGGCTGTTAAAATCCATTACCTATGTACAGTACATACGTCCATCTTAAGCCATAATAATCTGATCCCAATTCAAAAAATTTTAATTTATGAATATATTTCTTGAATATTACTGGTTCATTTTTGTCTTACCAGACTTTGTATTATGACACTTTGTGTCGCGCACATATCTTGACTGACCTTTCAACCACATAATGAATATTCATGAACGTTCTCAAATCTAAAAGCCTTGATAAACCAATGACATCTTGGCTCTTGTATATAAGAAAGTGCAGCATAATAAATCCTTACATTTGCCTTGATAAAGTCCCTCAAAGGAAGAAATGCGGCGGCTAAACTAGTTTTTCCCCTTGTCTTTATATATATATATATATATATATATATATATATATATATATATATATATATGTATGTATATATAGCGAGAGAGCGCGATAGATAGGTAGATAGATATCTTATAAGTCTGTTTGTCCCTTTCTTTAGTTACACCTTACGAATACCTCGTAAATAATGGACTATTCCGTTCTGATTACGAGGACAAATAAAAGTTATATCAGAAATGCTACTTGGTTTCAGTGAGAAAATGAAATAAATAAATAAATAAAAATCACAACCAACATTCATATTAATGATTGTGATTGCAATATTCTGTTGCTAAGCATTTAAAAGTTTAACCTCAAATATTTAACGATGCGATGCGGTAATTTCTAGGGATATTTTATTGTCATAGAACTCACCATGAGCTTATTCAATCATAAACTTAAGAATTAGGATTCATCAGAAAATTAAAACAGTAAGACTGCAAAATTTTCATATGTACTTCTGGTCTAGTACATATACATACATACATACATACATACATACATACATACATATATATATATATATATATATATATATATATATATATTCTACTACAAAAAAGACACAAGTTCGAACGCTGTCTTAAGTTTTCTCGAATGCGCCGGTGATAGACTTAACAAACACTATCAAAAAAAAAAAAAAAAAAGAAAAGAAAAAAGAAAAAGGTTAATGTTAAAGTAATAAAAAATAAAGCTATTAATTCTTTCGACGTATGAGGATCCAACGGCCTCATTCAGTTTTTATGCTTATGTCGTATGTGACACTTAAGTCACGCTAGTGACCTGCATACAAATACATTTTACATTTGTATTAATTATATATATATATATATATATATATAGGCACATACACACTGATACACATATATATGTAGGATTAATACAAATGTACCATTTGTCACTTAGCTGATTGATGTTATATCACCATCCATTTTCATAGACGTAGATTTTGTAATCTCTCAGTTCACTCTTCAGAATGTATCCGCAATACATACATATATATATATATATATATATATATATATATATATATATATATATATATATCGATACATGACTGATGAGGCAGATTTTCTTGCAGAAAGTTGCTATTTCTTTCTGCGGTTAATCAGTTGCCATCCAAGGCTATAGAACCCGGTCAGTCCTGCTTATTTACCCATAGCTGGGGGGAGAAGAAGAGGATTTATACCTTTCTCATGGGTATTAGCACTTAAGTTAATAGAGTAACAAATAAAATTAAATGATCTCTTATTTGTCTCTACTTTCACTTCTGCGGAAATTGCATCTCCTCGTTCACAGGTTTGATATTAAAACTGATCTTCTATGTGTCATTCCCCAGTCAAAACGTTAGCGATCATGCCTCTCCACAATTTACTTTTTCTTTGGAGCCCTTAGTAAATTTTGTCTTTTTGCTTTCGCTCCTTAAACCTGATCTACCATAAGCTCGTTAGGTAGGTTATACGGTGTTTTCCTCTGTCCTTCTTGCCTTCAATACGTCCTGAGATTGACAAATTTTCCAAGCCCTCTATCCTCGTTATGAGCCATAGATATTTATCGTATTTATCATAGGAGATGTTTCGTCTTATATTTCGTCATCGTCACCCACTTCCTCCCTCCCTCCCTCTCTTCCTTCCTTCCTTCCTTCCTTCCTTCCTTCCTTCCTTCCTTCCTTCATTCATTCATTCATTCCTTTTCGCATTGAAACCGAACAGCGTTTCTGATAATGTCTTTTTCCGTTTTTCATTGCGACCAAAATGGAATAGTCCATTATTTATAGATCATTGGTAGGGCGTAATGTACACGATAGCTGAGGGACGAATAAACAAGCAGTCGCACGCGCGCAAACGCACACACGGACACAAACAATACGGGAAAAAACTTATCCCAATGATAAGTATTAGGTTGGTGCAAAAACAATGACGGTTTTTGACGTCTTTTTTAACGTGAAAAACCGTCATTATTTTTGCACCAACCTAATACATAAAAAAGAAAAATCCAGTAATATAAGCAATCAATTGCTGATGCCCCCTGAAGAGTGGACAGACGGTTCTGCCTACGAAAATCTAGAGTCGGGATGATGAAGATAACATCAGTCAGCTAAATGGCACACTTACTTATAATAATTCTCTCTCTCGCTCTCTCTCTCTCTCTCTCTCTCTCTCTATATATATATATATATATATATATATATATATATATATATATATATATATATATAATGGTCTTTGAAAGAGGGATTATAATTTATTAATGAAAAAGATACAAATGTAACAGGATTAAAATTTCGGCACCTTTCACCTTCAGAAAAAATATCATCAGAAAATAAGACAGAGTAACTGAAAAGAAAAATTATTTTCAACAACTGTGTTTAATATCATACCATATATATATATATATATATATGTGTGTGTGTGTGTGTGTGTCATACTTATTATAAAACCCAGGTTGTGTGTGTGTGTCTGTACGTTTATATATTGGATCGGATTTCCTACATTTTTCAACCGATTTCAACAAAACTTCACAGGACTACGTAAAATTACCTTGCGGTGGTTCTGACAGCGCCAAAAATTGGAAAAACAATTGTTTTGGCACGAAATCAATTTGAAAACACGATTAAGAGGCATCACGAGAATGAAAGGGGACAACTCATATCGAGTTATACATTATAAAACCCAGGTTGTTTGTGTGTGTGTGTGTGTTCGTTTATATATGGGATCGG
>OZ010575.1:17775438-17780438 GCA_963932145.1 Acanthosepion lycidas
AATCTTACTTCTTGGGGCGAAATGATTATATATATATATCCTTTTGGGAGTCGGTTCCCCAGGGCAATGGTTCGGGGGAAGAAGCCGTTCGAGTGAAACTTACTTCTCATCGTTGGAATACGGAGGAAATGTTGTGGCGGTTGCTACTATGTAAGTGACATTTCTTGCATGCTAGACGATTATTTTCGGTATACGTACATGTTCTTTGTTCTTTCTTTTTTTATACCTTTTTTCCCCATTGGTATTGGTTTGATTATTCGCAAATCAAGACACCGAAGGTTTTCCGGACGAGTATAATTTCTTATATTTATAAGATTATTACTAGTATATAGTGGTGGTAGTTGCAGGATGTCCAGACTTTGGCTTCAAGGTTCTCCCTTCCCCACTAAATTCATCCACCCAGTTTTCACTGTTCATAAAGCTGGAACGTCATCCCCTAATGTAGCAAACATCTCAGCATCAATGGCCTTGGGCGTTAAAACCTTTTTCTGCAGGTACTTGATAACACCTCGATGACAAATTTTGTCCATTCTCAAGAGAAGTCGCTACGAGTTACTTTTGAAGACTTCTTTGAACAATGAAATATCAGTTTATCTGGAAAGAAACAATGCTGTTATTAATAACAGTCGAAATTAATGCATGCAAGATTTCACAGCTCTAGCATCAATTCTTCATAATCAGTCTATGAACTTTTCAGCCCACCCTGGTATATTATATAATATTCTAATTATATATTTTCTAAACCTTTTATATTATATAAAAAGTTTTCTATGGATTTTATATCTCGTGAGGAAATATTTGATGAAGAAATTATATTTGTATATAAGATTTGAAATTTTATATATACATATCAAATCCTCCTAATAATTTCTATCACTTGTATATCCTTGCTTGAACCGGCTTCTAATGCTCTGGATGGAGCGGCTTGGGGATAAAAGTCGTGGCTCATGGGGCCACAGTCCTATGTGTAAGGAAAACTCGGATTAGTTACACCACGGAATTTGTGGAGAGCGGCGCTGTATCGAGTCTAATTAGTAACCTCTTCGTCACCGAGGCCCGTTGGTGCAGTTGGTATGACGCTTATGTCATGTCGTAATGGTCCAGGTTCGCTTCTCGGTAGTATTATAAACTAAGCAAAATAATAGATAGAAATGACACAGGACTCTACAGGAACGACGGTCTCATAATCTTTAGAAACAGTAACAAACAAAACACAGAAAGGCAATAATAAAGATTTTCAAAAATAGCGGATTCAACATAGATATAAAAACTAACCTAAACGAAGTAGATTTTCTAGATGTTACCTTCAACCTAAGAAAAGGCACATATAAGCCATACAGAAAATCCAATGATAAACCACTCTATATACACACATTTTTCCAACCACCCGCCTTCTATAATCAAACAGATACCAAAATCGATTAATCGCAGCCTTTCCAACAATTCCTCCAATGAATCCATATTTAACAATACTAAGAAAGACTACGAAGCAGCCCTAAAAGATAGCGGATTCCCAGCAGCACTCACATACCCACCACAGAACACAAAAAAGGCCAACTGGAAAAGAAATATCATATGGTTCAACCCACCAGACAGCAAAAACGTAAAAACAAACGTAGGAAAAATATTCTTCATTCAAGCACCCTACACAAAATATTCAACAAAAACACAGTAAAAATCAGCTACAGTTGCACCGAGAACATGGCACAAACAATAAAAAAAGCACAACAAACTACACGTGCAACTGCAGAATAAAGAACGAATGTCCCTTAAACGGTAATTGTTTACAAAACAACGTAATATACCAAGCCACGATAAAATCACCAGATAATGAAGAAAAAGTGAACATAGGAGTAACTGAAGGACCCTGGAAACAAAGAAATTATGCACACAAAAAATATTTCACAAATAGTAAATATGCGAACAGCACAATGCTTTCTAAGTATATCTAGGAAATTACAAACAAAATACACATGACACCAAAATTATCTTGGGAAATAAGGAAAAGATCGTCAGCCAACAATAATCAATCAAAAACTTGCAAACTTTGCTTGGAGGAAAAAATAGCTATCATTACCTTCCAAGACCAAAATAAATTACTAAATAAAAGATCCGAGCTCATCTCAAAATGCAGACATGGAAACAAATTTTTACTACGTTACTTAAAAATCGAAAACGAAAAAAATAAAATAAAATAAAAATAAATAAATAAACAAAATGACAATAAAATAAGCAAAATAAATTAACCCAAACAAATTACCAAATCACGCCTGTTAGAATAGACGAAATACAAACAAAATCAATGAACCCAAACAAATAAAATAAATAATAAACAAATCAGCAAACCATTATGACCAAAATATTAGTTAGACTATAAAAATCAAACCAAAAATCGGACGAAAAAATAACTATAACTGTTATATAACGATAAAAGAAAAAAAAACACTACGTTACTTAAAAATCGAAAACCGGAAAAAGAGAAAATATACAGTATAACAAATAAATAATAACAAGTAAAATAAATTGACCTAAATTCATCCAAATAAATAAATAAATAAACTAACAAACTGATCCCTATAAACTAACCAATAGAAAAAACGAATAAAGATAATCAATCCAAATAAATAGCTTTAATTATCTTCCCAAACCAAACCAAAACTATTAAATAAGCGATATAAACAAATTTTTACTACGTTAATAAAAACACCGATTAAAATAAAAATAAAAAATAAAAAAATAAATATATAAGGTAAGAAATAAAAATAAAAAATAAATAAAAACAAGCAAAATAATTTAACCCAAATAAATAAATAAACAAATATAACGACTTCCGGTAAAATAACCGCCAAAATAGACTACCCTCAATGCACCACTGGCCTGCATATATAAATAGCCGAGAAAAATAACAGCACTCGTGGCCTGACAATTGCATCTAGCATGAAACAGACTGTCGCCTCTAAGTGTTGACTTCTATGTTCACTTTTATATATATATAGAGAGAGAGATTGTCTACGGAGCGCAAAAGCGTGAAACCTAGGGTTACAAACTCATATCCATACAACGAAGTATGTTAGCTCTATCACTGATATTGAGCGCTTTCCAATAAGTACTGCACTTATAATATATAAATAATATATAAATCATATATGTACATATATATATATATATATATATATATATATATATATATATATATATATATATGTAATATGTTTCCTATATATGTAATATGTTTTATATGCATTTTATATTTGACACAAAAAAGGTTTGATAAAAAAAAAATATTTTAAATTTTATTTGTATATAATATAATATAAAATTCGTCATATGCAAAATTGTATAACATCGTGAAGGTTCTTTCTCGAATAAACTTACAAAAAGCATCATCAACGTGCAACATTCAATCTGTATGCTATTTTGAGTGAAAGGGAAAAAAAACAGACACACCTCATTTTAATGACACCGGACAAAAAAAAAAAAAAAAAAAAAAATAATTGAAAATAGGATCGTTTCAATGAATACTCAATTTTACAAAACGTCTCACACCCACCTGTTGACAATACGTGCTTATAATTTCAACTATTCTATCTCTTGATTCTGGGATAGTCTCTCCAGCAATAAACTGTGCTCCATCCAAGTCAATATTAAAATATTCTTCTCTGTAACTCTTGCTTAACCATCACTATATTTATATATGTCTCATTTGTAAGACATTTCTATAATAATAAATCACTTGCGGTATATTTTCAACACAAATCATTTACAATGAATTACTATAGTTGGTGTTTATATATCACACAGTTATTAATCTTATTCTTTCAGAAACCTTTACTATAATAATTTTTAACTGCCGACAACCTTTTTTTTTTTTTTTTTTTTTCATTTACAATGAATTTCATTTGGTTTGGCTTCGAGGCCAAAGATTCTTTGTAGTAAATGCCTGAATACCGTTCGCTGACGAAATTTTAATATGGAGTGAATTGCTTACAATACCTGTGCAACTCTTTAAGATAGGGGTTCATGTGACATGGCCAAGTCAGGTGTGATTATGGTAATAAGTCCTCCAGGTTGGGGGTTTTATCTTGGAATTTTCCTTTTCTGGCAGGATGCCGCCGACTTTCGGAGTCTGCCATCGCTGCGAGCGAGAATCCTGGCAACATACCGATTGGATAATTTGTGTCGGAATTTCTGTTCCATTGAGTGTAATTCCAGGCAATATAGTTGACCTGAGCGGATTGAGATTTTGTTCGAGATTCATCAGCATTTTTGTAAATTTTCATTTCTTGTATATTCAGTTTACTGTTTCTGGGAGAGACTGCATAAGCTGGAGTAATCAACAGTTTAGAACAAGATCTGTACGCTCACATTCTCGGCCACGATGACTGGTAATTTCGTGCTAACACAGCCATCGATGGCTTCTGATCAATTCCGTCTGCACAGTTTTCATTCATATGTCTACGATAAAACTCTAATATGGTGTTCAGGTACGTTCCTGCACGCTGGGATGCCTCCTCTTCAGGCTGATAACATCAAGGAGTCACTTCACGAAGTAGATAGGATCAAATAGGATTAGATAGATCTGCCTATCATCCGATTCACACTCCGCGGCCTTTTGAACAGGAGTAGAGATCTACCCCTTATTTCTGGTTTAGGGTTGGATTTTCAGTCTCCGGTTTAGGGTTGCGTTTATATATATATATATATATATATATATATATATATATATATATATATTATAAATTAATTGATCTAAAATGTTTTTTCGCTACACAGTTCTAACCATCTTTCAAAAATGGAAGCTAAAAGCTCCGAATTTAATTTTGCAATTAAATTAAAGTCACTAGTTCCATTTCATCCTCAAGCGAATCTTGGAGTAACTCGGAGCTTTTAACTTCCATTATTGAAACATGGTTAGAACTGTGTAGCGAAAAAAAACATATTTTAAATCAATTAATTTATAATATTAATGCTCTGTAGATTTACATTGAGCACTATTGTGT
>OZ010575.1:17782938-17795438 GCA_963932145.1 Acanthosepion lycidas
AAGTGTTTTCGGCCACTTCCTTGGCGCTGAGTGAGTGCTGGTGGTAATAAAATAGTACTCGATTTAAAATGACATTCTATGGTCACCTTATGAGATTAGCTCGTTAACCATTACATTGCAACGAGCGTTCCAGCCCAGCAAACAAACACATGAGTCAAGTATAGTGTTTTTTGTTCCTAAGGTGTTATGCAGGTATACTCGGGATACTTATATGATAAACAAAAGACTATCAAGATCAATAGGTTCTGATTTCGTGTGTCTGTGCTAACGTGATTGAAAGAGGGAAAGGGGGAGATGCAAGAAGTGTGCTGGGAAAACTGGACTAAATATAATGCTATCGATAGGTTTTGCATAGCACAATCGTTAGCAAAGACAATACCAAATATCGAGGGCCTGTGACGTAGCTAATGTCGTTTTTTGACGTTAAAAATACGTCAAAAAACGACATTATTACGTCATTATTTTTGCACCAACCTAATATCTATCTCAATTTGCTCACATCTGCATACATTTTCATCTATATGTATCAATTCAATATATACATCTATTACTGTCTGTTTATTCAATCTATCTGTTTCAGATGGTTTCTTTATCTCTCTCTCTCTCTTTCTCTCTCGCTATCTATCTATCTACTTCATTTGGTTTCTATATCTATCTATCTATCTACTTCAGTTGGTTTCGTTATCTATCTATCTATCTATCTATCTACTTCAGTTGGTTTCTTTATCTATCTATCTATCTATCTATCTATCTATCTATCTTAGATTTTATTATGATAATCTAATCTTATATGTTAAAATGTCAATGAATGTTTTAGAATATATTTATATGATAAATATAACAATGGTCTTTGTTTATAATATCTGTTGCTATTGTAAATACTTTTTAGAACGCGTTTGATTATGTGTGATTTTATTATGCAACTCGATTGTTCTTCATATTATAAAGAAATATATAAGAGTTTGAGTTTATTGATATTTATTTTTTAAATTTCATTTATATCAAGATTATCAAAACCATTTCCCCAGATCATTGGTTAAAAATGGTTTCGTGTGAATAAAGCTTGTAGCTCATGGAGGGAACCATATTTATTCTAACCTTGTTGGTTGGCGCTACATAATCACAAAGATCTGTATCAAATATCAGAATCCGCATTACTTGAGTTTTTTCAACATCAGCAAACCTAAATGATAGCACATGTAACTCGAAAAGAAAATAATGACATAATCTAGATGTTGATATTCCACACTACTTCAAACAAAAGGCTAGGAAGGTAATCTCCATCAAAACTGAAAAGAGCGATAATAATTAATGGGCTTGAGAAACCAGTTTTATTGAATAATTATTTTAATAGAAGGTTTTTATAAGTTTCAATCGTAAATATCACTGGCTGCTCGGTTAATGAATTCTGTATGTTTCTAAAACTGTTAGTATCACGATTAGTATTAACATTACGAGTATTAAGAAAGGTATAAAGAGACTTAAAATATTATGCTATTAAGTCAGTGATTCTTAACTATCTGTCTACATAGGTTTCTTTATCTATCTATCTATCTATCTATCTATCTATCTATCTATCTATCTATCTATCTCAGTCCGTTTCTATCTATCTCAACTTGCTCACATCTGCATACCTTTGCGTATCAATATGTATCAATATATATATCTATTACTGTTTGTTTTTTCTATCTATCTATCTATCTATCTATCTATCTATCTATCTATCTATCTTCATCAGTTGATTTCTTTATTTATGTCTGTCTGTCTGTATGTATGTATCTATCAATTTCAGTTGGTTTATCTATCTATCTATCTATCTATCTATCTATCTATCTATCTTCATCAGTTGATGTATGTATGTATGTATGTATGTATCTATCTATCTATCTATCTACTTCAGCTGGTTTCTTTCTTTCTTTCTCTCTCTCTCTATCTTCATCAGTTGCTTTATTTATGTCTGTCTGTCTGTCTGTATGTGTGTATCTATCAACTTCAGTTGGTTTATCTATCTATCTATCTATTTATCTATCTATCTATCTTCATCAGTTGATTTCTTTATTTATGTCTGTATGTATGTATCTATCAACTTCAGTTGGTTTATCTATCTATCTATCTATCTATCTATTTATCTATCTATCTATCTATCTATCTATCTATCTATCTTCATTAGTTGATTTATGCATGTATGTATGTATGTATCTATCTATCTATCTATCTATCTATCTATCTATCTATCTACTTCAATGTTTTTCTTATCTATTTCTATCCATCTATCTATATATATCTCTATCTATCTACTTCAGTTGCTTTCTTTATCTCTCTATCTGAATAATTGTTTTAATAGAAAGTTTTTATAAGTTTCAATCGAAAGTGTCACTGTTTGCTCGGTCAATGAAGTTTTCTGAAACTGTTAATATCACTATTAGTATTAAGATTACAAGTGGTAAGAAAGGTATAACCTTAAAAGAGACTCAAAATATTGTCATGCTATTAAGTCAGTGGGGGTCTCAACTAGGGGTGGGGAACCGACCAGAGGGGATTTCAGTGTTTCAAGAAGGGTTTTTTTTTATTTACAGAATTTGAGCCCATCCCCCAAAAAATCCACTGTAAAAAAAAAATAACCCATGTAAATGTCTATGTACTTATATGGAAAAGAATGAACATTTTCAATAATATATGCATATTATTTGGAATGCATCTTTTGAGTTGGACAATACTGGAAAGGGTAGATTTTTTATTGATTTGTTTTTTTACGGTTTACCAATCCTTCGTTCCTTACTTAAAACCAGAAAGTATTTTTTTTAGGTTGGAAAAGTTTTTTTGTCGATAATAGTTTAGCGATACAAGTCTTACTAATTAACCCATAGCTGGAAGGGAGAAGTGTTGGATTCGTGCCTTTCCCAAATTCCGAGCCATTATTCATTACACCATTTGCGTATCCAAGCTTACAGCACCTGGCATTCCCAAACGATCGCCTATCCGGATACTGACCAGGTCCGACGTTGCTTAACTTCGATGATTGTCCGGGAATCGGTTTTTCAACGTGATGTAACCGTAAACCTGGGTTACGGTTACATCACGTTGAAAAACCGTAACCCTGAAAATATCGACAAGATATGACCAATAGAAGTGGCTCCAAGAACGTTGCAAAAAAAGAAAAAAAAAAAAAAAAGAAAAATTGGTAATTAAAGGAGCTGGTCTTTAGGATATTTTTCCGTTTGGTGGGGGTGAGAGAGTACAAAAAAGTTAAACTGTTCTCTTCCCATACACCACGGTGGTCAGTCTTAATAAACTTAAAGACTAATAAAGACATTAATACTATTACGCCACTTCACTTTTATGAAATAACTACATACGTACCGGTTTCCCCCGCCGTACGAAATGGCGTAAATCGAAGAAGTAATTATCGTTAATTAATTAATTAATTTATTTATTTATGTAAGCGTGTTCATCCCAAGCAAGGCAGTAGAGTCACTAAGGCACAAATGGTTACAAGATGTGGAAGAAATAGGAAACAGAAACATTACTAAGGAGCAAGAACAAAAGAAGAAGAATCAGGAGGGCGGCAGATAGAGATTGACATTGCATTTAACATTTTAAAAATTTAAAGTTGACTGGAAATCATGGAGCCAGAAGAGAGTTCCACAAGCGAGAAGTGCGAGAAAATAAACTGTTAGTATAGAACTAACGGTTATATCCATACAACTCAACTGCAAATTGATGAAACCTTATTGTCAGTCTAATACTGTGCTTAAATTCATAAAGTCTACGTACTATAGCGAGATGCTCATCCGAACAATAACCATGAAAGTATTTACAGAAAAGACAAAGGGAAGCAACCTTACGGTGGTGGGAAAGTGACCGAAACCGAGACGCTAGATCAGGGCCAGTAATTTTGCTGATTCTTTTTTGAATTTCATCAAGGATCTTTAGATATATAGCAGGTGCACCGGATCATATGTGACGTCAATATTCTAAGCATGGACGAATGGTAGACATATAGATATGCAAGATAGATTCTGTAGAGAAAAATGTCTAGCACGACACAGTGAAGTAACTTTTTTAGCAGATGACCTAGCAATTGATTCAATAGAGTTTTTTCACTTCATGTCATCCGAGAAGGCGCAAAAAGTCACGCTCTTGGAATCATCTATGCCTTATAGAGAAGGCAGAAAGCGGCTTCTCAGAGAATTAATAGAGAGCACTATTGGGACTTAAGCACAACCCAGGGGAACTCGAATATACAATCCATCGGTAAATATGTTAGGAAAATGGTTGGTGTTCTGTGTACCGATCCAGTAAGTACCTGACTCTTTCTTAATATTCTTTTCCTTTTTTTTTCTTTTTTAATCAATTCCGACCAAGCAAGGCGATAATGCCACTAAGACGCAAGGTGCTACTGGGAATGAAAAACAAAAAACAATAACGAGAAGACTTTAGAAGGCACTAGACCTAAACGGGAAACAAAGGGTAGACTTCTATTCCTGTTCAAAAGACCGGGGAGGAGTGTGAATCGGGCAATAAGTAAATCTATTCTTTTCTCTTTGTTTGGGATGTGCAGATAATAAAGAAAAGGAATCATTAGAGAAACATGGTTGTCTGTGTCCTAAAGAAGCAGTAGATTAGTAGAGATCTTTTCATGTCCTAAAGACCATCACCTTCAATTTTTTTTTTCTTTTTAGTTGACTTTTTTGTTTATTATCTCTTTCATTTATTACCTTTGTTCTTTTTTTTTGTTTTTTGGCAACGTTCTTGGAGCCACTTCTATCGGTCATATCTTGTCGATATTTTCAGTGTCTTTTGCAAACGGTTCGGTGAATTCCGTTCAACGTTTTCGCAATTCCTAACATTACGCTTCTATCACTTAATATAGCGATTCTAAACTCTTCTTTGTTTTTCTTCTTTTCTTTTTTCTTTTTTTTGTTCTTGGAGCCACTTCCATCGCTCATATTTTGTCGATTGTGCTATGCAAAACCTATCGATACCATTATATTTAGTCCAGTTTTACCAGCACACTTCTTGCATCTCTTCCCTTTCCCTCTTTCAATAACGTTAGCTGACTGTTGTCCAGCACAGACACACGAAATCAGAACCTATTGATCTTGATAGTCTTTTGTTTATCATATAAGTATCCCGAGTATACCTGCATAACACCTTAGGAACAAAAAACACTATACTTGACTTGTGTGTTTGTTTGCTGGGCTGGAACGCTCGTTGCAATGTAATGGTTAACGAGCTAATCTCATAAGGTGACCATAGAATGTCATTTTAAATCGAGTACTATTTTATTACCACCAGCACTCACTCAGCGCTAAGGAAGTGGGCGGATTAAGCCTGGATTATAAACATTACTTATAGGAGAATTTAACCGCTTAAAAAAGAAACAGTCGCTCAAGGTACAGGACCTCATCTGAGAGTACACCCGTTCATCACGATAGGTGAAAACTCAGGGTCTGTTCGGTGATGACATAATATAACTAGTTTGGTTTTCAAGACATTGAATGTGACCAGCCAGTCATAGAAATAATCTACCAATACGTCTTAGATGAGAACAAGGGGTAGCAAAATTATAAAGGGTGTTCCAATAACTTGGACCGATTTTAAATGTAAATTAAGTTTAAAATCGGTCCAAGTTATTGCAACATCCTTTAGTTCCCTTCAAAGTTGATCGGGCTAGCAAAGAATTACTGTAGCTTCTTGAACAAGGCTTTTTTTTAAATAATAAAAGACCACAATTAAAAAGCTTTAAGCTAAAGGTTATTTCCAGGCATGAAAATGCTCCTTCACTTTCTGTAATGTTGACTTTTACCCACCTTGACCAAAAAAAAAGGGGGTTCAACGATAATAAATTAATAGAATGACTACAAGCTTCTGTAAATATCCATCTAATAGGAAACTTGTGATCATCATTAAAAGAAATGTATGTGAGAATGAAAAACAGCATTCAAGTAAAGATCAGAAAAAAAATCTGCTGCAAGTAACGTTGAAATTGAAACAGCAAAGAAAGAATCCATATTTGAAAGATTAATGAATATTAAAGAATATCAAAAAAGCACATATTAACATATAAAATAATTCAAATAAATCATATCTTATTCAGATATCTGTCTAGATTTCTGAGATGAGGTATTATGCACACTATTTACATTATTCGGACTATTATCCTCATGTTTGTTGTCATATTTATTACAACGGCTGTTGTACGGGGCGTACAATAGCCGTTGTAATAAATATGACAACAAACATGAGGATAATAGTCCGAATAATGTAAATAGTGTGCATAATACCTTCTTCAGATGGTTGGAATGTCGAACTGAACCCTTTATTTCGCTCACTGTTCTAGTTCCACGTGCCATGTTTAATGGCTGTCTGTTATCAGTTATCTCCTGTTAATTCCCCTCTCCAAGTTCTTTACTGCCTCAACCGGGTATTGAACTCACATTCTTTGGGTCCTGTCACTGGATCTACGCAACGTCTTTATCCACTGTGTCATGTGCCCTTGAGGATTATTCAGATATATTCATTTAAAACAATACTCGTTATTCTACACAGCCGATGACTGCCCACTTCGCAAAAAAGTTTTAAAGACAAAAAATTTATGGAATGACATCAGATTCTCCAGGTATTAATCCAATGGGAGTCGTGTGGCCCATCATTAAAGGAGATATATATGAGAAAATTCAAAGAAGATCTTTAAGAAGTAATAAAATTGTAGTAAATAATGCTAAAAGTTGAAATAACGGAAAAGTTATCAAAATCAATGAACTGATGAAGGTTGCAGAATGTCAAAGAGGCCATAATAATATATAAACTAATGTTTGAGTCTAGTATACGGAAGATTATGTACATCAAATGCCTGTGGCCTATATCTTTTGGATTTAGTATAAAGAGGCATTTTCCTTATGTTTGCATATTTAAACCTGACAAAAGAAAAGTTATACTTATTTTTACATAAGAATGAATATTATCAGCTGAAGTTCACAGGATATATTGCTCATATAAATAAATCTTGGAAATTTTACTAATATCGATTGTTTAGTACTAATTTTGTTGTGGGAATATTGACTTGGATAATAAAATCTAGCAATGTATCACCCTATTGCAGTTTTCTCCTCTATGTTAATATCGTTTACTATCTATCTATCTATCTATCTAAGGTTGACCATATCTATTGTACCTGTCTAAGGTTGTCCATTATCTATCTATCTATCTATCTATCTATCTATCTATCTATCTATCTATCTAAGGTTGACCATATCTATTGTACCTGTCTAAAGTTGTCCATTATCTATCTATCTATCTATCTATCTATCTATCTATCTATCTAAGGTTGACCATATCTATTGTACCTGTCTAAGGTTGTCCATTATCTATCTATCTATCTATCTATCTATCTATCTATCTAAGGTTGACCATATCTATTGTACCTGTCTAAGGTTGTCCATTATCTATCTATCTATCTATCTATCTATCTATCTATCTATCTAAGGTTGACCATATCTATTGTACCTGTCTAAGGTTGTCCATTATCTATCTATCTATCTATCTATCTATCTATCTATCTATCTATCTATCTATCTATCTATCTAAGGTTGACCATATCTATTGTACCTGTCTAAGGTTGTCCATTATCTATCTATCTATCTATCTATCTATCTATCTATCTATCTATCTAAGGTTGACCATATCTATTGTACCTGTCTAAGGTTGTCCATTATCTATCTATCTATCTATCTATCTATCTATCTATCTATCTATCTATCTATCTATCTATCTATATCCATCTCTTCATATCTATCTGTTATCTTCATATCTATCTTTTATTTCTTTATTTTGTAATACCCATCGATCGTTTGCATTTTCTATGTCTTATATTATCTATCTCAGATGCTGCTCAAGATATTGGTAAGGTAGTCTACGAATACCAAACTTCTTGGCAGGCAAACTACCCTCTACTCCTTCCAAGGCTGGTACATTCTTTTTTTTTTCCCTCTAAAATTTCATGATTCTCTATGAAACAATTTTGCCACAAATGTTTACTAATCTAAATAAACAGAAAGATATATCAATTTAACTATATTTATGTGTGGTCAGTCTTTATAGCAGTCGGTGTCTGTCACATCTAGAGGTTCGACAGCAGTAATCATACATACCTACTTAAATGCAATCATACCTCAGGTTATCTATCTATCTATCTATCTATCTATCTATCTATCTATCTATCTATATATCTATCTATCTATCTATCTATCTATCTATCTGAGGCTGTTCATTATCTAAGTTTGTTCATATCTATCTATCTATCTATCTTCTGTGTTAGGCTGTTCATATCTATCTATCTATCTATGTTAGGATGTTAATATCATTCTTATTCTATTATATTATATTCATATCTATCTATCTATCTATCTATCTATCTATCTATCTATCTATCTATTCTATTCTATTCTGTTCTATTGATATCTATTCTATTCTATCTATCTATCTATCTATCTATCTATCTATCTATCTATCTATCTATCTATCTATCTATCTATCTTAGGCTGTTCATATCTATCTAGTATATGAGTGTTCATATTCTTTTCGACATACTAGGTATTTTCATTGGGAAGGACAGTTAACAAAAGACAGGAGCAATCCACACACAGTCTGGGCGACCTTTTCAGTAAAAGAAATAAATAAATAAAAATACGTAAATAAATAAATAAATAAATAAAAATGCCTAATAACGACAGTGGTTAACAACCCACCCGATCAAACGCGTCCCACTCTAACTCCACCACTACCACATATTACTGTTATTATTATTATTATTATTACCATCCAGCTATCAGTACCACCCTGTTTACTACCACTACTACCATCAGCATCAATACTACTATTACAACTATTACTATTGGTAGCAGTTCGGTTAGTCTGAATGCTGTTACTACTGTAGTGTAGACAGACCCTTCCTCCTACAAACACCAGCAACACCTCCACTCCCTCCCACTCCCCACTCCCCTTCCTGCACCTGCCCACATCCTTGTCTCTATTACCATTACCAACAGCAACAACACAAGCTAGAATTCTCACTACCCTACCTCGCCTCGCCAACCGACCATCCTTGCTCTCCCCTCTTCTTTGCTCTTCCCTTCCGCGACCATCCTTGCTCTTCCATTCTCCTCCTTGCTCTCCCCTGCCACCAAGATCTCAACCACGTCAAGGCACACACAGTACAACAAGCCTCATTGCAAATCGCCCACACCACTACCACCACTTTACCACTCCCCGCCTCCATCTACACTGCCACCACCTCCCTGGCCACCATTACCACCAGCTCCGATCTTGACAGCTCTCAGACACACACACACACACACACACACACACACACACACACACACACACACACACACACCATAAAATCTTACAGTTCTGCATATTATACGATACTGTCTATTTATCATCCTCTCTCGATCTCTTACTAGCACATAACACATACACACACATACATATACACACTAGAGCAAATACTCATCACATTGTTCTGGACATTAAGAGTCTCTCTTCTCTACTCTCGCTCAATCTCTGTCGCACCAAAAACACACATAGATCAATACGTTTATTTCATCCTCTCTTTCTCTCTTTCCACACACACACATAGACATACAATGGTTGGCAACACATTCAATCTTAGTAACGGGTGTGGTCGCTTTACTGTCATCTAAGAATGGTTTTACTTCTACGAACCGGCATCTTGGCAAAGGGTCTATTCTTTCAAACCATACGGCCGCAGTTGGCTGTTTGTTCATGTACTTGTAAAATCCGCCTAACTGAAGTGAATTTTAAACATAGAAAAAACACACCCACAACGACACACACACACGCACATCTTTTGATTTTTAATACATTTTCCGCATATACAAATATTTATTACCCTCATTTATACGCACCATTACTTCAAAAACGAACATTGCATTGCACAAACACAAACACACCCACTCCCTTTGCCCATTATATATATATATATATATATATATATATATATATATATATATACATATATGGCCACAAAACTGCATTCAAGCATGAAACAGACTGTCACCGTTTGGTGTTGCCCTCAGTGTCCACTTTAATATTTAGCATACCTTAAAACTATATTTTTATCATATATATATATATATATATATATATATATATATATATATATATATATATATATGTATATATATAATATTTTATCCCATATATATAATAAATATATATAGAATAAAAACGTAGTTTTATGTTATGATATATTTTTGGTTTAAAGTCCTTTACATACATACATATATATATATATATGTGCGTGTGTGTGAAATATATTTTTATTATCTAAATAATATATATATATTATACATGATAAAAATATAGTTTACGGTATTCTATACTTATGCCTTAAATTACTTATATATATATATATATATATATATATATATATATATATATATATATATATATATATATATATATATATATATATTGTGCTTGTGGCCAGTAATCTCTCTTTTATACCAGTTTCATTAAAGATGACTGACAAGGAACTGCGATTAAGCTCATTTTTCTTGTGTTCATATAAGTGTTTTCTTTTCTGGACATAATATTTGTAAAACCTGTCCGAATGTTTTATATAGCCGAGCACTTTCGGCTATTCTGTTAGCCATTATCAAGGATGTTTTTTTTATGTGTTTTTTTAAATGAATTTGTAGATTTTTATATATCTTTGCTGATGGGAATGTTTTTTCTTTTTTTTTTTTTTCCCCAAACCGGTCAGGAAATTGCAAAGGATAAAAGTAATAGAAGCATTAATAATAATAATAAAAGAGAAAGGAAAAAAGCCAAAACATCAACTATGAACACGACCACAATGTACCAATAATGTCTGGATATTAAAACAACATTTACGTGCGTATAGATACACTTATATAAAAATCTACAGATTCAGTTAAAAATAAAATTTTTAAAAATCCTTGATAATGGCTAACAGAATATCCGAACTCGGATATGTAGAACATTCAAACAGGTTTTACAGACTTTATGTCTACAAAAGAAAATACTTATACGAACACCAGAAAAATTGAATAAAAAGCTTATTCAGACAGTTGTCTTTAATTAAGCTTATATATATATATATATATATATATATATATATATATATATATATATTGTCTTTAATTAAACACACACACACACATATATATATATAGGATTAATGTAAGTAATATGCGTCACTTAGCTGATTGATGTTACCTTCCGCATCTCGACTCCAGAGTTTCGTAGACGGACCTGTTAGTCCACTCTTCAGGGTTGTCAATAATTTACTGCTTATATTTAAAAAAAATCTTTTATATATATATATATATATATATATATATATATATATATATATATACGTGTGTGTGTTGATACATGGACATCCACTTTTTACAAATCACGTAGCATATCCACATATTGCACACATATACAGTATTATTGCACACATATTATACAGTAATATGGACTACGGCTGCACAACATATGTACACTTCTGTTGTTTATAGTGAACACACAACTATTAATTTTACCATCAATAAGTATACACATACAACGATTCCTACTTTCTTGTATACATATTAGTAAGTGTATCAGTTCATATTGTCATTCTAACTCTGACAATACGCATGCGCACATAACGTTCTTATTTGTATATACACAATATGTAATGGTCCCATCTAATGAGTATCTATTTAGTTTCTGTTAACAAACTGCTTATACAAACACAGTGTAATGGGCGGGCAAAAGTTCTCGGCTCTTTTTTCTGTCTTCAAAGCTAATGACTAAATCCTTTTTTTAATTTTATTTCTCTCCTTTTTTTTACATTTTTTTTTAGCAATATACTAATATTAATTGCAGTTATTTACATAATTTTATATAAAAAAATATTATAGTTATTTGAGTAGGTGACTGGGTAGAGTTACGGCTATCCGCGCGGAACGTGGAATAGGCGAAACGAGTTCAAATTCAAGTCGAATCAGTTGCACTCATTTTCGCACAAATGCTCTCGGGGAAAAGTAATTAGTACATCTCTTCGGCCAATTCCCGCTATTGATTATTATCGGCAGAATAGGCTATCTATTCCTGGGTGACAACTAGCCTAATATAAGGAAAACTCTGAATTTCAAACCGTGGAGAAGGCAAATGGGAAACCACTCCACTATATTTCCCCAAATGCGTAGCAGTTCACAGATAATAAAGAAAATGAATCTGTGGAGAGCCATGATCGCCGCCTGCATCCGGAAAAGACGGGGAATTATATATATATATATATATATTCTAAAGGAGAATTGGATTTTTTATTTATCACTTTAAACGTAATTTTTAGTGGATACTCATAATTGAGTAGACGCTGCCGGAGAGAGCATTTTTCTCTGTTAATAAGATTTCTCGAATATTCAGGCCGGTAGATGAAAATAAATAAATATACGATTTAATAAATAAACGGA